>CM017443.1:35865440-36229370 GCA_007726485.1 Eragrostis curvula
TGTGTAAAATGATAGCTCTGGAAAAAGAACCCAGTAAAAATAAATCAATGTCGTATGCGGCAGCTGCAGCACCGCACTATATTAACAAGCTATTAGCTATGTCAGAACAAACTCAGAAAAGATCTCAATTGGTGTGGAAAGCTTCATTAGTGTGATATAATTTACATCAATTGTTACGATACATTAGCAAACTGGAGACAACTACAACAGTGTTCCACGTGATACAGCCAACGGGCATCAACTTTCAAGCACAGCAGACTACCAATGCCGCAGATGAGAACAAACCAATGCAGCTAACCGGTCAGCAGGTAACAGTACAAATAAGCAAGTACTAGTGTCTAATAAAAGCAAGCAGCAAAAAAATCACAAATTGAATCAAACATCTGAAGAGAAACGCAACAGATGTATACAATGTCATACTACATACTTTTGGAGGAACTAGGCAGCAGAGAAACACAGGATGGGCTATGGGGAAGGGCGAAAGGCACAATAACCCAAACCAGGAAGCATCCTTGTTCGCTTGTTGCATTCGAAGGATTCATATTCTGAGAGCACCGGAACACTACTTGCAAACATAACATCCTAATACAAAAATTCGATACGAGACAAGCTGTAGTCATAGACTACAAAGAAGGAAATGATTTCATCAACCCAAACTATTCAGGAATTCACAGCTCATATTGGACCAAGCCATGATGAGGGTACATGCAAATTTTGGCACAGTCTAACTACTTCACACCTAGAAGGAAATGATTTCATCAACCCAAACTATTCAGGAATTCACAGCTCATATCAGACCAATCCATGATGAGGGCAAATGCAAATTTCGGCACAATCCAACTAGTTCACAAAATAGCAGAGACAAGAGTCACGAGTCGATTTACTTACTGCTGACAAATATCTCAGTGCTGAAGGACCTCATACCCAGGACCTGAGAGGACAAACCCATCAGACGATTCCCACCTCGCATCATCACCATCGTTGTGGCGATCCTCCCTGCCCTCTCAAACCCTAGATCCCCAAACTAAATGCGCAGGAGGCGGAAACCAAGAAGATAAATAGCAGTAGTATTCCATATCCAGCATTTCAAATCCAAGCCGTTCATCACATTTAGGGGTACGATATACAAAGCAGGCAGCTAGCCATTTTTCACCGCACAACACAAGAGAGAAAGGAGACTAGAGGAACGGCGACGAAACCCTAGAGAAGGAAGGAGGCCTAAATCCGCCTATGATGACGACGACCGCTCAGTTGCTGGTGAACTTGGTGACGGCCTTGGTGCCCTCGGAAACGGCGTGCTTGGCGAGCTCGCCGGGGAGGACGAGGCGGACGGAGGTCTGGATCTCGCGGGAGGTGATGGTGGGCTTCTTGTTGTAGCGCGCGAGCTTCTCAAAGATGTCGTTGATGAAGGAGTTCATGATGGACATGGCCTTGGAGGAGATGCCGATGTCGGGGTGCACCTGCTTGAGCACCTTGAAGATGTAGATCTTGTACGTCTCCACGCTCTTCTTGGCCTTCTTCTTGCCCTTCTTGTCGCCCCCCTCCTTGCCGGCGGACTTGGACGCCGGCAGCCGCTTCTCAGCCTTGGGCTTCTTCCCGGCAGAGGGCTCCTCCTCTGCGGGCTTCTTCGCCGCCGGCTTCTTCTCCGCCTTGGGCGCCATCGATCGGGGTCGCGAGAGGCTTCGGGCTCGGGAGAAGGGGTGGGGATCGATTGGTTGGTTGGTGTCTCCGTGGCGTGTAGTGAACGCGGGGGAGGGGGGGGGGGGACGACGGTTAATATAGAAGCGCTTGGAGCAACATGATTGGTGGAGAAGGTTGGGCAGCGGATCGATGAGATGGCGTGTGGTGGGGCGTTGGATTCTGAGTGGGGAACACGGACGGTGGAACGTGCGTTGTTGAATTTTCCGCGGGCAGTGAATTGGAAAGTGGGCGCGCCCGCGCCTAACATTTTGGTCCTGGGCTCAAAATGGTCAAGCCCAAAGTAGTTTACGCTTCAAGGCCTATCTTTGGATGGGCCTTCTTCCAACAGGGCATCCCTACCAAGCCACCGGGCCTGTTATATGTCGAACACCGGGCTTGTTAGCACGAGTTCGACCACCTTGCCACCAACGAAGTCGGTCCAACAAAACGAATTCGCACGGCCCAGGGAAACGAATTAGCGGCTTAGCAAAACAGGCAGGCGGTTAACGCTTCGTCGTCATCCAAGCAGTTGTCCGCTATCGCCGCTGCAGCAGCTCCCAAATTGGAATGTTCCAGCATTTTCTTAGAAATGGAATGTTCCAGCATAAAAACCATTTGTTTCAGAATCTTGTTCTATTTTGTACTGCTCGAAGGCAGAAAGAACAAGAGACGATGACACTCTTGTTCTACTGCGACATCTGAGGTGCGGGACTGGTCGGTGGTCGCCGTCGCAGCGCATCGCATCAAGCACGTAGCAGTAGTGAAGAAGTCATAGTAGTAGCATGTCCACACTCACACTTGTTGCCTGTTGGAAACAGAAATAGCATGTACGGATGTACCCACATTGCCAAGCATAAAAACTGGAAATATATACTTCACGCGTTGCCGGGAGAAGAGCGTCTATAAATTGCAACTTCATTTCAAGTGTCTTCGATTCTTTTTTTGCGAACCAAGTGTCTTCTATTCTGTTGTACTTCTACGCACTTATGCTCTTTAGGAATTAGGAGCAACCTTATGTGCCGAGTTAAGCTTGTTTGAGATGTTCGAGTAAACCAAATTCAACGAAATTTAGAAAGAGAGTCAGGGCTGATACACTAATGGAGCTCCATCATGGGCACCGACATTACTGCCGACGTGCTGACTCGGCAAGGACAACAAGAAGCTTATCATGCACACAATGCTGCTGGAGCTCTCCATCGCCGAGAGCGTGCCCCGGGTGAAGCTGGTCACCGGGAGCTGAGAGGTTCAAACTACACAAACAGGGGCATTAAGCAAGCGGTTCTTCAGATTGAGTTCGCGGTGCTTCTCGAGTTGGGTCCAGATGTTTGGCGGGACGCCTATGGGGTGATGCCGGAGGCCGTGAAGCTGAAGGTTCTCAACCCCATCAGCGCGACGCTGGCCTAGCTTCTCTGTGACCAGCAGAGCGCCTTCTACATCGGCAGATGGAAGTGCTTGGTGGTGATCATAGTGTGGCGCTGGCTCTTGGTACCGCGCACGGCTGGGCGTTGCAGCGAGCCTCCTTTACATATCTGCTTCTTCCTACAGGGCGTTGCAGCGAGCCTCCTTTACATATCTGCTTCTTCCTCAGCAAAAAAGGGAACACAGAAAGAAAAAAATATATATATAGACTTTTCATGCAATTTCCCTGGCAAGCCTTGATGATCATCTGCAGCTAAGAGTCTTTTTTTTTCTTTTGGAGAATACAGCTATGAGTCTTTGACAAATAGTCAATGGCTAATCCTCAAGCGCCAAGAATAGCGAAAAATTGTGAAAGGCCTGTTTTTACAACGCTGTTGCTTACAATAACTTCAAGTACCTCTCTGAACAATTGCTCAAATTCATATAGGATTGGAGCAAGATATTCGGATCAGGCGACAAACAGGCCAATAATGAATGAAAGAAGCTTAGGGGGCAGCTCATTGAAAATGGACGATATGATAGAGGGGAAATATACAATGTGGATTTCACTTTCCTGCACTGTCAGAGGCAGAAGTCTTCACATGGTCTTCATTCGACATATTCAGAATTCAGACCCTTAAATGCTTCAACTCAGAACTGCATGGTCCTCCCTTAAGAGCAAGCCCAATAATGGGCTTGTAGCCCGACAGGTCAGCTTATTTGCATAGATAAAAGAGAGAGAGAAGCAAAAGATTCCTTCATTGGCGCGACTGCCGGCGCCGGGCGTGTAGCCATTCACGCGCCAGAGAAGAGCCCTGCTCGGCGCATGCAACGCGTTTTGTGGGGTCAGGTCTGGGCACCATTGCACTCAAGCGGGTGTTCCTCACAGCAAGGTGGGTCCACTGGGTATAAAAAAATATTTGTGAGAGCTGGTTTAGAGCCAGATTGTTGGACAGTTACGGTGGTACCTTTTATTCTGTGTTGAGGTGGCTTGACTCCACGCCAAACTTATTGGCCTCGCTCTAAGCTGACCAAGAAGAAAGACGCATTGTGACTTTCCAGCACTAAGTCCCCATCGGCAGAGCGGGAGTTCAAAAACACTGGCAGGTTGAGAGAAAATGGACCATTTAGGTACCTTTTTCAATCCAAAAAAGTGTCAATGTTATGAACATTGCTGATGGATTTTGTGATTTTGTTGGAATCTAATCAGTTCCTAGCTAGGTTCGGACAAGGCTATTTTATAAAATCTTGAATTCCCAAGCTAGTATCGCAACTTGCAACAAACCTTTCAACAGGAGAGAATCCAGAGTCCAAGATCATAACTTTTCTCCATCCGATAAATAAATTTGAAAACTAGTAGTCTGTATAAATATGGAGTCTATTGAACAATTTGGCTATTAGCTACCTAGTGTATCGTAATAATGTCGAGTGCAGTTTGCCGATTACTTCAATAATTTAAAACAAGGCTTGATTTTCATGACAAAAGCTTTCATTATCCAAAAGAAAATTTGATTTTACAAAGGCGCTAAAAATACCTAATTAGTTCTAAAGCCAACTTATCTTTTCTGTCAGCCCTTCAGTTATATCAGGACAGCAAGCTGTGGTGACCAAATGCTTGACTGAATTAAGTGGGAGGCCTGGACTGTACCTTTGTCCATTTTGATACAATCAAAATAATAGATGTTCTTATGAAAATGAATGTAGAGATAACATGGCACATTAAAGTTCTGCCTACCTTCGTTAATCATTCCATTTCTTTTGAAAACGAATGCTGTAAATTCAGATCCTGACATCATGGTTATGCTAGATCTATTATTCAAGATTAGCAGCAAAACTAGAACAGGGCGAAGTGAACAAATGCATAGCAGGATATTTTCGTTGCAGTTTAGTGTTTTGAAATGAGCTTGTTTAGTTGAAAAAGAAATATCACCAGAGACAATACTGCACACTTTTATGTAGGATGAAATTTTTACAATTTCGGTTGGATAAATCACAAGTAGCCGCTCGGCGCTCGCATCCAGCAAATAAAATTTGAAGCCAAAAAAATAAGCAAGAAGAACTCATACTCTTCCATCCATTGCCTTGATAGCTTTCTCAGCTTCTGCTTGTGATGAATATGTGACAAAACCAAATCCCTTCACCCGTCCAGTTTGGTTGTCTCGCATCAGTCGAGCTACATTTGATGATACAAGAATCCAATCAAACTAAAATGAACAAAAATGTTTCTATTCAGCAGAACTAACAAAAGAGAAAAAAAAAACTAAATACCAGACAAAACAAAAGGGATTGACAGAAACCAGAAGATTCCCAATTGCCAATGTAAACATCACAAGCATGGCTCTGTAATGGCATAGGTAGGTACCTTGTTTCACTGAACCAAATGGTGAAAATATATCTTTGAGTTCTTCCTCCGTTGTGTAAAATGATAGCTCTGGAAAAAGAACCCAATAAAAATAAATCAATGTTGTAGGAGTATACGCGCAGGAGGCAGAAAAGAAGACAGCAACGAGAGGATAAATAGCAGTAGTATTCCATATAGATCACTTCAAATCCAAGCCGTTCATCACATTCAGGGGTACGATTTACAAAGCAGGCAGCTAGCCATTTTTCACCGCACATTACAAGAGAGGAAGGAAACTAGAGGAACGGCGACGAAACCCTAGAAGGAAGAGGAGGCCTAAATCCGCCGATGACTCAGTTGCTGGTGAACTTGGTGACGGCCTTGGTGCCCTCGGAGACGGCGTGCTTGGCGAGCTCGCCGGGGAGGACGAGGCGGACGGAGGTCTGGATCTCGCGGGAGGTGATGGTGGACTTCTTGTTGTAACGCGCGAGCTTGGCCGCCTCGCCGGCGAGCTTCTCGAAGATGTCGTTGATGAAGGAGTTCATGATGGACATGGCCTTGGAGGAGATGCCGATGTCGGGGTGCACCTGCTTGAGCACCTTGAAGATGTAGATCTTGTACGTCTCCACGCTCTTCTTGGCCTTCTTCTTGCCCTTCTTGTCGCCGCCCTCCTTGCCGGCGGACTTGGACGCCGGCAGCCGCTTCTCCGCCTTGGGCTTCTTCCCGGCCGGGGCCTTCTCAGCTTTCTCGGCGGAGGGTTCCTCCTCCGCGGGCTTCTTCGCCGCCGGCTACTTCTCCGCCTTGGGCGCCATCGATCGGGCTTGCGCGAGGGCTCGGGATGGAATGTGGTGGGGATCAATTGGTTGGTGTCCGGAGGCTTTCGTTGGCGTGAAGTGGAAGATGGATGGGCGACGGTTATTATAGAGGCGCTTGGAGCAAGGGCATTGGTGGAGATGGGTGGGTGGCGGATCGATGAGGTGGCGTGTCGTGGGGCGTTGGATTCTGAGTGAGGGACATGGACGGTGGAAGGTGCGCCGTTGAAGTTTCGCGTTCGTGAATTGGAAAGGGGGCGCGCCCGCACCGAACATTTTGGTCCTGGGCTCAAAATGGTCAAGCCCAAAATGGCCTACCTTTCGATGAGCCTTCTTCCAACAGGGCATCCCTACCCAGCCGTTCCGCAGAACGAATTTGGAGGTGTGTCGCGCTGCTGCTCGCGCAGCGTCCAAATGTTCGACGGCAGCCCGATTGGCACTGGCAGCAGGCCGTCAAGATCAGGGTGCTCGACGCAATCACCTCCGTGCTGGGCACAAACATAACTGCAGAATCTGTTCTGGCGCAGCAGGCTGTTCTAGATATACGTAGTACCTCCTTATTACGGTGGCATGAGGCTTCGTTTTCAGAATCTGTTCTATTTTGTACTGCTCGTAGGCAGCAAGAACAAGAGACGATGACAGTCTTGTTCTACTGCGGCATCTGAGGTGCTGGACTGGTCGCAGCGCAGCGCATCAAGCACGTAGCAGTAATGAAAAAGTCATAGTAGTAGCATGTCCAGATTCACACTTGTTGCCTGTTGGAAACAGGAATAGCATGTACGCACGTTGCCAAGCATAAAAACTGGAAATGTATACTTCACCCGTTGGCGGGAGAAGAACGTCTATAAATTGCAACTTCATTTCAAGTGTCTTCTATTCTGTTGTACTTCTACGCACTAATGCTCTTTAGGAGCAACCTTGTGTGGCGAGTTAAGCTTGTTTGAGATGTTGGAGTAAACCAAATTCAACGAAATTAAGAAAGATAGTCTGGACTGATACACTAATGGAGCTCCGTCATGGGCACCGACGTTACTGCCGATGTGCTGACTCGGCAAGGACAACAAGAAGCTGATCATGCACACAATGCCGCTGGACCTCTCCATCGCCGAGAGCGTGCCCCGGGTGAAGCTGGTCACCAGGAGTGGAGAGGTTCAAACTACACAAACAGAGGCATTAAGCAAGCTGTTCTTCAGATTGTGAGTTCGCGGTGTTCTTCAGATTGAGTTCACAGTGCTTCTCGCGTGGGGTCCAGATGTTTGGCGGGACGCCTATGGGGCGATGCCGGACAGCGGAGGCCATGAAGCTGAAGGCTCTCAACCCCATCAGCGCGACGCTGGCCTAGCTTCTCGGTGACCAGCAGAGCGCCGTCTACATCGGTGGATGGAAGAGCTTGGTGGTGACCATATGTGGCGCTGTACTGCGCACGGCTGGGCGTTGCAGCGAGCCTCCTTTACATATCTGCTTCTTCCTACAAGGCATACTAACCACCAATATGCAACTCACCGGCACATGAACTAACAGCGGTAGATCATAAAGCCTTAACATAAGCAACACATGCAATAAACAACCTATATGCCGGCTGGCAAAGATTAATTACATAGTTACTCCATACCAAAACTGTATACCTCTACTCCAGCAGCATCATGCCAACGAAAAATCCACCTTTCAGAGTTACAAGGGAGAAAACCCTAGACTAAGTTATTGAGTTCGGTATCAATAGTAACCATATACATGGTAACAGAGCCATGTCCAACCTACTAGCTACAGCCATCTTAGCATATGTACTTCAGGAGCCATGGGGTGTTTCCCCTGAGTCCTTCAAAAGGTTATCAGCCTCTCTTCAGCAGTTCATTCAGGGCTCACTTTTCACCAGAAGTCACCACTCACCAGCCACCAATCCATGCATATGCTTCCAATGGCTTCGAGTGCAAAAGATTGCCCCTTCTAGCCACGGAACTTGGCGGATCTAGGCACCACCAGGAAGTCAGCTATGACTTCATCAAGGAGATCTTCTTGCAAGGCACTACCAATATCACTCCCGACCAAGTAGACGCCATCTTCAGACCCAATCCACTCTACATCCAAGGATAGGCGTTCCTGATTAAACTCCATTTCTTGCCGTAACTGGACCACCCTTTGCCACACCATGTCAACAAACTCCTTGCGATCCCATCCAGGATACCACCTCCTCAACAAACCTTTTGAACCACACACCATTAGAGAGGTGATCATGTCCTCAAGAACAGCATTTGTGGTATCAAACAAGAGCTTCCTCTCAGGTTGCGGCCACAAAATGAGGCTTCTGTACTTGTTTTCAAGTTTATCATATAAATCAGGGCCCGCAGGACACTCCAGTAAGTAGCAGTTGTTAAGCAGCTCATCCTGGTTAGCAGCATGAATGCCCAAATCAGTAAGCATATCAAGCACATAAGAAAAGTCTCGTTCTTCTTCATCCCTAAAAGCATAGGATCTCTTCATTTCAGGAGGCGGCTGACATGCCGTCTCATCATCACTCAATATAAAAAGTTCGGAGTCGTCTCCATTGTCTGTTGTCTCCCTCTTGAGAAATCGAAGTTGCATTCTGAGTTCTGAAATATTTACAATAAATCAAAATCAAGAGCTGAAAATAAAGTAGGACGAATAAGCAAAAATGAATACAATTACTTGCCTTGAAGATCAGCACTAATTTTCTCAAAATCTCCTGAGTAAATATCCTCCGCATCCATGGAAGATTCAAGAACAGATATTGGACTTTGCTGGTCATCTATCTGGGAGCTTGTTGGCGATTCTGATTCGTTTGGTGGAATACAGAGGGTTTGATTGTCATCCACCTGCTGGTGATCGATCCCCACACATGATTCTGATTGTATGTGGGGTTCATACATGTCTGGATAATCCTCAGCTTGATGGTATTCATGCCGCTCATCCTGAATCAAGTACAATATGCAGTTATTAAACATGATAAAAAAACAAGCGAGCGGCCAGTGATGGTGCAGTTGTCTGCCAAATGTCCTAGTGAAAATTTCATGCTACTAGCAGAACACACAATGAATGTAAAAATAAGTACAGAAAAAGGATCCAAAATATTAATACATGAATATATCGTTCTAAGATTTGAATATTTGCTAAAAGGATAACAGAACGAAAGCATGTGATAAGCATTTTTGTACCTCAGTCACTAAATCATCAAGATTAGGGACAAGATTGCGGCCATCAAATGCTATTGCTGACAGCTCAAGTATTTGTTGGTTCAGTCCAGCAGGAGGCAGAGGTTCTTTATCCTTGTCAAGAATTGTAGAACCAGCATGGAGAAAACGAACTGCATCTAGTTCATGGTCAATATGTGCAGGATGTTGTGACTGTTCTGATATATCTGGCATTGCAATACCATTAGCTGGTTCCTCATAATTTACGTGAATCTCACGTTCAGTTGCCATTCTTTCCTCATTATCTGGGGCCATCAGATCAGATTCATGACCATGAAATGTGGAACCTCTACTCAAAGGTTGTCTTTGTCTGTTATGACATGCATATTCAGAATACTGGGGTCCCACTTTAAGAACATCTTTAAGCATAGAAAACTCATTATGCCTACCAGTACCAGTTCTTTTTCTGCTGTTTGACTTTTGAACTCCACGGCTGAAGGATGGTGGAAGAGATTTGGACCTTGTCAAATTACTTGCAACCACATCTCTCCAGCCGTCATTGCTGCTGATGCCAAAGGGATAGATGCTACAGCCCTGCATTCTATCTGTCTGCGTTTCTCCCTTTGGACATTTCCGGCACGCCATTTTATGAGTAGCAGCTTCTGATGTATCCTGATCTGAGAGAGCAAGCATATCCCCAAGTGTGCTGAAGCCATCATTATCAGTTATCTGACGCTGATGCTGATGGGACTTCTTCCATCGGTTAGAAAGGTGTTTCTTTGCTTCCTTGCTTACTGATGTTTCAGTTGAATATGTTGGCGAAGAGTTGAAGCTGGATGAAGCCCAAGAATCACATAGCTCAGATGATCTATGGAATGCCTCTGAAGTCTTGAGCCTGGTAACAGGTGACAGGAACTGTGGCCTTTTCTCCGAAATAGAAGTTCTGACCTCAGATTTGACAGCATGTTTCCTACTTCCACCCCTAGCAGCTCTCATTTGTTTTGTGATCTCCCTAGCAACTTCTCTAGACCCCTTGCCCATATGGCCTAAAGTTTCAGAATCTTCAAGGGACACCTGACACATGTACTCTTCAGTGTACGGACTCCATCTACCAATATCCTGACTTTCCTTGTGCCTTCCGAAATCAAAATGAGGAGCTTTCTCAAGATTTGGCTTCAAGACAACAATCCGAGTGGGACCAGATCGTTTGTCGGTGTTTTCCTGGTGACTTGACCTAGATAGCTTCTGCCTCAATGAACCAGAATCTTCTTTTAGGCGTTGAGAGGACACATTCGGATATTGCTTCCTCAAAGAATGTTTTGCTTCCTTTTGCATGTTGATGTAGCTTTCTGTAACTTTACCTTGTGGATAAATATTGTCTGTGCCAGCAAATTGATTTTTTCGAGATGGTTTCAATATCGTAATACAGTTTGCAGCAGAGGATGGAGAACCATGGTTATGCAGGTCCCTTCTGACAACAGGATCAAACTTTTGGAGAAATTCCAGCAGAAGATCCTGATTAGATACCAATGCATCAAGTGTCTCGTTAAGTTCTTCTGACATATGAAGGGATTCATTGGTAGAAAGACGCTTAGCATCCATAAATTTCTGCCTTACGAAATCTATATCAGCATCGTCAATCTTGTCAGGTCTGGAACTTCGATTTCCAGATCTAGATGTTGGGCTTCGGTGCATCTTTGTTTTTGAGGCCTCCATAATTTCAAAAACATCTTTGATATCATCTGCACTTCTCCTGTGTGGAATGTCGTCATATAAACCATATCGATCAAGACGATCATGGGAGCTACCAGGTGATGCCCTTAGTGCATGACTTTGGGTGTATCTGCATTGGTTATGGGTTCCGGATGTAGGCAGTGAATCAAGCCCCATTAGCCGCCCCACGGCACCTGGTGAAATGTGCCTACCATTGACATCTTTTGATATTTCTTCATCTATTAGCATTTTCATAGGTACACCACTGGCCTTTCTTGATTTGCTTTGCCTGTTTCCCGCTTCAAACTGAGGATTTAAAAAAAAACAGAGAGGAGATAGCAAGTTATTAATTGGCTGTAACATTGCGTAGCAAGTTCAAAAACATTCAATTAATAAAGTAGCAAGGTTTGATAGAGAAAAGTACTAATGAAATACAGAAAATTTCCATAGATGATTTTCAGCTAACTTTATATGACAATAAACTATACCATTTAAGAAATGTTGATATTAGACCAACAACATATGCCATCTCAGTTTTATACTATGCAGTTTCACAATGGAGTTATAGTTTCAATAAGTTGTAAGCTCTATAGTTCAAGGCATGTGAATCATATGATGTAAATAAGTCCAGATCACCCACCAGAGGATCAGGTAGTATCCCAGGGTATGTAGCTTGTTTCCTCAAGGACGCAACCTCTGAATAAAGAGCAAAGAAATGGTAAATAATCTCCGCAGGTCAAAAAAACACAATGGTAAAAGTAGTAACATGATAAAATGTCAAGCAGAAAGCATCTCAAGCCAAACTAGAGCTGGAGTAGGTTTAAGTGCAATTCATTTGTTTCTAGACTATGGAGAAGTAAAGTGAGTAGGAAGATATCTGTTACTTGGCTTGATCAGCCAATCTTCATAAGGAAATATACTTCCTGCACTGGGAAATTAATAGGCAGCTATCACAACAGAATTAAAGGGAACTTATTAGAGCAAAACGAAGGAAGCAGAGAATTAAATTTAAAGACACCAAGGTGTTCATGCCTTGAGTTCCCTCAGATTACCACTTCTTTCTGGATAAACTCATGCAATTACGTTTCAACAAATAAGAATTGAAACAATGGGAACAATGTGGTGTTCCAGAAACCATCAATTTCTGGAATGCAGGCATAATGTGTTATTTGTACAACGCTAGGTGGATGAAACTCAATTCAGAAACATATAGTTGAACTTTGATTTACCTAATTATTTATGAGGTAGAAAACCATGGAGTCCCATACATACAAACATAATGTATCACTGCTGCTTCCATTAACTAGATACATAGCATTTCCTTGCATGGAGCCTCTATGAAATATGAAGGGCGCGAATTTCACAACTAACCATATCACCGCATTGGTCCAGGAAATGAAACAAAACAAGCCAAGCCAGAAACACACAGACACAGTCCAGGAAGATGAGGGCAAAGTATTTGCTCCACACAGGAGCACAGTGAATATCCACCAGAACGAGTACTTTTTAAAACACACAATAAGAAAAAAAGGTCTACAGAACGAGTTAACCCCTACTGCTTAAAATAGTTGTAATGGACTAGTGGTCTTCTAAGACTAAGCGACAAAACTATGTTTAGAAAAAGATTGCTTAGTGCGTAGGATATGAAAGCCGCTTGGCCATGAACCTTCACAGCATCTAACAGATAAGAGGATGCAGAACCCAGAAAAATAATGCTTTAACTTGCATATCCAGCAAATTACGGGCAAGTGAGGTTTCTTTGCGTGATCTCGTGGGAATTGTCAACTTGGCAGCATTATACATTTCACATGAATGACCCTCAATTGTCAAATACTACACTGTACAGAACCCAAATTATTCCAAGCATCCAATGCTACATAGTTTATTCCAAGACGACAAGATTGGATGGGAAAATTAGAATTTTTGGTGCTTCGTTTAAAAGTTGCCCTACAACTCCTGCAGCATCTAGGCAACTGCAGCTTCAATTAAAAGTACAGGAAAGAAAAAGAACAGGAATTGTCCGCCAAAAACGTTTGAAATTGGAAGCAGGAACCTTTGCTCCCCGATAAAGGCCGGACTAGGACTTAAAGTCCACGAGAAAGCTATGCGTGGCAGCTTAAAACACGGGGTGAAAAAAAAAACACGCTTTTTTAAAAAGAAACTTGGCTTCGTCAACATCTTAACATTTTAAGAAGTTTAATGCCAAACTAGCTGTCCAAAATTTCTTGTTAGCTGTCGAGAAGAACCAAAAAGGAAAAAAGACGTCGTTTTCAATAAACACCCCTGGCATTAATCTGTAGACGGGATATCGATACAAAGTATTGAACGAAAACCTAAAAATGGAGGATGGCGAATGTGCAAGCAATCCCAAGCAGAAGCACCCGCTAGAACCACCAGAACAGCGACGCAAAATGAAAAGGAAAAACCTCCTAACCTCCTGACGGGACAACAAGCGTAGCAAGAACTCCCAAAATGACATCTCTATCTAAGATCGGATATGGATCTTCATCACATGGACTCCTGAACCCCCACCAAAAAAAAAAGGATGGGAAAAGAACGAAAACTCGGCTGACAAACAATAAGCCTAAAACTAGCAAACGAAATCAAGGAAAGATCATAAACAAGGATTTTAAAAACTACACTAACAAGGCAAGCACGCACCTTGGTGGCCGACGGTGGGAGCTGCGGAATGCGCCGCATTCCGGTCGGACGATCCGCCGCCGTCTTCCCTGCGCCGCGATCTGCCGCGCCCAACGCTCGCCATGCTTGCCGCAGCTCCTCAAGCCCCACAGGGTGCAGCAGCGGCGAGGCAATCGCTCATCCGCCGCGAGGGAAGGGCGGGGCGAGAGGTAGCGCTGAACGAGCAGGTCGATTTTTGAGTGAGGCCGAGGGCGGAGGAGGACGGGGAAATAGGCTCGTTCCGTTTGCCCGCTTCTCGGCTCGCCTACTTCTCTCTCCAAAATCTCGCTGTATGTGGGTTTTTGTATCTTTCGGTCTCTTCTCGCTCCTCCCGCAGTCTATCTCCAAGTAACCAAGGGTCCAAGACTAATCTATCTACTGCCGCATCTCTTGCCGAATAAATTTTGTAATCTTATCATTGCTATTACGTGCTTTAGATTTAGTTTTATTTTTGCTTTTAGGTCCCTTGATAGTTTTATATTCAACATCACTATATTACTCCTTTGTCCCCTTTTTCCCCATTTTAGATTAGAAGAGCTTAAAGGTGGATCATTGGGAAGCTTGCTTGTAATCATCATCGTCTGCAAAATGAGTAGTTATTTAGATGCATTCAGTTAAACCACAAATATTTATAAAACAAATACGCTAATGGTCTCGAGGATGATTACAACTATATAGAATGTTATTATTTTTTACTACAACTTAACGGTTACCAACGGAATGTGCGAATAACGCTTTAATTGCGTAAGATACTTTACATTCAATTCTAGCGTTTATGCTATCATTGATGCCTTTTGCTTGGCGCCAAAAGAAACGTCGCGACAAGAATTGGTACTAGTAATGTAACGTTAGAAATAGATCTTAAAACATTTCTATCCGACTGCGCTATGCGATGTTTAGGCTGCTTCGTTACTAAATGCATCGGCCACGTGACTTCGTAGACAAGTTGCCATAAAACTCAAAATAATGAAGGCTCGACGTCATGAAAGCGTCGCGACAAGAAATGGTAGCAACGTAATGCTAGTCTAAATGTTGAAATGTTTTTAATCGGTTGAGCTACACGATGCTTAATCAAGTTACGAGCTAAATGCATCTGACACATATCTTCGATAACAATCCACCATGAGAACTCAAACTTATGAAAAAAAGGAAGTGCATCATTGTTTATACTAGGCTACTTGAGCCCAAACCAAAAACACATCCAAACACAAAGCCACACCACTAGTCCCAACCTCCAACAGTTGGACAAAAGAGAAGCCTAGGGGCCCACACGTCTCCAAGCCCCCTCACCGGTCCCAAGACACGTGAAAAAATTTAAACCAAAGGGGCGTATTAGCAAAAAGGCAGCAATTAATAAAAGAACCCAAGGCAAAACATTTTTGAAAAACGGATTCATACGCCCCTCGCACGTAGCAGCGGCGTGGGCCGAGTCCACAGTGCGCCGCGTCGATCGCCTCTGCCACTACTGTGGGCCCGCACCCCACACGTGTGCGCCGCGCGGAGGCCCCTGGTGCGCCCGGTTCACGTCCACCCCGCCTGCCTCGCCTCGCGAAACGCGGAGCGCGACTGCACGAGACGAGGCGAGGGCCGGCGACGCGAGGAGCCCGGGCGGCCCGCGCGGACCACCTGGTCCCACGCGTCGGCGAGAGGCTGCTGCTGCTAGAGCATGCAAAGGCATGCATACGGCGCGGGCCCACCACGCAGCCCACAAGTGTCGCGCGCTGTGCCGAGGCTGCGCTCGGGAGTTGGGGGCGGGGGCGCGTGTTCAGTGGAGGCAGCCGTGGGATCGTCAGTGACTGTGAGCGTCTCCCTTTTTGTTCTCTAGCGGTGCGTGGCTGAACGTTGTTGGTAGAGGATCGCATCAGCCAGCCGTAATGACGTGGTGAGCGAAGGTCCAGCCGTGGATTGTGCAAGGTCTAGCTCCACTGTTTAATGTACTGCGTGGATGCGCTTGGCCACTTGTGAGTACTGTTTAATTGTACTGCTTAACTTACCCGCTACACCACGAAACACATGCAGGATTTGAATTTTTTTTTTTCAAGTACTAGCCTACTAGGCGATGAATCTTTTGGAGGACTAGTGCCACTGTTTAATCAACGGCAACGGGGACGAAATAGTAGGGTACTGTGTGCTTCCGCTGGAGTAAAGAAAACGAGAGGGCGCCGCGGCGTGCGGCCGGACCGGAGACACGAGACACGGCGTGCGCCTAGAGTCAACGAGATTCCGCACCAAACATCGCGTGCTGCGCTCGTAGGAGTACCGAGTACTAGCACCTCGCGCAGCGTTGCCTTGCTTGTCGCGTCGCTGCAGCAGCCTGCGCTCGCAGTCCCAGGGACAGCGCAGCCAGCGCCAGGCCGCCAGACCGACCGCCAGAGTTTTTCGTACGTGGGTACTAGTACAAACAACATTCCGTGCTGAGAAGTACTGTATACTCGCATAATGCGCACGCGATTAATCAATCCTAGCATAACGTGAAGAAAATGCTCGTTAGCATGAACTCGCGGCGCTCTGCTTTGGCTAAAGGCTTGAGCAGATAAAACCAGGTCCGTTGGATTCTCCCACTTGAACCACAGTGACACGGAGATCTGTCGCGCACTTCGGCCAGGCCACCAGACGGACGGTCGATTCCTTCACTTTGAGCCATGGGTTTTTGTGTGTGTTATGTCACTACTGATTCTTTTTCTCCACCGCCACAACACGACGGGAACATCATCCAGCCAAAGGCGAGAGAACATAACGCAGCTCGGTCTGTTAGGTAAGGCAGTGTCACTCACCATACCACCAGGCACCACACCACCGTTGATGGCAAATCAAGGGCAAAGCTGAGAGGATGGATGCCTAACAAAAAACAAAAGGGAAAGGAACCTGAGTGATGATAGGATGGCAACGTTAATCTGGCTGCATCTTGCGCACGTGGCGAGGCCGAGAACGAAGGGCACGGCCTGGCACACTCACTCCCGCCATTAAACTATATTCCAGTTGCAGGGGATCGAAGTTGACACTGCGGGTGAGCCGTGACCGCCATTTCCGGGCACCAATGATGCGCGCGACCAGCACCCGTTTTTGCGTGGAACCTGATCACGGGTATGCACGAGCCGAACCTTTCGACGGATCACGAGGGGCGCCGATCTATCACGCTTGTTGGACTAGCCCGAGATTTGCTACTCCTACCAACTGCTGATTGCTTGATCTGGATGATCCGTCGCCGGTTCGCCTTACCCCTTGCACAATGGCGTTGAGCACTATCTTCCCAAACCGATGCTCTGGTTTGATAAAACGCAAGCATGAATATATAGAACCATTTGTAGGTGTTCCTACCAAATTCGTTTTAACTGCCCGCACGTGTTGATGTGGAATTAAAGGCAAAACTCAGCTGTGAGATGCAGCAGCAGGTGATGGAGTGATTATTGTCGTACTCGTACAGCACAAGGGTCCCATCTCAGAAGAAAGCAGCGCGCAGCCGAGTGTGGCCGTGGAATGTTGAGCGTACGCACCACAGACATTGGAGGGACGTGACGGCGATGGGACGATTCCAAGTCAGGTCGCCCTGTTGCTCGCTCGCTCATCATCCCGTCCATCTGCGGCCGCTGGCTGCCATGGCAATGAAGGCGAACCGGACAGCCGGGGACGACGGGGACGAAGAATACTGCCACAGTGCCACTAGCACAACCTATGCCTGCATAGGCGACGACCGGAAGACGGCAGGAGCACGGCGGCGAGGGGAAGACCCCATGTGCGTTCCAGGGGACCGCGGGGCGGCGAGACCCGCCGTGAGCGATCGAGACGGTGAGTGACCGAGCGAGACCGGGAGAGTGAACCAGTGCCCAAGCCATCTGCTTCCTTGTTCCCGCTTTAGCAGGTCGCTCGTCTTCCAGGGGCCCAACAGTTTCGCCAGCACGGCTAGATTGCTACTAATCCCTATGGCATCCGATAAAGCACACGGGCAATTGGAAATGGAGAAAAGCGGATGTGTGCCTCGACAGTCAGCACGATCTTCTGGTTTTAGGCGTCTGGTTTTAGCAGCCAAATTAGTGAATTTTTACTCCCATTCCGCAAAAGAACAGAACTGCAGTAACTAATTCTGCATGAAATGATATCGACCTACATAGTACTCATACGAAGAAGAGCTGTGCTTCTAACCAAAGCATAAGTATACACTAACATGGTCATGTGACAGCTACTACAGCCTCTCGCTGCCGTTAGGACTGCAATAACACACGATCCGATGTTAAAAAAGTTGGGATTTAAGCAATTTGGTAGTAGGACCATCATATTGCCGGCGAAATGGTGCCGACACGTCCCTTTTAGCAATTGCGCAATCTAATTTAGCCCGTCAGGATGCCGGACAGCGACAACTGAACAAGTTAGGCCGCACACTGAAGCGAGTCAGGAGAGCCCAGCACCCTTCCTGCGAGGTAATGCAATAAAGCAACTCACCTCGTCACTGTACAGCAACCCAACTACCAATATTTTGCTTTGAACCGACAAGGCGACAAGATCTCTAGTTAGTTAACGCAAAACAGTTCAATTCGTCAAAAGAGTTTTGGATTAGTGCCTCAAAGTACCAGGATAAATTAATCTGGTCTGGGCACTAATCCCCTGTAGCAATCAGCTTGTCAGCCCATCAATCACACTGAACATGACATAGGTACGAGATAAACCGCACAATGTTGCTTTGCTGAATAGGTTTTCAATTGGTTAAATGAGCAATAAGTTAAGATATTATAACTGTATCTAAAAAAGAAGCTATGTACCATAAATGGTAAGAAAAAATGGCATCAATAGAATGGCTAAAATAGAAGAATCACATGAATAATCCCCGCCCAATCAATTCTATGGACATATGAGTATGTCCCTGTATGAATGCTGTACAATCCACCAGTCCGATCCAAGCTTGAACCGATATCTGGAGCAATGGAAACTCATAAAAAGCGCACCAGAATTTGTTTTCAGATCAAAGCAGTACGCGCGAGTTCCATATCCCTGAACAAGAAAATGGAAGTGTGCCTCAGAATCAGTATGAGCTCCAATTCTAGATCGAAAAAGGATAGAGCTGTAGAGCAAGATCAAGTGGACACAACTTCATTGTTACAAAGATACTGTAAATGGCAGATATCAATCTTCAGACAGTACAAGGCCATTAAAACTAGGTTTTGCCAGACTGTAATAGTGTATGCCAAATATTCAGCGCATCCATATCCTCTTAATATCAATGAAAAGTACTTTTTCATAATACATGTTTCGCACGCCGACCAAATTACTACAGACCTGCATAATTTTTAGTGATCGATTTATTTTTCTTTTCGTAACAACATTGTTGTAGCTTATAAAGTTATTTTCTAAAGTGAAACAAGTGAACGCGTATGTTTCATAAAAAAAAAAGTGAATGGGCATGCCAACATAGGGATATATTTAGTGTTTCCTTTTTTTTTGTAACGACGCATATAATACCGCTTATGTCCCATTTCAAGTGCAACAGTGAATGAGCAATGCTAACACAAGGAAAGTAAGGACTATGAAAATGAAAGAATCACCTCAAGACAATATAACCAGTCCAAGATATATCGATGTGCAGAGAAAGATAAATGAGATGAAACCCCTGAAAGAAAGAACAAGAATTTTTATTATGGTTGATTCAGGATTATATGTTAATAAAAAATATCAGGGGAGAAAGGAATCAATGAAATTGTAAAACAGACCATATAACACCCCATGCACAACCATTGCATGGACAAGGGCAGATTTCAGCAAATTTCTCGGCATCACTTGAATTTACTCTTCGGGATATTAAATCATCATAAATATCTAAGATAAGTTAAAAAAAATTCAGTTAGAACCCATATTAACTCATGGGTTGTTCTAACATGGAATAACAAAAAACAAAAAATACATTTAGTTCCTTACCATAAACTGAAAATAAGCTATTCATTACACCTGATGCACATTGAAAAAGATAAACATTAAATTTACAACATTTTAAATGGGTTTCAGAATTTTTAACATGTAAACGGCATGTCGGCAGGGAGTCTTCAGTCTCACCTATGAATAAAATCACATACTTCAGACAATGGAAACTTGTAAGTTCTTGTATTACCCAGGCAACAGCAATGAAGACAATGAATCCTGGATATTAGCATAGTAAGTATCATGAAGCAGAACAAGGTCTTAAATGAAGCCGGAGTCGTGTTAATGCATACCGATGCAGAGCCAGCGAAGAAACCACTGCACAATTGAACAAGACATGATAACGCTTAACCAATGATCATGATTACTGGGGATGAGTGGAAAAGACAAATGAAGGAAGTCATAAGTTGCAACATCAGTAATGATTTAGTTAACTTACATTTTTTGCAACAAAAAGGACAACAACCAGTGCAAGTAAGAAACAGCCAGCTGCAATTCTCGTAGTGAGGAGATTAGTGGATGCAAGTATGAAGACCATTCCCCAGAATGATGAACCCAGATCTGCACTTTTAGAAAAAGCAGTAGCATCACAAAAAGGACCAACGCTGGATTTCCTAAGCACAAAATTTAGAGGGATCTGCTACACAAGTCTACTCCACATAGAGCGTTTCATTTTCAAGACAATTCCCTGTGTGTCATCGAATACTACTGATATCCTCTTTCGCCGCTGGAATAATTACAATTCCCTCATGTGGTTGGATGACATTACTAAAAGAACAAAACTACACAAATATCAAAAAATGACCGAGGCCAATTTCATTTGGGTTTGACAAATAATTCCACGAAATAGATTCATCAAAAAATTTGTCATGGTTATTGAACTCCCACGTGTTTCATCAGAATGAGCCATTTAGGTCCCATGCAGTAAACTATCATAGAGTGCACAAGAATAGGAAGTTGCGTAGTAGAGAGTCAGCCATTGCATGATTTTAGGTGGCATTCTTCTGAGATCATATGATAGACCGAGATGGGAGGGACAATTGATTACATCCAGCTGGCAAGATTATCCAATATATGCCACCCCGAGTTTGAGTACTGCCACCCTCATTAGCATGGACCTGCATTCCTTCGACCTGAAGAAGCCAATCAAATAAACATATAATATCAGCCTTGGGAATTCTTCAAAAAAATGCATATTCGAGGTGCCGTCATATCTGGAAGCAAAGACGTCTCGATATAGTAACTTGACAGAAGCAGGACACAAACATAATGCTAAGCAATGCACCAAATATCCAACTTGAAGCACATCAAAAGACTACATTTTCGAAAAAGGTGGACCAAAGCGTTTTAAAATAGATCTGTAGACCAAGATAAGCAACTCTGAAGATGCTGGCTTGAAATGTTCCAGACATCTATTAATATACAGTGTTAGTCCACCCAACAGTTAATTGCACTATGTTAATGGAACTATTTAACATTGGGAAAAACACCAAACTTCCAACTCTAAACACATCAAAAGACTACATTTCCGGCACAAACCTAGATAAGCGCCAAGTGCGGATAGAATAAGTAAAAGATGCTTTTAAAATGTTCCAAAGTCCAAACATTTGCTACCTACAGGATTGTTCACAGATATAATCAGCGCTATCCAACATTTTATCACATTGAAGGAAGTGCCTAACAGGTAACATGGGAGGAAGGGAAAGAAACAAGGCATGCAACCATGTTCACCACAACAAGAATATGCAACAAGCATACTGCAGGCAATGATACTTGTTATTACCCAATTAAGGAATAACTCTGATGGTTTCACACTTGATCATGCAATTGTTTTCCTTGTTGCAGACTTTAGAAGCATGCACCACTCTTGTTATTCGGTGCAAAACGATCCCTAAGTAATGCATGCTTCAGAGCATTGCAACATGGGATTGCGCTTCCCATTTTGCACGGAACAACATACAGCAAAATCGAGATTCCGTAGCAAATAGGCGTTGGTTTGTAGTTTGTACACCAAAATGCTCAGAAAGCCAGGACTGCACATTTTGCAGACAGTTGACACTCACTGACCCGAGTCCCCACATGAATGCTGAAGAACAGTAAAGCTGTAACGAAAGATGCTTTAGGATACCAGGAGAAAGCATCACTAATGATCGGTTCCTTGATGAAATAAAAATTCCTGTATCTAGATGAATGCAAAGATGCATAGTATATGCTCGAGACGTGTAAAGAGCGAACAATATAAAAGGCGCCCCCACACAAAGTGATCTGGACTTTCATGATCTCCACAGAGAGGAGGCGCCTACTTTTCGCACCTACCGGAACAAAATGATTGGCGTAATCCGGCCCCGATTCGAACCTAACAGGACTTCGGTCGCGACTGCTACAATCGCGCAATGCCACACATTCGGAGCACATCAAGCGCAATCTACCGTAAAAGGAAGAGAGTGAAAAAAAAATCCCGAACATGCGATAGAGCAAAAAGGTTTACATCGCCGCAGGTGAGCTTGCAGGCGAGCGCGTGGCTGGTCTCGTGGAGGAAGACGGTGATGAGCTTGAACGGCGTGAGCAGGAACGTCCTCCACAGCTGCAAAAACACACACAGACCAGATGAGCCGGAGCCCCCGCCCGGACAATCAATCCAGCAGAGAGCGAAGAATAAGGCGGCGGCGGGGAAGGGCGGACTCACGAGGAGGATGACGACGGTGGAGACGCCGATGGCGACGAGGAAGATCCGCTGGTCGTGGTCGCAGCAGCCCTGCAGCTCCCAGTTCACCTGCTTCATCCTCGCCCGCTCTCTCGCCTTTCACCGCCGCCGACGCAGATCTCGAAGTAGCCCGGGGAGTCACGGCGCTCGGCGAGAGGAGAGGCACGGGAACTCGGAACGGAAACTGCTCCCCTGCTCGGGCCTTTTGGTTTGGTTTCAACTGAAACGTGCGTGGCGCAGGTACCGAGAGCGAGCGGGGTGCGGGGCGTGTCCGCGGCGCGGCGCGGCGCGGTGCGTATGGCCCGAGCAATTTTGATTGCCGCCGCCGCCAGCTCGGAGCGGAGAGATTACGAGGTGGCCCCCACAATGATTGCGGCTAAATTAAGGGGGTTAATCGCTAAACCCTCGCCAGAACCGTGTTTGAAAAGCCGACGAGCAGCAACGGCGGCATGACACGAGTCCGCTGGTTGGGTGGTTGGTGGGCGTTCTGCTCTCGTGGACCGTGTCTCTGGCCGGTTCGTGGCCCCTTCCCTCTCACGCCGCGAGGGTCTTCTGCTGACGCTTCTTCACGCGGCGCGGTTGCTTTCGCCGATTTCACTCTCGGGAACGTGGAAGCTGCCGGCGATCGAAGAAAGATAAGATTGCAGCTGCAACCTGGAAGGAGCTCGTCGGTGCTCGGCTTACTGGTGCTCGGCTTACTGCGGCAGTAGCACGAACAGCTGATGACGGTGTCGCGGTCCGGGGGATTGGGCGGATCATGGTGCTCCAATTAATCGGTTCGACAACTCAAAAAAAAAAAAAAATTTATCGGTTCGACGGCGTCGCCAGGAGTTCGGTGCGTTGAAATCTGAAGGCGCTGGAAGTGCTGCGCTTCGAGGAGCGCGCGGTCAAGCAAAAAAGAAAGGACGACAAAAGTGGTGTCATTGCTTTGCGCGGTTCTAGCCGTGTTTTGACGCGATCTTTCGCTTCAGCAGGAAGGCTGTACTAGTCTAGCTACACGCATCCCCTTTGCGATTTTCTCTTCTTTTACGAGTTACGATCGTGTAAGCGCATGTGTGTATGTCGACTCGTCCTGACGAGTGACGGAAGAGTTCTGTGCCATCCGTCTCCAAGGTCTCATCTCCAGTCTCGGAAAATGAACGTCCGAGTGCTCTCGTCGGGTCTTGGAACGGCCCGCAGATCATGGCAAAGCCCGATAAAGACGCTCTCTGTGCTTTGAGCCCAGTCTCCGCCAGAAAATGGAGGAAAACTTAAGCCCGCGATGCCCTACATGCATCCGGCCTCTTTTCCACACAAGAAGTCGTCATCAGATCAGATCGGCTGTAAGCAGCACAGGCCTGGCTCATCCCATCCAAAAGAAAACACTAGGGTTCATCGGTCACTGTCTCCATGGTATGCACCAATTTTTTTATTTCACAGGATTCTTTAATGAGATACAATATCAGTTTCGATCATGTAGATACAATTAGGGGATTGAACCGTCGATCAGCAAACACTTGTACCCCAGTCACGTCAGTTGGGTACGTACAGAGTTTTCTCTGTTACAAATGCCTCGCGAAGGATCGTGCCACTAAATACAATTGTAGTAACTGTTCGTGTCAATAATTATTGAACATTCAATTGGTAAATTAAGTTTATAATTACCGCTTTCTTAAGAAAAACATATGCATCACAACCATCTTGCTTGAGCATGCTATCGGCCACAACATTTGATGTGTTGGTTTGGTAGGTATAGATTGTTTCATGTACTCGGGCATGGGTGAAATTACATTCACCCACCGGGATGTGGAAAAGCAAAATTTCGGTGATTAACATCTCATTTTCACCTCATATGCACCACTTGAACACAATTATGTGCACTTAATGGCACTCGGATCATCGCAGCACTAGTTTTGCCACTAACTCAGGAAGCTCTTGACTTACGGTTGCCCTCTGTGAAAAAATATTTGCTCATTTATGCATGATGGTTACAACAAAGTTTTGTCCAAAACATTTTAAATTTCTTTGTAAGATATTACAAAGGGTTATAGATTATTATAGTAATTGTAGGTTCCTCAGCATTCGGAAAATCAAGAAATTATGTAGCTTCAATTCATAGCTTAAACATGTACAACTTTAGTTAAAGGGTACATGGTTGTGATATTCTTGCTCATAATATTTAAAAACCATTTTTGGACACTACCTTGTGTTCTAGTAGAAATAAGACTAAAAGTTAACATCATGAGGCTTTGTTCTAGTAGTTTTTTTTTAAAAAAAATGTTGTCATTAACAAACTGAAATATATTGATATCATCATTTGGACTAGCGACTATTGATGATTAGCGTCCGGTTGGTATAGACCCAGGAGCTCAAACCGATAGTTTACTAAACTTGGTCCGGTGAAAAGACTGTTTGAATTCAGAGAATACCACTGTGTTCTATGACCTATGCATTGACAAAAAGAACACTAACGATGACTACATGAGCAATAAAGCATTCCAAAACATATGCAGCTAGCAAATTTTGTAAGATTGTTCGTGTGAGGCCCGTGTGTCTGCTGGGCTTGGCCCAACTCCCATGGTGCTTGGTGTGCAGCACAAACACAACTTTAGTACCATATTGGTAGTCTAGAGTGAGAACAACCAACTTAAATAGCTAGTGACTCAAAGCATGGTAACTCTGAATTAATTCTTTTACGCGAAGCGAGGACGAAAGCGTAAGAGAGTTACTGTGTAGGTGTGGTTCGCGCAGCGTGCGGGCATGAGCCATATTTGGGCCTGGCACGTTACAGTTCGGCTACGACATTCTAGGAAACACATTTTTATTAGCATCGGTGGAACTTTGGTTTACTAAATTTGCGTATACTTTTAACAAAACATTATGACCAAACAAATTGCATTTCAATAATGTACCGTTTGATGGTATTGGAGTTCATCATCACTTCTCAAGACTAGGTTCCAAAGCAATAAAAATAGGGAAATAGAAGCACTCCATCAATTTGTCTCTTGTGAGTGGCAATGTTTTAGTCAAATTAGCACTCCTCCACCAGCTACAAAATGCAAGCAATTCCATCATTTAAATAAGATAATTCGAAATAAAAAAAAAGTATTAGGTCCGGCAGGTTTCATCTCTAGCCTACCCCAACTTGCTTGAGATAAAATGGCTTTGTTGTGGTTGTGGTTGTTGTTGTTGTTGTTGTAAAATCAAAAAAAGTAGCGATTCTCATGGATACCGTCCGACCCCTGCTAGTTCTTTTTTGTTGCCAATTTTGCACATTGTTGAGGTCAATGGAAGAATGACGCATTACCTTACCTGCTTCAGTATTTGCAGCACGAAAGAAACATTTTGATTCTTTCTGTCTCCGAAGTAATTGAGCGGTATCATTGCTGTCCTCTTCATCGAACAGTGTCACATTGTTCGATGCCATGCACCAATGCAATACACATGCTACATGGAACCCAAATGCAATCCACATGCCACTTATTTTGTCGGCGCCTCTCATTGTTCATTGCAGCCCATGTTGTTTTGAAGGGCCAAAGCCACATGCAGATGCAGCGATACACTGTTTTCCGTTTCTTTTATTTCTACCTTCTGGCAGAAGGAAAGCACCACTTTGTTTCTCTCTCTGGTATTGTATTTTCCCATTTGCTAATGCTAAACAGATGGACGGAGGTAGCATTGGTGAAAAAGCGCTAACTAGTTTACCCGATCGTGGAGGAAGCTTACCCGCTGGAATCTGATCGGCTGCGTGTATCATTCTCTCATGGCCTCGAGAATACTGTTGTGACCGGGTAGGAGAAACTAAACCGAGATCCTGCAATTTCCGAGCAAGCGATGAAGCAAGGTACATGCCGCGCAAGAATCTGACAGAGACGGAGCATGCCCCGACCCGACACGGCGACTACGAACACCATTACCAATCGGCGGTGATCGCGCGCGCTAGTGCCATATCTTCTGGTAGAACTACTTCGCGGAACGGCATGATTCGTTTTGTCTCGATTTGGACGCGAGGCAAGGCCCTTGAATTCCAGCCTGTTCGTTTCGCTGCAGAAAAATAACTGCGAACACTGTAGCTGTTGTTGAAAACACTATAGCTGCTGCTGAAGAAATAACTGCGAACACTGTAGCTGCTACTGAACAGCTGCTGCAAAGCAGCGAGACAAACACGCTTGCATCCAAGCGTGGCGGCCTAGCTTGCCCAAACATTCCTGTCGTCCAAGCCTTCTGTTTTCAAGACTCGTATATGTCCAGTCATTAGAGACAGAGTACAAAGCTAGGTCAGGGTAGTGCATCCCTGGTGATTACAACAATGTAGCCCTCCTGCTACCGAAAAGGAAGGAGTAACTACTCCTAGAGTCGAACTCGATAACATGGTTTTAAAAAGGGTTATTTAGATTGGTGCCATTACAATTTTTACAGAATCGAAATATGCCATCGCAATTCGCGAAACCTGATGTGTGCCATTACAATTTTATTCTTCTTGGAAATATGCCACTATGTACCCTTTCAGCTACTTCAGGCCCACATGCAGGTGATTGTATTTTCGTACTGACTGGATTACCCCTGCCCTCCATAAGCTTCATGACGCAGACTCGTCGCTAGCCGCCGACCTCCGCAAACTCCATGGTCGTGCCGTCCTCCACAAGCGCCTGCCGACATCCGCTCTATGGTCGCCCTCCACAAAGCTCCTGTTCCCGTCGCCCTCCTCCGACTCCTCCAGCAGTGTGCTCCGTATGCTCCCAGATGCGTTCTCATGGAAGCTGATTCGATTGGATCTTAATTATGCTATATACTTCAATTTGTACGATGGAGGTTCAATTAGTGCCGCAAGGCTTGGATTGGTCTTCGATTTTGCTTTGTGGCCGGAGATGCTCCTCAACAATGACGACTACCAGTCAAGTTTCTGGATGTGGCATGCAATTTATTTATTCTTTTGCCCGATTTCTTTCTCCATTTGAGCGAGGTAACACAGATAGTAGCAGGCAGCGGCAGGCCGCGATGCAGCTCCTTGAGGACGCCGTAATGCCCACACCTGCCTTGCTGCTGCCGCGCGCCCTCGTGGCCGGTGAACTTGTGTTGGCGCCGCCGCGATGCAGCTCCTCAAGGACGCCGGGTTGGCTTCCTTCGCCAAGCTCGTGTTCCACGGGGCCATGGAGGAGGTCTTCGACGGCGTGCGCCTGGTCTGCATCAGCTTGCTCGTGGTGGCCGTGGAGGAGTTCATCAGACCGGCATGGAGGGGAGGAAGAGGGTGGTGAACAGATCCGACTGGAGCAAGGTTGAAGACAGGGGCATTTCTGTACGTACAGAAATACAAGCACCTGCCAGTGGGTCCAAACATACAAAAGACGTATAAAATGGCATGTTTCAAACTTGGACAAAATTATAATGGCACCAGTCCGATTTCATGAATTGTAGTGGTATATTTCAAATCTGATAAAATTACAATGGCATATATCTAATTAACCCTAAAAACTTTTAAAAATGATCTCCAATCTTGCACTCCACAGGGCTCGTGCCTCGTGGACAGGCTCGTCGATGACCCACCACTGTAAGTCTGTAGCCACAACGAACAAAGTCTCAAAGACAACGGCAACGAACACATCCAGGGGCATCTCTTGCGCACGATGGCTCTAGAGGCTGAGGGTCGAGCAATTAGACAATTCGTGATCGTCAGAGCCTCAGAGGGAGGCATCAAAGCGCAACAACGCCGCCGCCGGGTCATTGCCAATCGGCATCGGCGATCGCTAGCGCCATCTTTTGAAGCAACGGACTCGCGATAGCTACGTTCCGAGCCGTGTCCCAGCGTCCCAGCGAGACATCGCACGCCACACGCAAGTTGCTTCTTGCGGCCGGAGCGCGCCGTTGTCCGACGCAGAGCACTCGGGCGACATGGCAATTGGCATATGGACCCCGGCCGTCGCATCGCGCCGATTCTTTCATACGGCTTCCTCTCCTTGTCTTGCTCCGTGCATCCAGGCGTGCTGCTTTAGCTTCTCCCAAACATTCCTGTCGTGCGTGATGCGTCGGTCCTATCTCGATCGTCACGGGGCGCGAGCACCGTGTATGGTGTGCACTCACCATGAGGCGTGCGTGCATCTCCGTTTTCCTTTTCCGAAAAGAAAAGCCTCTCCATTTCTTTGTTTATTGTTCTCGTCTTACCAGTCACGATCAAGAATTTCATGATCCTATTCGTCATCTCAACTAATCCACCGAGGTCGAGACCATTTTCATTTGCTCTGTTTTACGTACTTATTAGCTAAACCTACCCCTAATTCGCAGTCAGAGGTGTTCAGAATTGCTCTATGACGGAGCGATGTAGAATTACAAATTCCAAAAGAATGGACACTTTTTTTTTTAGAAGAGAATGCACATAAATAAGATGGCATCCTTGCCAGTTGCCAATCCCCTGTACATGCTCATCACCACAAGGCAAAATATAGCAGATCGCCTTAGCAGCTGACCACCCCGCCCCTTATTTCATCTAAGTACAGCAGATACCTAGGAACTAAGAGAAAAGAAAGGCTGAATTAGGAGCTGCCGGCGCTACCCTTTGCCAACCTCCACTGCTTGTACTGGTCGAAGAACTCCTTGTTCTCCTTCTCCAGCTCCTTCCAGACTGCACCCAGACAGCAAAACATGGAATTTCGAATTTCGTACAGTGAAAACGAAAGGAAACCCAGCAGTGTACTTGTTTCTGTTCATTGTGGGACGAAGGTTACCTGTGGAGGTGACGACGGGCTGGACGTCAGCGCGCTTGGCCAGCGCCTCCATGCACTCCTCCATGCTCATCCCGAACGTCATGCACTTCTCTATCAGGTGTTGCACCTACGTCAACGCAACCGCACCGTAAGCATTTTGACAGGGGGCTATGATAGACAGGAATCAGAGTCGCACACAGAAAACTTGGAGGAAACGAGAGCAATTAGTCACCTTGTGGATGTAGGATGCAGGACTGGAATCGTCTCCCAAAGCCATGAACTCTCTCTGTTTTGGTTAACCTAAACCTGCACAACACTAGTTCCTGGTTGACTACTCTTCGTCTTCCTCCGGAGGGAGCCTTGTTTTCTCTCTGAAAAGTGCAGAAAGTATGGCTCCCCGCAATCTTCTTCTCTGTGTGTGATGATAAGGCGTGCAGAGTCGGCAGCGGAGGA
Organism: Eragrostis curvula; assembly: GCA_007726485.1. Taxonomy (NCBI): domain Eukaryota; kingdom Viridiplantae; phylum Streptophyta; class Magnoliopsida; order Poales; family Poaceae; genus Eragrostis; species Eragrostis curvula. Next base: position 35,894,948 of record CM017443.1, read on the forward strand.
TCCTATATATACATGCGCCACGGATGAGGACCCCGCCCGCCTCCCGCCGCCTCGCTGGGACCGGTCCACGGCTTCCCCCGAGCCCGCCCCGCCGTGCGGCGACGGGCGTTGCTGGACCGGGCGCAGGGAGGAGCGGGCCCGGAAAAGCGGGCGGGGCGTTCACGTGGGCTCGCGGCGGCGATTGGAGGAGCCGAGATTGGAAAGGGACGTGTACGTGGCAAATATCTTTCCTCCCTGGAGCGGGGTCTATGCCCGGTGGGACCCGGCCGCGGGAGCCGCCAGGTGGACATGCACCTCGCGCCTTCACGTGCCACCTGCCCCCCCCGCGCGCGCCACGCCGCGAGACTTCTCTCGTCTCCGCTTGGCTTCCGGATCGTCTGAGGACTGCGGCCGTCCGGACTCCTTCACGGGCTACCAACTCCATCGCCGCCGAGACCTCTTGGAGGCGCTGGAGGTACGGGCGGCGGCGGCGCAAAGGATCCGGCAGCTGTCACCGGTACGCGCCACTGTGCGGCATGGGGCCTGCGAGAGGTAGTGGCCCCATCCCAAGGCCCAAGTGGGTGAGCAGACAAGAGACCTGCACGCTGCGTGGCCCGCCGACGCGTAGCCCGGGAGCTGTCTCTACATGGCGGTGTACCTGTCTGTCATACATGCGCACCGCCTACGCAGCAGCACGCATGGCCTCTCCCCGTCGTCTGTCAGTCTCGGGCCTCTCCGGATAACGGCGCAACGGGACGGGCGTCGCGGTCTTGCTCCTGCAGACAGAAAGCCGCCACGGACCCACGCACGGCCCCCGCCGGGAACGATCCCACGATACCGCGGCATACGCGCGCGGCCACACTGCGGTGGTCTGCTCTTTTCTTCTGCCGAACGACTTCCACGAGTGGCGCCGGGAGTGAAAACCGGCCTTTCTGTGTGAGGAATAACCGGGCTTTCTGCTTTGCTGCGGCCTGTATATATGCACGAGGGGGCTTCTCGAGTTCTCCGTCATGGCAATGTGCCGTCCTTTGCCAAAGTATTTGAGCTAGTAGCTTTTAATGGTTCGTGCGACGTAAACATTACCCAATCTGCTATCGCTACTCTCGGTTACGTTTGTGGCTACCTTGTTGCGCGATGGAGCAAGTGCGCACGGTCGAGTTGGCAAACGGAGAAATGGAGCAAAAGATGGAACTCCAAAAGTTGGAGTCACGCGCGTGCACAATATGCGTGTTCGATAGGCTGCAGCTGCGGCTGCGGCCGAAGAAAAATAACTACGAGCACTATAGCTGCTGCTGTGAACACTGTAGCTGCTGCTGAAAAATAACTGCGAACACTGTAGCTGCTGTAAAACAGCTGCTGCAAAGCAGCGAGACGAACAGGGTAAATCTTTTCTCGAAACAAGGGGACAAAAGAAGGCGCATGCACCGCTCAAGGGCTTTGCAGCAGCGCATGGCCGCACCATCATGGGTCGAGTCATGTCCTGGTTGGTTTCCAAGGATGCTGGCGATTTGCCAGCAGGAAACGGAACTGAAATCTCGCAGTTTTCCAAGGATGCTGGCGATTGGCAAGAAACGGAAGCGAGGAAACAAAACAAAAAAAAAGTTTTTTTTTTGAGGAATAACAAAAAAAGAAGTGAAATCTCGTATGGTGGGGCGGGCTTTGCTGGGCCTTGCAAGCCGGTTCCTTTCCTTCCTGAAATCTCCTCTCAAGTGTTGACAATCCATATTCTGATTACAGCCCAGTCGCGCCACGGAGACTTCGGCCCGGTCATTTTCTTCAGCAGCCGTTTTGTGGGCATTTGTTGTTGTTAAATCATACCTATGCTTAAAAGAAGGGTATGTATATGTTTTGTTCCGATGAAAAAAATGTTATTTAGCATCCACTTCATTTATTTAATTTAATATTCACCTTCGGGTATGGTACAAACTATCAGAGCTTTAATATTCACCTTCGGGTATGGCATAATCAAGGAGAATTTTTCGTTTACAAAATACAAATATGGCAATAAATTTTAACCTTTTTCAGAGAAGGCACGAAATACCCTGTACAAGTACCACTTTGTGAATAAGCAAATTGCTACCGTATGTCAATTCTACTATGAAAGAGGCAATGATTCGTTCAATATTGGAAAGTTTAATTTGGTGTGGAGCTTGTACGTAGGCAGGAGGAATTCGGAGCAAAGCTTCCAGAAGGATGGATGGTCCAAGTGAGAGGTCTAGAATCTAGAGAGGGCACCTAATTAACGACGGAATAATCGATGACTCGTTTTTCCGTATTGCGCTCCCTGAGTTGTCAATGACCGTTGCTATCAGGCGCTGCTCGTGGTCAACAAAACGACACCATGGAGAGGCCGACTAATTCTACGGATACCCAGCGCAACCCAACACTTGGGGAGGGGCGAAGATATGCTGAAACATAAGATGATGTGCCCTTTGACTCTAACATATACACAATTTTCCACAACTGAAATTATTAGCAAATAATGAATAAAAATCAATGGTCGACTTTAGTACATGAGCACCACCCTCTTTTAGGGTGTCGGTCTACCTATGATATACCATAAGCTTTGGAAAAGATAAATAATTCTTGTATCAAAGTTTTTTGTGCCTCATATAGTCATATGTATAATATACTCCATATCTCCTTAAATGGGAGTGTTATAATACTCTCTATGCAACCTGTGCATCCCAATAAATCATTAATCTAGAAGAGAGAGAGAGAGAGAGAGAGAGAGAGAGAGAGAGAGAGAGAGAGAGAGATGTATACGTAATTCACTTTTGAAATATACTCCCATCATTTCATTTTAGGTGTCTTTTAGACTCGAGCACGGAAATTAAGTAGACATGAAAAAGTGTAGAGCGCGCGGAATTTTTTAATAAAGAGAGACATAGAGAGAGAAAATGCATTGGAAAATGAGAATGGCATCTAAAAATAAACGAAGGAAGCAATGCTTAGTGGCTATAAACAACTAAATTAACAAGTTAAATTTTAAAAGGTTTCATTTTGATTCCAAAATCACGTAACCAAAATAGTAATAAAACCAAGGCAGTGATTATACACTAATTTCTTCCTCACATGTACAATTCACATAAAGTACATGTTGGGATAAGATTGTAGACTGCATGTAGGGACAATATTGTACAGTACTAGATAATTCTCAATTACTTAATGTACTGATATCATAAATATAATTTAATGGTCATCATTTTACTCTATACCGTAAACCAGTAACACTGTCATCTCATGCCATAATCAATGAGTGGAGTACTGCTACGACAGGTCAGGTCTGTTCTCAGCTGCAACAGGTCACATCCACATGAACCAGCCATGATGCCTCCAATTCCGTGTGTCTCTAGCAGGTCAGCAAAGCGAGACAGCACAGCTCAGACCCGGCGGGCGCCGGCGGGCCCCGCCATCTTCGTTGCCAACGAGACCTTTCCGCACCAATCCCGCCCGTCTAATTCTAACTCCGGCTCAAAAAAATTTCCACATGCCAACGGAACACGTAACTCCTCTCTCTCACTGTCATCCATGGCCCACAACGCCGTCGCCGCCTTCAGCGCAGAATTTCAGCAGCTGACACGCGGGCCCGGTCAACCCGCTTTACACCAAACCCCAGGCAGGAATGGGCCACCGCCACGCGGGACCCGCCCATCACACCGCAATCACACGCTCAGGTCCCCTCTCCCTCAACTTTCCTACCCGCACGCCAGAAGCGAAGCCCACACCTTCGCGCACACCATCCCACCACCGCGCCCGCTTCCTCGCCGGCGACGCGCCGCCGCGGAGTTCCTTGTGGCGTGGTGGCGGCTCGCGCTGGAGACGGCGCCGAATTGCTCTGACCGGGTCCTCGTAGCCTCCGCGTTGCCGTGTGCCGCCGAGGAGAGAGTTTTAAAAGGGGGCTCTCTTTTTGCGGCACTGACCTGACCTTTTGGAGAATAGTTCAACCGGAGGCGGCTCCAGGCTCGCTTTGGAAGCGACCCCGCCGCCGCCGCCGCCTCTCGTCGGCGCTCTCTCGGCGCGAGCCGTGGTGATGAGCTCTCTGGATCCTAGGGTTTTTGAATTTTGACTGCGTCGTCGAGCCGTGCAAGGGCGTCGAGGAGGAGATGGTGCCGACGGGGCTGTTCGGGTGGGCATCTCCGCACGTGCAGCCGCTCACGCCCGTTTCCGAGGTATCCGAGCCGCCGGAGTCGCCGTCACCATATGGGGACGGGCCGGCGGGGGATGCCGGTGTGGGCGCGAGGGAGGGGGATGGAGCCGGCGCCGGTGAGGAGGAGGTGGAGGATGACGAGGTTGAGCCGCCCCCCGCGGCGGTGTCGTTCTGGAGGCTGTTCGAGTTTGCCGATGGGGTCGACTGGGCACTCATGGCCGTGGGAGCGCTCGCTGCTGCCGCCCATGGCGCGGCGCTCGTTATTTACCTGCATTACTTCGGGAGGGCCCTGAATTTGCTTGACTCTGAGCGGGTTCAGTCTGCTCTCCACGGACGCAGTGACGAGCTGCTCCATCGGTTTAAAGAGGTAAGCTGGTCCTAATCATGCATGCCCATTAATTGTACAAGAGGTCATGCATTTTCGATTTAGATGGTAGGATGGTTGAACTGATGGTTTCATGGTGGATTAGCTATTTTCATGGAGTCATTCTTATGCTAATAGAAATTGGTATCAGCTATTGTTAGAATGGTTCCATTATCCACATGTTTAAGTTGTATATGCTTACATAACAAATCTCAAATTTTGCCGGAGATAGTCTGCTTGTATTTATGTTTTGAGTTGGTGGTTTTATGTGTATTGGAAATGTTAGGGCCACTAAGGTTACCAGCTGGACATGTTTGCTGCACTGCATATTAATTTTTAAGTGAAGTTATGGTTATAACTCAGGTTCCATATCACCTCGAGCCAAAGCATTTGATCTTTTCTGATGCAAATTTGTCGTTATGCGTAGTTTGGATTTGGCGGGTCGGGGTGAGGTAGATGTTCCCTTGTCTGACAGTTGGGAGGCAGGTATTGGGATTTGTGTGTATTGTGTGGCATGTAATCTAGTAGAGAGATAGGCATGCTTTAATTGTTAGAGGTGTTTTACAGAATTTGTCATTTTGAAATAAAGAGTATTATGACATTGATGCAGAAGGGTCTTTGTCTCAACGATGCCAGGGTCTAAATCTAAAGGCTTCTATCAGTGGGAGCTATGTTGTTTAAATTTGCGTACACCAATGTATGTGTTATGATTGGTTCTTCGATGCATCTTAATTTTTGTATGCATTATGTAATTGTAATCTTCTTAGCATTAGGTGAGATTTGTATTCGGCATGATATGTGTTTCTTTGTACTATATTCAGTTATGCTGAATGGTTGCTCAAAATATAGTAAGAGCTGTCTTGAGTTTTATCGGTATGGGACCTGTCTTGCAAATGCAAATAAAGGAAGTGATCCAGCCAAGTGATCACTTCTTATGTTACATTTATGATTTTATTTGGTAGTTGATGTAGGTGGATACAAAGTTTTGGGGGGATATGTGAGCCTCACCTGTGATTTCTCAGGGGATCTCAAAGGTTGCATTTGGATGTTTGAGTCACCCTTGGGCAAGCGGAGTGAGGATCGTTGCTTTATAATTTTTAAATCCTTTGTAATTTTCAAGAGCTCCTCCAACTTTAATGGACGGACTACCTTAAATCATATCAGGAAACTATTATTCAATCCTAGAATAGTCCCTTCCCCCAATATGGTTCAAGCATGTTTTGTCTCTTTTACTTTCCCTTATTCTTAAATCCATATCTTGCTCTCTTACAATTATTATTTCTATATATTGTTGCAGCATGCTCTGTACATCGTCTATATAGCTGGTGGTGTTTTTGTTGCAGGATGGATTGGTAGGTAACTTCATTTCATTGAAAGTGCACTTTTCCCTGCACACAAGTGTACATACGTGATTTTTTTTGCTCTTTTATTCTGCAGAGGTATCATGCTGGATTCTTACTGGGGAACGGCAGACTGCTGTCATCAGATCAAAATACGTTCAGGTCTTGCTAAATCAGGACATGAGCTTCTTTGATACGTACGGAAACAATGGTGACATAGTTAGCCAAGTGCTCAGTGATGTCTTGTTAATTCAGTCAGCTATAAGTGAGAAAGTAAGCACTGGGGCGAAGTACCATTTGTTATTCTGGAATTATGACTTGTAGATTGACTTTCCTCAATTCTAGTATTTGAAGTTTCTAATGATTGAGTTCGTTTATAGGTGGGGAATTACATACACAATATGGCTACATTTGTTGGTGGTCTCATCGTTGGGCTTCTCAATTGTTGGCAAATAGCACTTTTGACTCTTGCCACTGGGCCCTTGATTGTTGCAGCGGGAGGAATATCTAACATATTCCTTCATAGGCTGGCTGAAAACATTCAAGATGCATATGCTGAAGCGGCTAGTATTGCCGAACAGGTTGTTACACTTATTCAACCCATGCTGCCAGTTCTTTTGATTTTTGTTTAATAAAAACTTAAGCTGATATCAGATACTCAGATACATACAGTACTCATAGCTGTTCTATCTCCAATCTCAAGAGCACTGTATTAGAGGGCAGCTATTCTGCATTCTTGATCTTGCAGATACTCCTTGTTTGATGTATGATTATTGAGTCAAATCTTTGTTCTATGTTTAATTAAATGAAAATATTTGTGTCCACAGGCCATTTCATACATCAGAACGCTGTACGCATTTACAAACGAAACTCTTGCAAAGTACTCATATGCTACCTCACTTCAAGCAACACTGAGATATGGAATTTTGATAAGCCTTGTCCAAGGAATTGGTCTTGGATTTACATATGGACTTGCCATTTGCTCCTGTGCTTTGCAACTTTGGGTTGGAAGACACCTGATTGCTCGTGGAAAAGCTGATGGTGGTGAGGTTGTGGTAGCTTTATTTGCCGTAATTCTGAGTGGCCTGTAAGCAACTTAACTATATTTTTACTTTGTGTTTTCTTCATCACGTATATCCTTATCTAAGGTTTCGTCTCCTTCAATTTGTAGTGGTTTGAATCAAGCAGCTACAAACTTCTATTCATTCGAACAAGGGCGCATCGCTGCTTACAGACTATATGAGATGATTAGCCGTTCAACTTCCAGCACCAATCAAGAAGGGATCACCTTACCCCTAGTACAGGGGAACATTGAATTTAGAAATGTGTATTTTAGTTACCTGTCTCGTCCTGAAATTCCAATTTTAAGTGGTTTCTTCCTCACTGTACCTGCTAGAAAAACTGTTGCACTTGTTGGTAGAAATGGCTCAGGGAAAAGCAGCATAATCCCTCTAATGGAGAGATTCTATGACCCAACATTAGGTAAGAGCACTGGGAATCCTTCTTTTTAAAAGAAAAAAAAAGTGCGCTTCAGTTTCTACATTTTATAAGGTTACTCTCTTTTATTTGTGCAGGGGAAGTTCTTTTGGATGGAGAAAATATAAAGAATTTGAAAGTAGAATGGTTAAGAAGCCAAATTGGTTTGGTGACACAAGAACCGGCTTTATTGAGTTTGAGCATTCGGGAAAATATTGCTTATGGAAGGTCCGCTACCTTTGATCAGATAGAAGAGGCAGCGAAGACAGCACATGCCCATGGTTTCATCAGTTCACTTGCAAAGGGATATGAAACACAGGTAATGGTAGTATCATACTACATCTTATTGTTTACCCAGTTTAGACTAGTTATGCATTGTGGCTCTGGTGCACATTTTTACAAATTCTGGTTTTATATACCTTAGGTTGGTCGAGCTGGTCTAGCACTAACCGATGAACAGAAGATCAAAATTTCTATTGCCCGTGCTGTGCTTTCGAATCCATCAATTCTGTTGCTTGATGAGGTCACAGGAGGTCTTGATTTTGAAGCTGAAAAGGCTGTCCAAGAAGCATTAGATGTTCTCATGCTTGGAAGATCAACTATTATAATTGCTAGACGTCTTAGCCTCATTAAAAATGCCGATTACATAGCTGTAATGGAGGAGGGGCATCTCGTTGAAATGGGTACACATGATGAATTGCTGAACTTGGATGGCCTTTATGCCGAGCTTTTAAGGTGTGAGGAAGCAACAAAACTTCCTAAAAGGTAAGGCCTTTTTATTTATACATAGACAATATCTAACATCGTGGCCTAAGCATGTCTGAAGTGTGGCACTTGTAGATACTAACTATGTCTGAAGCAGCATCCTTTCCCAACTGTTCGAAAGAGAAATCACTTAACCTTGTATGCTTAGACTCTATATTTTGTTGTAGTCCTTAAGATATCAGCTACAGAATGCATGATTTGACTTGGGCCGCATATTAATCGGTATCTTCATACATGTCAGGATGCCTACCAAGAATAGCAGGGAGCGTAAGTCACTCCAAATTGAGGATGCATCAGTGAGCCAAAACTTTCAAGAGTCAGCATCTCCTAAGATGGCAAAATCACCTTCACTTCAGAGAACTCATGGCATGCTTCAATTTTGGCGATCAGATACCAATAGAAACTCTCATGATTCACCAAAGGATCGAAGTCCACCTTCAGAACAAACTGTAGACAATGGGATACCTATGGTTGCAACTGAAACTGAAAGAACACCATCCATCAAGAGACAGGATAGTTTTGAAATGAAATTGCCTGAACTTCCAAAAGTTGATGTCCATCCTCTACAGCGGCAGTCATCTAAGAATTCAGAACCTGACTCACCTATATCTCCTCTTTTGACTTCTGATCCTAAGAATGAGCGATCACATTCACAAACGTTTAGCAGACCACAGAGTGAACGAGATGATACGAGTTCTGAACAGAGTGATCTTGACGAGATTCAAGAACACAAGCCTCCATCCTTTTGGCGGCTTGCAGGACTTAGTATTGCTGAATGGCCTTATGCTCTTTTAGGAACAATCGGTGCTGCTATATTTGGCTCGTTTAATCCACTGCTTGCTTACACAATAGCACTTATAGTGTCAGCCTACTACCAACTAGAAGTTCGAGATATGCACCACGAAGTGAACAGGTGGTGCTTATTCATAGTAGGCATGGGTGTTATTACAGTGCTGGTCAACTGGTTGCAACATTTCTATTTTGGAATAATGGGGGAGAAGATGACTGAACGCATACGAAGGATGATGTTCTCTGGTAATTTCTATTTGCATGTTTCTATGCTTTTGTGGTGTTCTGCTGCAATCATGGAGTTAGTTTGATCTTTTTTAGCTATACTGATTTTTTTTTTGTTTTTTGACAGCAATGCTGCGCAATGAAGTTGGATGGTTTGACAAAGATGAGAACAATGCCGATACACTGTCCATGCGTCTGGCGAACGATGCTACATTTGTCCGTGCTGCCTTTAGTAACCGTCTTTCTATATTCATACAAGACACTGCAGCAGTATCTGTGGCTCTTCTTATTGGAATGCTGTTGGGATGGCGGGTGGCACTTGTTGCGCTTGCAACTTTACCAGTTCTTGTTATCTCTGCTATTGCACAGGTATTAAACCTTCCTTTTTATCTAAAAAAATGCCGTGTTAACAGAAAATTTGATGCCTGTATCGAATTTTGCAAAATACATATTACCTGTTCAGTCATGTTGGATTAGAAGGGCGATCTTGTAGATCGGAAAGAGAATCCCCTGATAAAAATTATGGAATCAATCCTAGCCTCAGTTAGACTTTGTGTCACTTTTATCCTAAGTAAGCTGATCCTGAGGAGGCAAAGATCAGTGAGGCCGAAGTCTTCAAAATAGAGTTGCTTGCCTAGCATCTGCCTCAATTTGAACCTTGCGCATGCAAGAGTAGCGTGCCAGGGATTACTGCACAGCTCAAACTCTTAAAATATTATTGTTCTGTAGTTTTAATTGCTAAGAATGATTATACGCGGGTACCAAATATTGAATTGTCAATATTGTGCAATATGCTGTAGACGGCATTGCTGTTTCATATAGTCCATAACCATGTATCATTGAAGCTCTTGAGCACACTGGCAAAAATCATTAATAATCTACTAAACGTTGCAGAAATTGTGGCTTGCTGGCTTCTCAAAAGGAATCCAGGAGATGCATAGAAAGGCTTCGTTGGTACTTGAAGATGCAGTCCGGAACATATATACTGTTGTAGCCTTCTGTGCTGGGAACAAGATAATGGAGCTCTACAGGTTACATCTTGGTAAAATACTGAAGCAAAGTCTTGTTCACGGATTGGCTATAGGATTTGGTTTTGGTCTCTCGCAGTTCCTTCTTTTTGCCTGCAATGCCCTTCTTCTTTGGTACACGGCCATTTCAGTGAACCAAGGGCGCCTGACAATAGCCACAGGGCTAAAAGAGTATATTCTCTTTTCATTTGCATCATTTGCATTGGTGGAGCCATTTGGACTTGCTCCTTACATACTTAAACGACGGAAGTCTCTCACATCAGTGTTTGAAATTATTGACCGTGAACCAAAGATTGATCCAGATGATACCACTGGCTTGAAACCACCCAATGTCTATGGAAGCATTGAATTCAAGAATGTTGATTTCTCGTATCCTGCCCGTCCTGATATTCTTGTGCTGAGCAATTTTAATCTTAAAGTGAGTGGTGGGCAAACAATTGCTGTTGTAGGGGTTTCAGGATCAGGGAAAAGCACTATCATTTCATTGATCGAGAGATTCTATGACCCAGTTTCTGGCCAAGTTCTGCTGGATGGACGAGATCTGAAATCTTTTAACCTGCGATGGTTGCGTAGCCACATGGGTTTGATTCAGCAAGAGCCTGTTATTTTCTCAACAACAATAAGAGAAAATATTATTTATGCCAGGCACAATGCAACAGAGGCTGAAATGAAGGAAGCTGCGAGAATAGCAAATGCTCACCATTTCATTAGTAGCTTGCCACATGGCTATGACACTCATGTGGGAATGAGGGGGGTTGATCTCACACCTGGGCAAAAGCAACGAATTGCCATTGCTAGGGTGGTTTTGAAGAATGCGCCGATATTGCTGTTGGATGAGGCCAGCTCTGCTATTGAGTCTGAATCAAGCCGAGTGGTACAGGAAGCTCTCGACACTTTGGTGATGGGTAACAAGACAACCATTCTCATCGCACACAGGGCAGCGATGATGAAGCATGTGGATAACATTGTTGTCCTGAATGGTGGTAGGATAGTTGAGCAGGGTACACATGACTCTCTGATGGACCTAAATGGTCTTTATGTTAGATTGATGCAACCCCATTTTGGCAAGGGCCTTCGCCAGCATCGGCTAGTGTAATTATTGTTTGAGGTTTTAGATGTAAATTATCTTAGGGCATGATCAGGCTCCCCTTCGCTCCTCGTCCAGTCACCCAGGCCCTCTTCGGCAGATGAAAATGCTGGAATTGCTGCCTTGCCGGCACTGGTCTGAATGAGCCGCTGGGGATCTGATTTTGACAAAATTTTAGCTTGATTCAGGTAATTAGGTGTGTTGTTGAAATTATAGGTACAACTTATTCTGGAAATAGTTAGCAAGTTTGGAGGGCATTGTAAGTGATGTAATATATGAGTTGAAACATTCTTTCAGAGGCTAATGTTCTTGATTTCTCTTGCCTCTATAATGTATCATTTTGATCGTTCAACGTAACGTGTGTAATCAAGTTGTGCTAATGGTCTTTTTGATGCTTGCAGCAATGGTTAAAAGCATTATCATTTGCTCTTGAAATTTTGGAAGGTAAATTCAAACAAATCATATTTGAAACCAAATGTTTATTTTACTGGGGCATGTGTTTGCGTCCTGCATTTTTGGCTCGTTCATCTGCCAGGGCCGGGTGTTAGCTACGCGATAGCGGAATGACGTGAGCCTTCAAGCAGCAGAATTAAGGGATAGTTCCTTGGACGCCACGTGTTAAAAAATTTAAAACTTCAGAGCGATGCTATGCATATGCATGGGACCGGTATCTCGACTAATGCTGAAGCTTGATATTAATTCTGACATCTGCTGAGAAATAGATCATCTGGAAACGTGAATTGGTCTACAAACTGATTTCCACATACACCGTTGGCTTTGAATAACATACACTTTATCTCTAAGAATTGTCTTAGTTTTAATGCAACAGGGTTGCCTGTTAGCAGTCTGTTACACAAATCTTGGGGCCTTGTCTAATAGCCTCTAAGGATGCTAATAAACGCAAACGCATTTCTACAAGGGACTCTCGAGGAAAGGTGCCATCCAGCATGACAAAGCACCGTTGCTCTTCTTCTGGGCTTCTATCTTCTTTTTAATATGATATAAGTGGACAACTCTTGTTGAAAAAAAATATATGACAAAGCAAAATTCATCGTCTAAAGCAGAGAATTTTCAGAATTACTGAATTAGGGACCCAATCCGCGCGCCTCTCCACATTTGACACCCAATTCGCGTGCCTTTCCGAATAAGGGACCGGTATTGTTTCGAAATAAGGGACTCTAGTATTTTTACTTCGTTTTTCTTTTTCTGCTCAATATTCTATGACCAAACTGCCCCTGCCTATGTTTGGCCAGGCTCTAAAGCACGGGCTCAAAACCCAGGGATCTAATTGTTGCACACATCATTTTTTCGGGTGTGCTGAACAGATCAACAAGGCAAGCAAAGGCCAACTTAGCCAGGAGTAACTGAAAGAGAGACGTGTTGTTGTTTCTACATGTGAAAAAATTCGCTTTCGTCGTCTTTCTTTCATCGACTGCTGTAGCAAGAATGAAAATGAAAATGCTAAAACACCCTATTATTTCAGAGGAAAGCTATGCAGGATCCTGACATCCAGAGCATTTGCAGCGACCCCATCATGCAGTAGGCAGCATCGGATGTCTGCAATTCGGTCGTCGGTGACCCCACCGCCATACGTTCCGCGCTACCGTTCCAACCGCGTCGACCCCATGCGCGCCGCTGCCTTCGGAACCGGGCCGCCGCCGTCGGTTGGCGCCACGCTCGCCTCGACGCCGTCAAGGACAAGGAGACGAAGAAGAGCGGCAGCCCAGTCTCTTTGCATCCATGCTGTGCTTCGATTCAGTTGAGGCCCTGGTTGAGCTCAGCAAACTTCGCCTTTCCATGCTTTACTCCTCTGAATTCCGTAAAACAGTAGAAATCCTTGTATCAGGATCTTGGACAAAACTCCCTTCTTGATTCTGAAAGGTCCATGCTGCTTACCGGTTGACACCCATGAGGAATAGTTTCTCCCCATTTCTCAACATCGCTGAGGCTGATTCGGTCGGAGCAAAGAAAGTCTTGCATTACAAGATGCATTTCAGAATGTTTTTCGTACCCTTTGAAGGGGGCCTTCAATATTGATCTCTATGTTAACATGTTGATGATGCAATGCAGTGCTAATTCTTCAAAAATATTACTTGATTGGCAATGCCTCAAAGTTTCCTTCATTTTTTTTTAGCAAGTACTCCCTCCGTTCTTTGTTATATGACGTCCGTTAATTCAAATTTGAGCTAATGAGCGTCATATAAAAAAGAATGGAGGGAGTAACTCCGTATATGACAGTTTCACCTATCACCTAGTAATGAAATACGTACATCCTCAGGATTGGTCTCCACATGTACATACAGAAATTATCACCAAGAAATATATTGCCGTTCTCCCCAGCAAGTGTAAATATCAAAGCACTGAACAAGTGAGCCATCACGCGGTTAAATCTGAGATCTTGAAAGAGTCTGCCACCACTTTGAGCTTGTTCCGCAGCCTGCTCCATCGACGCTCGTTCGCAGTCACAATCAGCGTGTAGTATCGACCTGGTAACAAGGGCAGTTCTCTCATTTAAGATGGAAACAGCTGATAAAAACCATCTGCTCTTTATGATTTTTTGGTTTTAGAGACGTCCTACCATTTCCAATGGCAACTGTTGCAAATGCAGACACGCCGTAGCCTGGAGCCTCCAGATCGTACTCAAACGTCCAGTAATTCTTGCCGTCCACCGTGCGCTGCAAAAATAGCATGAACAATCGGTTATTTCACATCTTTGTTTATTCATAAATATCCGTGCTAATGGAAAATGTATCCATGTTAAGACAGCTGCGCATCAACAGACATTCTCTACTGCATGCACATCAGTAAAACAAAACTCTGCATCAGCAATAGGGCAACTGTTGGCATCGAAATAAATTTGTTTGCATACGAAATGAAAGATGTTCAAACCTCTTGCATGTCATAGATCATCGGTACTTGATTTGGGGCAGCATAAACATTGTTCACCAAATTGAAGATCGCCTGAATAATGTGAAAAATGGTCATCAGATCGACAAATGCAAATATTCAGTGTTCTGGCTCCATGGTTTACAAAGCTCCGTTTATCTGTTATAACTGATTAAAGCAAAGGTCTTTCAAGAAAAAAACTGATTATCTTTACGATCTTAAAAATTGGAGCTGGTGATGATGGTCAATCTTAAATCACCACCACTCCAACCCTGCACTTTCCATTTATTTACCCACCACTGCCAGTGCAGAATAAATACAAAGTGTTGAATAGACTTTTACTACTTGTTTGATTATTGCTTAGCTTTATGATACATTTTGATCCTATTTTGGTAATTTATACTTGTTTTTTTCTACATTAACATTGCATTGATGTAATTATTTGATTGTTTATGCCATGACAATGCACGGGCAACCGGCTAGTAAAGCAAAGAAAATACTCAAGTGGAAGCTCACCTCATCCATTGGTCCAAGGTCACGAATATCTGTTTTCTCAGTAGGAACAAAGGCCACACGGACAGACTGCAGCGCCACATTACGGTCCTTGAATGCTGAATCATGACCCAAGAAGTCGAAATCCTGACCAGGGAAAACAAAGGCGTCATGAAATTTTCCCTTCTGGCAAACAAAGATCGTTGACATTAGAGTCTGTATATCATTAAGAATAAGATGACAACCTACCCTCCAATCAGCTGGATAAAGATACGAATATCCATCTTTTGAATCTACATAAGACCTATAGTTCTTCGGTACTTCTGGAATCTAGGAACAACTCCAATTAATATCAAATCAATTAACTAAAATAAGTCTGCTTCAGAGCTTGACAATATCATACAGACAAGTACTGAAACTGGACTCAGGCCAGCTAAAATGGTCACACCTTCGGCAAATGCAGAGCTTTTCTTCAGTAGGCTAGTGGCTAACACACCAGCACCAAGCAAAGCTAATTTCCTTTTTGTGATATCTATATTAGCGTGATAGAGAAATGTTCAGTAAACCCAATTCTGCCAACCATCAGAATATCACATGAACTGAGACAATTGAAGACATTACTATTTCCATCCAAGGACGACTCGCTTGAGCTTGCGGTAACAACTGTTGGAAGAGCCCCATTTGACCTGGCAGCCACCGTAGACTTTGGTGCAGCCAACTGAAAAAAAAAAAGTTGTTACTCCTCAAAATTGCAGGGACAACAAATTTCACAAAACAGTGGAAAGGGGCTTGAGGACGTACTTGTTTGGAGACAGAGCAAATCAAACTCTGTAGTCTTGCCATTTCTCCTTCAGTAGTTCAAAGCCTTCAAGTTTGTACAGAGCCTTGAAGGTGTTCAATAAATCTGCTATCCCAAGATTTGGTTATCCATTGCTGCTGGACTGTGGTACGCTCATGTGGGTGGAAGCCAAGGCAGCCAGGTCAGCATTTTCGTTATCCTCATTGGAACACTTTTTGTTCGTCTTGTACCGAGCACTGACTGACAAAAGTGGACCATACATCCCTTTTGATGACGCCTCATAATTTGGCCATTTGTGTTGTTTCGCGTTTATAACATACACGTCCACTTAACCTCCTGAACTTTCACTGATGGGCACAGCTACCACCTTGATTTCCTGCTGTTTAGCTACAGAATTGTGTACAGTGCTTATGGCTTTGCTATAGTTTATACTTTTGAATACATTAACAAAATATAGATATGGCCCCAGTTCTGAATTTGTAACAGAAGATAGATATATTCACATTTCTACACCATGTGACTTCTTAGTTACAACATGTGACACTGTGTATTCACTCGCTCCATTAGTCTAATATAACAGCGTAGACTATTGAAAATGATAGCATAGTGCAAGCGGACTTGCTAGATCACAATATATCAACAACAGGCTCACAAATTTTGCCACAAGAGAGCAAAGCTCTAAGAAGGCAGGCACATAAAAAGCTTTGAAGATCAACTGTTCCCAGTAAAAAGATGGCAGATCCTTAAACAAAATTTTCCAGGTTACATATTTTGATTACACCATGGTACGCAATATACAACAGCAGATAAAATTATTCAAAGCTAAGCCTTAGGAGCAGGCTTCACTAACCCTAACCCAGAACCACTCCCCAAATGCTTGAAATCCTTTGCCTCCAAGCGTTCGTCATGTGCCGCGAACCCAGTCCCTCCTTTCTCCAAAGGAACCAAATTCCTCTCCTTGAATGGTTTGTTGCACACCAAACAAACTTTATCTGCTACTAGGAACTTGTCAGAACACTTCTTGCAGAAGACATGGCCACAGGTGCTGATCGCCACCAGGGACATGGTGTTTGTGAGAGTGGATTTGCAGCTAGGGCACATGTAGCTCTTCTCCACTGACTTTTTGCTCTTCTGATCAGATTTTTCCTCAGTGAAAGAGATAGGGAAGAGTGATTTCAACTTGAGCTTCTCCTGGCCCTCAGGGCATACAGTATCAGTGGAAGGAGCCTCTACCTTGACGGTAGCTTCAGGCGTAGCTGACGGGAGCCAGAATGCCTTCATGTTGCGGAGGGCTTCCTCTTCGAAAGAGGTAACCTTCACACTGTTAGCTCCGTGGAAACCATTCTTGTCTTGGGAGTCACTGCGGTCATGGTACGAGGGAACGGCCCCATGATTCTGCTGATCAAAAGCCTCCAACTCCTTTGCTTTTTGCAGCATCAGTTTCTCCTCTTCCTCTTCCTTCTCTTGCTTCTTCTGGGCCTCATGAACTGCCTGCTTGCTGCAAGAGCGAGACTAAACACTCAGAACTTTTGCCCAGCTGACTTGATCACACTTAAGTACAGCAACTTTACGCATCAGCACAAAACACTAACAGAGGTTCTAGGTGAGCCAACTACAAGGAGCTCAGCGGATGCAGTTAATGAACTTATAAATACAGTGAGAAATGGTAATGATCAACTGCCATTGCTAAGGATGCCAAAGCTACAATACACGGAAGAGAACTCAGGGTGAAGCCGGATCGATGGGCCCTGAGAACTCAGGGTCAGGGGCAACCTTGCTCAACTAAATCTAACTTCTCCTAAAAAAAGAACTAAATCTAACTTCAATTATCATTACTTCGTCAATTAAGGTATAGGTTGGCGGAACCAAACTTAGCTCCCCAAACCTCAACTAGAACAAGGCTGAAAAAAAAAACACTAACTCACCAGCCTCACAATTCTCCTGCAATCACACAACAGTCCTAAACAACCCTAAAACGAGCATTCTTTGGGCGGGCGTGCAGTAACTTACCGCTTGATGTCCTTCTTCTGGGCGAGGAGGCACTCGAAGATGCACTCCTTGCAGAAGGCGTGGCCCTTGGGGCAGCATAGCGGGTCGATGAGCGGCTTGAGGCAGAGGCAGCAGGCGTCGAAGGGCTTGATGGAGTCCTTCCCCAGCCGCTCCCGCTGCGTGCCGTACCCGAGCTTCCGCTTCTCCTCGTAGGTGAAGAAGGCGAGGTCGTTGTTGTTCTTCGAGTGCCGCTGCGGCATCTTCGCGGCAGAATAGAGTCCCGCCGAGGCGTCGCCGGTGGGTGGGGGGCTCTGCGTCGCTCGCTCGGTCGGAACCCTAGATTTGTTCCTCGCGGAGAGTAGAAGGGTAGGGAACGGTGCCGCAGATTGGGGAGGAGAGGCGACGGCCGTTGGCTGGGCTCGGTTCGCTCCGTGACTCCATGTCTGGGCCGGGCTGAGAGAGTCCGTGTGCGGCCTGCTATTGCCTCTAGCCGGTTCTTTGGCTTTGGAGTTTTTTTTTAAAATAATAGTATTTTAATAAAAAATTGCAGATTTGGGGTCCGTTTTGCAAAAATTGCACAAATAGGTGCCTGTCGGGTACTGGATGACCGACAGACCACTAATCGGTCACCCAGTACCCGATTGCCTGTCAGCAGACCGCCACGTCGGCTGTCGGGCGTCCACGCGGACATGTCGGTCATCCAGCGCCCGACAGGGCCCTATCGGTCATCCAGCGCCCGACTGGGGACCTATCGGTCATCCGGCACCCGATAGGCCCCTATCGGTTGGCCAGCGACCGACAGGTCCGCGAACCTTATCCTGACGCCCCGCGCCCTGCTCTCTCTCTCTCCATTCGCTTCTCGCACCGGCGGCGAGGGAGAGAGGCAGGGCGAGCGACGGGGCCAGCGCGCGGGGGGCTCGGCGAGCTCGGAGGTGCGCCGTGGGCCTGGTGGAGGGCCGGGGCCCCACGGCCTGAGCTCCGCCGGCGCTGGAGGCCGCGCGACGCGGCAGTCCAAGGTAATTTTTTTTTTCCTGATTTGTTTAGGTAGTCAGTACAATAGGGATTAGTGTAGATTGTTATAGTAGTGTGTAGGGAATTTTTTATAGGTTAGTAGTTAGTAAAATAGATAGTTTAATTAGTAATATAGCCGGTAGGGTTTAGTTAGGGATTAGTGTAGGGTTTAGTTAGTTAGTAATAGCAATGGTAGTATTGACTGATACAATGAGACATTTGATCGACATTGGTCATTACATGTGTTTAAATAAATTGTTCATTAATATTGATTGATTTTTATTTGTCCATAAATATTGATTGATTTTTATTTGTTAAAAATAGTTGTTAATGCCGGTAGTAATTAATTTGTTCTTGAGCAGGATGTCCGATGTAGTGAGTTTCCGAGTTTTTTACGGTGAAGGTCAAATTGAGCATCGTGACTATGGGGTAGATTTGAGTAATTTTCAGTATGTGGACAGTGTTTTGAATGATCCGGTAGAGATGCAGCGAGGCGAAGTGTATGGTTGGTTACATAGTCTCTTGAATGTGAATCCTTTAGAGTATCGGTTTGTAGTGAGAGCTATGATTCCTCGAAAGCATGAAGGCACTTGGAAATGGGAACTTGTGGAGGTGAGAAGCACTAAACATTGGAAGCAATTTGTGACGATGGGATTGCAACGGCATTTTGCTCACTTGTTGCTGGTGCAATGTAATCCAACAACGACCCGTCTGGAGGAGGAGGTTGATGACAATGTCGTAAATACAGAGGAAGATGGAGTCGTGGGACAAATTGTTCATGCGGAGCAATATGTTGGTGCCGAGCCAAGTCAAGTTGCTGCAAATCCTGTGGTTCATCCAACCACTGAGGATAGGTTGCCAATAAATGTTGGCACACTAGAAGCAGATTCGGGAGAGGTTAATGAGGCAATTGTTGATGAGATGGACAGGGATGATGACGAGTTTCGTACCTTCGTTGATGGAACAGCTGGTCAGGGATGGGGCATGGGATATGAAGAGCCGCAGGACTGGATCAATATGGAGAACTTAGCTGTTAATGATGCCCACAATTCATGTTGGGAGTATGATGCTATAGAGGTCCGTCAAGGGCAGATGTTTCCTGATAAGATATCTTTTCAGCATGCCGTAAAGAGGTGGGCGTTCTCAGAGAAGAAGGAGTTCACGGTGGTCATTTCAAACCCGAGGACATATGACGTCAAGTGCACGGCTCCGGGTTGCGCATGGAGGGTTCACGGATACCTGCCGAAAGCTGAGACGTCATTTGTAGCGTCTATCGTGGTAGGCCATTCGTGTTCATTGGATAGGACTCTTCTGAAACACAAGAACATGACTACACAATTTGTAGCTGAGTACATGTATCCTGAGATTGTGCAGAAGACCGGTATGTCTCCTTTTGCTATAATGCATGCCATAGAGAATCGATTAGGCTATGAGATCAGCTATGATATGGCATGGAGAGCGAAACAAAAGGCCTTGGAAAGAAGGTTCGGGACATACGAGGACTCGTACCACAACCTACATGGCCTGCTTGAGCTTATGCAAGCAAGGAATATAGGAACTGTGGTTGCGGTGGACGATTTTGAAAATACAAATGGGGACAGGGTCCTACGCCGTGCATTTTGGTCATTTGGTTGTATGATACAAGCATTTATGCATTGTCGACCTGTTCTTGCTGTGGACGGCACTTTCTTGACTGGTAAGTACAAGGGGCAGATCCTCACCGCTATTGGAGTGGATGGGGAGAATCAGATTGTGCCAATTGCTTTTGCATTTGTGGAGAGTGAGAATACAGAGAGTTGGTTGTGGTTTTTGAGGTGGGTGAAGCGAGCGGTTGTTATGCAGAGACCTAATGTCTGCATCTTACATGATCGCCATGCGGGATTATTGTCAGCAATTGATACATTGCAGACAGACTATAATGATCAGGAATTTTGGCCCGATCTGCATAGTCGATGGTGTATGAGGCATCTGGGGGCAAACTTCTACAGACAGTTTAAGAGCAAACGACTTATGGATATGTTCAAGAAGCTGTGCAAACAGAATCGAAGGAGCAAATTTGACATATTATGGGGCGAGCTGGACAAACTCACTGGCAACCACATGGACGAGGTTAAAAAGAAACCTCCTATGCCACGTGACGAGGAGCCAAAGGGGTTAGATCCTTTGCCTAATGAACCGCAGGACAAAATTAGGCGCAGGAGGGGTGGACGAAGGGTGAAGTGCTTCTCAGATTGGATCAAGGATGAGCCGATAGAGAAATGGGCATTGATAGCAGATACGGATGGATCCCGCTATGACATTATGACCACTAATGGGGCAGAAGTTTATAATTGGGCATTGAAAGGGACTCGGTGCTTGCCTTTAGTGGGGATTCTGGAGGGTATAACTCGTGGGATACAAACATACCTGCAAGATCGCTATGCAAAAGCAGTTTTGCATGTTGCGAACCCACAAGTGATGTTCAGTGCTAAGATCACCGATTACATCAAAGAAAAGAGTGCGAAGGGGCAGATGCACATGGTTAGGAGAACAGGTAATAGGGATTTCGTCTTCGAAGTCTTGTTGCGGGGAAAGAGCGGACTTGGGATTGGTCGATCCGAAGTGACGATGGAATGCAGATTGTGGCCGCAGTTGAACAAATGCGAGTGCAGTTGCAATAAGCCAAAGCTAATGCATTTGCCTTGCTCACATGTATTCACTGGATGTGCCAAGGCAAAGATTGATCCTCATCACTTCGTATCACCATACTACCTCAAGGAAGCTGTGATGGCTACATGGCAGGGTGAGGTACTGGGGTGGCGGGCTGTGGCTGATTTCACAAAGCCACCAGAGGGACAACGTAGTTGGATTCCAGATCCTGACAAAAAGGTTAAAATTAAAGGTCGCAGAAAGGTTAGGCGTATAAAAAATGATATGGATGAAGCGAATGCCAAACGTCGTACAAAGGAGTGCTTGGTATGTGGCGGAGATCATTTAAGGAAGGATTGTAGCCAATACCCAGTGGAGAAGGGGCCCGACAACGTGGAGTTCAGGCGTGTTCCCATGCGGAAGCCAAAGAATCAGAACCAAGAAGCTGGCCCATCTACTTAATTTGATGAAGTGTAATCTATATATGTTTATTTGTTTGTATCTGTAGTCATCATGTGTCAAGAACTATGTTTTCCAATTCCGTATGCCTACGTTATGAAACAATGTGTGTTATAATTATTTAGAACACTAGATATCGTATTGTAAAACTATACAAACTGTGTGTTTATTTATTTTCCTGTTTCTATGTTAATACTTCATAGGTAGATGGCTAACCTGGAGTTGATCGATCCAGTGATCGATGCTAAGCATCGATCACGCTTGCCTTCTGGGGAGCTTCACGACACACTCAGACTTAGGACGTTTGACGACTTTTGGAGTGTGGATCCACGTTGGACCCTGAGGTACGCATATGTTTTTTATATTATTTCAATATATGTCAATTTCTCCATATTTTGATTTTGTTTTCATACTCTAATGCTCTCACATTTGATATGACAGGTTACGTGCGGCAGGGTTGCTACCTCTTGCCCAGTTGTTGGACCCGAGGGGTCGCAGGAGCCATCGGTTTCCAGTGGACCGTGCACTTTTGACAGCCTGGGTGGATCGGTGGAGGCCTGAGACACACACGTTCCACCTCACCGTTGGTGAGATGGCGCCCACACTGCAGGACGTGGGCATGCTACTTGGGCTTCCTATAGCCGGAGCTGCAGTGGTTCCTCCTGTTCAGAACCCCGGGTGGATGGAGGATATTTTGGACAGGTTTGCAGGTGTCCTCCCTCCGGATCTTGAGCACCCGCAGTTTGGTTTCCACGACAGGCACGGACCGACGAAGGTGTGGCTTGAGCAGTTTTGTGCTGAGAGGTTGACCGTTAACGCAGAGGACTGGAGGGTTCGTAGGCACCTCGAGGCGTATCTTCTCTGGTTGTTCGGGTGGGTCATGTTCACTAGTACGCACCAGGACACCTTAGATAAGCGCTATATCCAGATTGCACGGCAGATAGCAGACACAGATCCTGCAGAGATGCCACAGTACAGTTGGGGCTCAGCTGTGTTAGCCGCGACGTACAGGGCGTTGTGCGAGGCGTGCAGGCGGACGACCAGTGCGGGTTCGTTGACAGGGTGCCCTTTGTTCCTGATGTTGTGGTCGTTCGAGCGTGTGGACATCGGGCGACCGAAGCTGAGCTCGTACGACGAGTACGACGATGACATGTACGACCTCGACGAGTTTGGAGAGTACGATCCCCTCGGTGGACCCACTATGGGTTCTATTTGGTGCAAGCGCGATGTAAGTAATACTTTGTTTTTGTATATTTAAGTTTCTATTTTATTTTTGCTACTAACTTGATCATTGTTTCGATTCTTGCAGCCGAGTTGGGCTACAGCGACTGTACGTAAGGCGTACCCGCAGTTTGTTGCTGATTTCGATCAGCTGATGCCAGACCGGGTCAGGTGGATGCCGTACACCACCGAGGAGGTCGCGAGGCGTGCACCGCGTGGACTCTCTGCCTTGTGCACACGTGACACAGCTTTCTGGCTTACGAGGCGTCGTTTAGTCTTCGACATCTGTGTCGAGCCATACGCTGTGATTCGAGTCTTCCGCCAGTTTGGATACTTTCAGGACTTCCCTGTTCCTAGACTGCAGCTAGATCACACCCACACGTAAGTGCAACATAAACTAATTAATCCATTCATCAAGTTACCTAAATGTTTACGTATTGACAATATCTTCATTGCAGGTTTAACAGGAAAGGTCAGGGTCTTGCTTACGAGACTACGTGGGCTACAAAGATGGAGTCGTGGATACAGCAGTGGGTTGGTGCAGAGACAGACGTGCACGTTCCACAGGGCCCGTACGACCCGTTTCAATACGGGGAGTACCTTCGGTGGTACCACAGGGCGACGCGTGTGCGGTTGTTCGCTGTGGCTGAGGCACCTGTAGAGCACGTGCCTGAAATTACGGACACCTTCGCCACCCAGCCGACTCGGGCCTTTCACCTGATGGTAAGCTATTTCATTATTTTTTTAAATTTATCCTTTCTGTTTAATTATTAATGTTCTATTATCGTTTTTGTAGACTGACACGTGCCGCGATCTCGTTGGCGAGCTGGAGGATTTAGGCTCTCGATGCTACGACAACCCTCCACGAGTCGAGCCACGTGACTTGGGATCAGCCCTACTCTGTCTTGCGCGCCGCTGTAGGGATGCTCTCCGGTGCGCTTCCTGTACGAGCACGACAGAGGTGCAGCCGAGGGCACGACAGAGGTCTCCACCTCTCTCTACACCTGCTAGTGCACCAAATTCTTCTCGTTTCCACGCCGGGGAATCGTCGTCGGGTCTACCTGTAGTCCCGCCTTTCATGCCTACTCCTGGATGGAGCACAGGTATAATAACATGCTAATTTTGTATTTCTAACATTTTGTTATTGTAATCTTACATTGTTGTTTTACAGGACCACCAGTACAGTTCGCCGCGCCTGACTACTCCTTGCACTCTGCTTCTGGGAGCTTAGTGCATGGGTCTTCTTATGGACAGCCAGATGTCCAGGGTTTCTCTCAGATGCCAGAGGCTCCTCCACCGACACAGCCCACCCAGCAGTTTCCTTCGACACCACTAGAGGCTCCCAGGGTCAGGCAGGCACCAGACCCACTCACGTACCCCACCGATCAGATTCGACGAGGGAGAAAGGCCCAGGGCAAGAGGGCCGAAGGCGACCCCAACAAGCGTAGGCGTGGAGGATGACTTGGAGATCAGGGCAGGGGTCAGGGTTCAGTACTTGACTAGTAGATTTCTTTCGTTTTTGTAATATTCAGAACTTAAGCATGAACTATTTTTTATTACTAACTTCTGCAACGCGACATGACTAGACAACTGCGACATGACTAGACAACTTTTAGTGACGTGACGACACGCATTTATTATTTTCGCATGGCGACACATCCATTCACGGGCAACTTTGCAGAGCATCCGATGACATCTCCTCTTCTTTTCTTTGTAGTCTTCGTCTATAGACCACGTTAGTTATGCCTATAAAATGCACACATCGTCTATCCATTAAGCTCAGCCACTTCGCAATCTAACCAACACCGGAATTTCTTCTATAGCTATGGAGTTCCCCAACGATCCACCCCACAACAAAGAGACGTTACCTCTCGGAGATGGCTTCATCGCCCCTATGTGCCTCTGTGGCACTCCATGCAGGCTAGTGAAGTCACTCGTTCTCGGTGATGACTACGGCAAAAGGCTTTGGATGTGCAAGAACTACCAATATGATCCTTCGCAACGTCTTCACTCTTCCGATAGGAGGCCAAGGGTAACTACTTGTACTTCGTCATTCTTTGTTTCCACCATTCATTCTTATTCACTAATACGTTCATAACATTGCAGTCCCCACCGCCTCTGTGTGAGTTCATCGAGTATGTTGACACTGAGCAGACACCAGAGGATATAGCCCATGTCTACCGTGTCGCTCAACGTGCAAGAAGGCATTGGCTTGATATGGAAGCTGAGGAAAGGAGAGAGGAGGAACGCAGGAAGATGAGGCAGGAGGAGGAAGAGCGTCGATGCAAGTACGAAGCGGAACGCAAGCAAAGAGAGGAGGCGGAACGAAGGCGCAAACAAGAGGAAGATCGCCTTGCTCATGAGGCCCGTGAGGCCGAAAGGGAGAGGATGCGCGAGAGAGCTCACCGCGCTAGGGCAGCAGATCCTGATGCCTTCAGAAAGGGGAAATATCCCCGTTGCACTCAGTAGACACTGAGGATAAATAGATCTGAGGTTGGACGAGCTTCGCGAGAAAAGCGGAGGAGGTTCATCTAAGTCGAAAGGGGACGACGAGGGATACGTGTCGTTTCACCTAGGCGACGAATATGTCATTCCACCTCATAGTTTGTACTACGTTCACTGTGAGTGAAATTTATTTCCCTAAGGCGTGTTAGGAGTAGATCGATGGACACATAGCTTTGCCATGTGCATCGAAACACGCCATTGTTTCAGTTCACTCTGTATATGTTGGTCTATCGATATTGGTTGCTGAGTATCTTTGTTAAAGTCGAGTTATTTTTCAGTTCACCTTTTCTATTGCATTACTCACGTAAAAAAAACTTTAAAAGCCACACAATATTACCTCTCAATCCTAAAAATATATGTACAAAAATTTAGAAAAACACAAACTGGCAAAACAAAAAAAAAAAAGGTAAGGAAGAGACCTGTCGGTCATCCCATGACCGACAGGGTCATGTCGGTTATGGGATGGCCGACAGGTACCTGTCGGTTGTGGGATGACCGATAGGTACCTGTCGGTCATCCCATGACCGACAGGCCCTGACTATCGGTCCGATAGCGCTGTTTGGAGATATTCTGCTGCCTGTCGGTCGTTGGAAGACCGACAGGTACTTGTCGGTAATCGGATGACCGATAGGTCCTCTCCTCGGCGTTTGTCGGCTGCCACGTAGGCCTATCGGTTATCCAGTGACCAATAGGTCACTGGATGACCGACAGGCACCCATTTCTGCAATTTTTTCCAAAGGTACCTCTGTTTTGCAATTTTTTATTAAAATACTATTATTTTAATAAAAAATTCTTTGGCTTTGAGGTTCACGTGCCCTGCAGGTTGGTTAAACCACAGCGCTTCCTTAATGTAGGTCCGGTTGTGATCACAGTTTAAGATTCGCACTTTGGTGGAAAACGAGATTGAATCTCAAACTCGAAATGCAGTTTTTCTCTTACACAATAATTTGTTTATGAATCCATTTATAACCTACATGTTTTTGATAATTAATTCATGAGATCCAATACGAGTATTTAAAAAAAAAATCTTTTTTATCCACATTTCATTATACATTTTTTAAGAAATGTTGAGACATATTTAAATAAAATGTTTATATAACTATCTGAATGTTTTGAACCTACATACCTGATTTAAACCTTAAAGAAAAAAATAAGGACAAAATTTTTAAGACATACCTAATTTATAGATCGGCCTATAGAGAGTTAGCGGGCCAACCTACAAGTTGCTATCGTTGGACGCCTTTCGTATGGGAGGCCCCCCAAAACCACACTCCTTTTCTTTCTTCATCCCTCTTCTCTAACGTAGCGAGAACAATACAATCTCTCTTCAACATAGGTTTTGATGATGAATACAAGGCAAGTGAATTTTATTGTAAGTTACCATCATTAACCTGCTAAGAAATGCTTAAATTGTTGTTATGAACCTTGTTCTATTAAGCACATGCTGGCTTATTGCTCCAATTCGGATATCTGATCACCACTCTTATGATGAGCCTATATATATATTGTCCAAGGATGAAGTTATATTAGCACAAGGCGGCTTCGGCGATGATCCAGTATAATGATGATAGATAAACGATAGGCTTAGGCCAACGACGGGCTATATCGACAAGTGCAACACATCATGCCACAAAGAGGCGCAACATATCATGTTTTAACACAGATGAAATATAGCCTTGTCAAAATGATACGGGATGAAAATCTCTGCTTCAATAAAAAAATAACACATATAACCCACGATAGGTTCAACAACAATACAAAAAACGGGTTCAAATAGAGCCATCATGACCATGTCTCAAAGCTACCTAGACAGAGCCCTTTTGTTTTTACCTCTTAAGCAACATGATTTTCAGAAGAATGGTGCACGTTCTGGTTCTACTTGCTTGCGTGGCCTCTTGCGAAATGGGCCATTCAAGGGATATGAATTCACCATTGGTAGTGCATATATTGGCTCTGCTGCGAACAATTCAACTTCATGGCCAGCCTCATGATCAAGCTCAAACTCAGGTTCATGCTTAGGCTTGAGTTCATACTCAAGCTCAGGCTCAGGCTCATCTTTTGGCTCTAGCTTTAACTCAAGCTCAACTTTTGGCTCTAGCTCTAGCTCAGGCTCAGGCTCAACTTTCGGCTCTAGCTCAGGCTCACCTTTCTGCTCTAGCTCATGTTCAAGTTTAGACTCAGCCTTAGGCGTAGCTTCTTGTTCTAGCTCAAGTTCAAGTTCAGACTCATGCTCAGGGTCAGCTTCTGGCTCTAGCTCAGGTTCAGGTTCATTCATGAGGCTGGTTGGTGGTGGTAATGCCATATGTGCTTTAAGGCTCCTATAGCGATGCTCAGCTTCAGGCCCAGAAAAGTCATCTTGCGATATGTTTGCTTTACCCTGAAATGGAAAGAAACTTAGAATTAAAGCATTGCACATGCTTAATTTGAAAGAATCAACACCAACCAAATATCATTAGATGCTTATCATTCCTTAAAAGTCAATGAGACACATGTTATACAAATTAAAGAACTTAAAGCGTATTTAGGTTAATAACTAGCTGAAAAATAGAGTGATAGCCAAGTTCGAAGAGAAGACCTTGCAAGTAAGTGAACAAAACAAGTTGGGTGTTGTTGGGAGCCAACAGCTACAAGTCAAGCAACGAGGTGACCCTGGTTGAGGCCTAAAATGTGGGGACCTCCTCACGGGCCTAAGATGTACTCCTTTTTTGCCATTGATGATATATGTCTGCATATACGAATGTCAATTTGAAAATTACAAAGTCTGGTAACTTAAAATTTTCTATTTATATTATTTGATTCCAACACATGTGTCTTGTGCGATGAGTGTGATGCAACTTTGTTGTGTATTAGCCGTGTTACCTGTTTTACCCATAACTTATAGCATTGCATATATGTGCATGTGATATGTCTATATGTATTTAACACATACCTGTATCCTTGACACATCAATGTTCAACTCATGCATGTCTTTGGTGAGGACAAGGGAGCGGTAAACGTAACGCCGGATCTTGAGGAGGCGGTGACCGGACTTGTGGTGCGTGCAATGTGGACAAAGTACTTTGTAGCACTTGATACAAAAGATGCACCTACCCGCCCTATTGTTTCCGGTTGTGTGCTTCCTGCTACATGGCTCCCAAAACTTGGTCCTCAGTAACACATGGAGCCATTGTACCATCTCCCCCTCTTCTTCCTCAGTTGCCATTGCCGACACATTCATAAGTGGAGGCAATGACTTACAATTGCTAGTGCCATCCACCATTGTTTCCTTCTTCTTTATCAATCATGAAATAAAATGTATTAGTTAATTAATCCATATCATAGAGTCAAAAGACCCCTAATAAAACAAGAGCCCATGTACAAACCTATAGCAAGTAAGAATAATAAATAAAATGCATGAGCGATTGTTTCTGATACTCTATATAACTTTGATAAACCAAAATAAACAATGAAGCCACATGAAAAACATATTTTTAAAGACTCAAACATAATCATGTGAATTCTTATACAACCAAAAAAGAAGAATTGGTGGCTTAATGTTATGTGTGCCCCCCCCCCCCCCCCCCCCTCGATTTTTTCGTAGTTGAATAAGGTAAAAACATAAATAACACCCCCTCCCTCCCTGGGGACCCAAACACAACAACAAAGCAACCGCACATGCAGTGAGGAAGCCAGACGTGTGAATATAGCCAAAAGCATTGAGAAGGCCACAATGACATGGTCTAAGTGACATAACTTGAACATAAGAGAGTCACATGAACATGAAAAAAAAAAAGGTTGAGAAGGCCATAGTGATGCAACTGCGGTCGAAGTGACACAACTAGAAAGGCAAGTAGTATGACACCATGCATCAAAATACACCCCAATGAGCATGTTGGCATCATGTGATAGTACCACTGTTTTTCTAGACATGGGTCTAGACACAAGTCTTAAAGGTTGTGTCTCGCGTCTAGATGATCAAAAAACACGTTTAGACCTTTTAAACAATGATTAGTCACGTTTAATGGCTAGACACGGGGTGCGCATCTGTCTTGCGTATACGTCTAGAAAAACATTGGGTAGTACCCATTGCCTAGAATCGTCATCCCTACATTTTAAGTAACTAGCTTCCAATAGTTCACAACGGTTACTCTTTGAATTTAGCTAAAAAACAATATTTGATAGGAGTCGAACCTATCCCAATTCCTTTCAAACGGTCCTTTAATTCTACATCACAAAACATGTCTTGAAACAACATAAAGGAAGAAGAACGACCAAAACAATTGTCATAGCATATATATTCCACTTTAATGATAGAAGTTTAATTCTGTCAAGACCAAAATAATCATCGATTTATACAAAACGGAGTCAACATAAGTCATGCGAAAAGTTAGAGCATCTACACAACCATTCCAATAGTTTGGGTTTACAAAATGCTATCATACTGGAAACTGACATACATGAGTTAACATAAAAAATCCAGATTTCAAGACATGCCCAACCTAAAACCAATAATTCGGCGACGCTAAATCTTCCAATTGACCAAATCTTTGGTGTTGATGGGCAAAAAAAAAAAGGAATTAGATCTGGATACCCTAAGCTTTCGTTTCAGCTTAGTTACCGTAGGAACAACAGTTGAATCTGACTCGGTTTTTAGGAATCA
Organism: Eragrostis curvula; assembly: GCA_007726485.1. Taxonomy (NCBI): domain Eukaryota; kingdom Viridiplantae; phylum Streptophyta; class Magnoliopsida; order Poales; family Poaceae; genus Eragrostis; species Eragrostis curvula. The sequence continues at coordinate 35,924,780 of CM017443.1, forward strand.
GCTAGAGCAAAATATATTCAAAAAGCATGAAGATGCATTGTCTAAATTATATTGAACAGATAGGTTTCTTACCTTTGTTTTCATGCTGGATGAGGAGGCGAAGCGAGACATCCGTAGGTGTTTTTAGGAGCTTACAATAGAATAAACAGGAGAGGGCTAGCAAGCAGGTTTTATAAATAGGCCAATTCCAAATGGAAACGGATTTTTTCGATAGTGTGAAAAAGAAAATAACGCTGCTTTGACCATGGTGACTCAATCTTAATATGACAGTTGGATCCTATATGGTCTCAACTTATACCAACATCTTCATGTTGATCAAGCTTTAAATATATTTCCACATTAGTCATGACATTTATAGTAAATTTTAGGGAATAATTGACCATACAAAAAATATTTGGAGTTTCCGTTTTGATGCTCATACCCCATGTTCCTCCAACCTTTCACACGACAATGTTTCTTGTTTCAGGTTATAGAGTTAGGTGATCTCATTGACACAACTTCTAATAGATCATATGCCAGGTTGTGTCAATGACATGTGGGCCATGATGGCATACAAAGGGTTTTAGTTTAAGCCAATTGCATACAACATATTTTCCCTTTATGTTTATATGCTCCTCTTTTTGTGAAAAGTATAGACTTTTCTTTGTAAAAGTATAGAGATTGGTAAAAATGTGTAGCAACTCACTCAGGTCATGAAGACATCGTATAGATCTAGCATTAGGTGTGGAAATGCCGGGAGCATGAGGCAATTTATAGTTGGCCCTTGAATGCAAAACTGTGAGGATCCTGCTTGTAGCCTTTCTCTACTCATTCATTGTACCCAACTAATCTGGTGTTCCGGCTAATCTTTGAACAACTCATGATGAACATGTGATTCTTTCTATTTTCCAGTTCAAATATTCTAGGTTGGCCTCCAGGTGGCAAAATCAGCCTTATTAATCTCCATGTGAAGAGATGAGCTAGAACATGAAAAGCACATGCATCCAAGCTCTTTCTGCTTCATGCAACCACTGCATTTTGGTTTGACTTGGGTTAGCCGAGGAAACAGAAAGGAAGGTTCCTTTAGAAAAAAAAATCCTTTTGTGAATTGATCTCAGTTGGTTAAATTTCTCGTGGTAGAACATGTCCAGATAAGTTCAAGTCTTTTGAAGCATCACGGGTACTCATATTTATGAGCAAAAAATAAATTTTAGTGGTAGGTGGCATGCCTGTCGACAAAGAAGATACATGTTATGATTTTGCCGATCTCTAGATATGCTGGTCCAATTTATCGATGGACTTTGTTAAGGTAGGGTACTCGTTAAAGAAGGAAAGCTAGAAATTAAAAAAAATGGGACTCTGGCTCGAGTCATTATTCTCGGTTCAACGTAAAACTCTATTAATTAAAAATTAATATCCATAATAATGTTAAGTTTGATATAAATCACGAGTAAATTAAATGCCTTAAAGCAAAATCATTGCTAGTTGTTCATATGAAAAGAACAAAAGGTCAATGCTAAATCATCTACAGACAAGTGTTTGGGCACTAACACAGGTTTAGATACGATTGTCAAACAAAACCATAGTTTGAAAAAATATGGTGTGCGGAGTTTCTAAAACTCTAAAAAGACTATAGGTTTGACAATACTATGGTTTTTGCAACGACAAATTTTGTTCTACCCAAACACCGCATGGCTTAGAAGCTCTTGCTAGGCAATTTTCTTCTAGAGATCCAACTAAATGTACCGCAATTCCATGTTTATGTAACAGCTCCAATGCACTTTTTTTTAAAATAAAAAAAAACAGATTGCTTTTATATGATATTTTATATCTGTTAAGTTGCTGTTAATTTCATTTGTTGCTTTAGTCTTTCTTCCCGATATTGCAACAGTTTCTTGCATCCTTTTTGTGAGATGATGTGCAGTAGTTGCCTTCATACGATGAAATACGAAAATAGATATTGTTGCCCACGTTTTCTGATCGTCCGTCGTTTCTGGACGCCAGAGCACTGATCAGACGATTTAATCGACCGATCGCTCGATCAGGTCCGATTAATCGGTTTCTGAGGGAGGGGATGGAAGGAGTTGGGCCCTACTGAGAGAGGGGTGAGATGGCGACTGCCTTCAGAGAGGGTGGCGCTCCGAGGAGAGGGAAGACATGGCGCTCTCAAGGACAGGAAAGGGACGACGAGCTGGGTTGTGGCATTCCAAGGAGAGGGCGTCGTTCTTCTGTTCTGAGCTGGGTGGCGGCTGTAGCAGAGGAGGAGATGAGAGAGAATAGGATTAGGTTTAGCTTTTCCCTCTCTGTTTCACTTCAGGGCCACGAAATGGGTCAAATATGGCCGGCCCAATTCAGCTGGACTGGGGCAGAAAAATTCAGTTCTAGTCGTCCCCGGACAGATCGGACGATTTATCATGATTAATCGTTGATTAATCGAACGGTTAGGTTTCTGGTCGCCCTATTCAAGTCGGTGACCCTTGTCGAGTTAGCCTGGGCGATAAGAACGACTCATCGCGATTAATCGGATGATCAGAAAATGTGGATTGTTGCACATTGTAATATCATCTTTTTTGTGGAACGATGCAATACTTTGTATCATGTCATAGCTTATCTCTATGTTTCATCCTGTGTTGCACTAGCATTATTGTAATGATGCAATTCTTATCCTAACCAAGAGAACCAACATTTCCTCCTTTGGTCGCCGCCGCTGCCCGGCGCGCACCCGGTGGCCATGACAGTCAGTTTTTTTTTACCGCACGATTTTAATCCAAAGCGAGTGCTAGCATCGGGTATCACCGGCTTCAAGTGAGAAATTCACGTCCGGGTGTAAAACCATGAGTGGGCCCTACTGACACAGGTGCCCCGGATCAAAATATCTCAGATCTTTCACTCAATCGCTCTGCCTCTGTTGAAAAAAAAAAGAAAAGAAAAAAGAACGCCGCACCGGCCGCGTCGCCGCCTTCCAGCACCGCCCGCATCGCCGCCTCTGAGCGCCGCCCGCCCTCCCCTCCCCCTCCCCGCGCAGACCGCGCCGCCGCCTCCCGGCGCCGCTTGCCCACTGCACCCTACCTTCGTCGCGGCTTCCCGGTGCCGTTTGGCCTCCCCTCCCCTCCCGGTGTCGCCTGCGTCGCCGCTCGCCCTCCCCTCCGCTTCCATCGATCAGCACACAGCACGAGCACGACCTCCTGCCTCGTTCGCCGAGCCCGAGGCTCCCTATTGAACTCGTCGGCACCTGGTCAAGATGGAGGCGGAGGAGCAGTTGTCTTCTCCGGCCCCGTCCCAAGCTCCAGACACCGGTGAGTACGACGCTGTCCTCCGCCTGTCTATTCGTTCTCCTCCTCCACTGGTGAGTCCGTATGTGATTCACCTTTGGAGTTCAAGCTAGGGATTCAGGGTTCTTGGTTTTCATTTTTTTTTGGGGGGGGGGGGGGGGGGGGGGGGCTGATTTCAGTGTTGCTGGTAGCAACTGCGGCTAGAGGAAATTGCCTCGATTCCATTGCATTCTAGATTGTAGGACGCCTTGGTTGTTGATTCGTTGAATTTTGCAGGCTTGTTGCCATGGGTTCGTATTCCCTCCCGGCATCCTCCGGTGAGGCTGGACCCAGCGTTGACATTGCAACTGAGTTGGCTGTCGACCCCGCAGGATGGCACTGATGCGGTGCATGTGGCAACCAGCAATGGCAATGGCAGCCCGGGATGTGACGTGAGGTGCACCAGTCCCAGCCAGCGATGGGAGGTCATCTCCACAAGTTCGGTCTACATATTCTTATCGGATAATTTTCTCCTCATTTCCTTGCTCATATTCTCCTCATGGCATGTCGCTAAAATGCAGGGAGAGCAGGAAGGTGAAGGAAAGAGAGGGAACAAACTGATGGATCTGTAGCTAGCCCCTTCGTTGTGGTATGAAATATATTTGTGCAACCATTCTACTACCTTGATTGGGCTTGAAAGAGTTTTGAGAGATTGATGATAACATGCCACGGTAACAAATGAATAACAATGCTGAAAAGGATGAACTTGGCAGATCATTATGCCTAATGGCATGCTTTGAATAACTGGGATGTTTCGTATCGGAATGTATGACCTCTTTTCCTTTTGGCAATATTTATTGTTTAGTTTCGTTTCTCCTGTTTACCTTTTTGTGATGGATGTGACCTGAAGGACCTGTTATATGTGTTCTGATTTTACAGAAATCTGAGTGTCATAGTCATCTATGGAAATACATGTTCTCTAAGCAAAATCTACAGGAAAGTGTTGCCTTGTTTTATTTGATCCAGTGGATGACATGAAGATTTAATAATTCAGGTTATTTTCCATATTGGATTCATTGTCATCTTGAAGATTAAGAAATGAGACCCATTCTTGAAAAGCTAATGGAAAATTTTCTACACTTTTTATTTCAGGTTATCTATAATTCTATATTGTAAATATTTCCCTTCTCTTGAATTAGTGAGGTACCTTTTGATTCTCATGACCTGCTTATTAATTTCCTCATTATGTAGCTCACAGAGAAGGAATTTATCATACATACATTTATCCATGTTTGATTTTTGCTGCAAAACAAATTAAGAAATAAAGTAGAACAAATAACATTTTCGTGGTGATATTTGGATTTCGGTTCATATTTGAACTTCATGTTTATCCATGCCTGGGTAGGATGATGACCTACAAATATGTATACTGTATTTGCTTTGACACACTACCATGTTAGGAATTTTGTAGCTTTGTTAATTATATGATGCACAACAGGTGACATGTCATGCGGTTACCATCCTCCTCCATGCAGATTTATTTATATACATGGAGAGCCAGCCACACTGGCCTAGGAGTAACCAGGTGTAGTGACCGTTTTTGCTGGGACGCCTCATCTTGCTGCTTGGTGCTAACTGGTCAGTGTGATCCTCTGCATCTCCATATGAACTTCTTTCTTGTCTGTATCAGTCATCTATTTTTGGCTTCAGATTGTACCATTGTGATCTATTTTATACGGATTGCAGATCCTAGCTTCATGTTCCCATATAATAAGGTACTTACCAGGTCTGATGGTTTAGAAAAGTAATGTGTTTATATATGAACATTTTATCCGTGCACGATGTGCAGATCCGGTAGAAAGTCAGATGTTCCTCAGCTATCAGGGATTTTGTGTTGTTAGCATCATGTCAATGTTTCAGGCTTTCATTAGATTTCACAACTGCATTGGTCAGGTAATTGCTAATCCACGTTTCAGGTTTCCGTGTCGTTTTGTAGAGCAGACGTTGCAAATTCATTTGCACAAAATTTAGCATTGCCTTTGTTGCATGAGAAAATTATGTGACTGTTTCCATGTGTATCATCTATACGGCCCTTTTATGAATTGGTGCTTTATTTATTAGCAAGATCACAGATGCCAATCAAGTGCTAACTGAGCCATTTGGCGTGAATGATTAGTTGTTTACACACCCTTTAGCCTGTGACCCTTGAGGCGCTATCTATGTGGCTATAAAAATATCTGAATACCTTATCTGAGATTTCATAGATGAATTTTGTTTTGCCTGTTCATAAATTATTCTGATTGGAAATCGCCATTTGTAGGTGCCTTTATATAACAGTGAAAGTTTGTCTGCTATGCACAAGCAATCTCCGTGTTTATATAACAATGATAAGCTCATCAGCTATGCACAGGCGATCCCAAACACCAGATGTTGTATTATCCTAAAAATAATTGCAACAGGTATGTTCTTCCACCATATATAATTTCTTAAAGATATTTGATGGTTAAACGTTCGTACAAGACTAGCCCATTTGAGCCTTCTGGCTGCATAGTTATTGGCTTTTGTGAAATATTTTCATATTGTTACTTAGCTGATAGTAAACATGGGTGTCCTTGCAGCTCGAGAATTATTTATGCACCTGTACTTACTGGACTAAAATATGCCACGAATGCAGAGAGTAGAATGAATAGAGCTTATGGATTACTCCTTTTTGAATCATATCTTAGAAATTGCTTCATTACCAATCATCTACCTTATATGTTCTATGTCTATACCGCTTGCATCATCGGTGTCTCATTTTTTATAAAGGGTCAGGGCCTTTGTTCGGGATGAGAAATTTAAATCCACATGAGAATGTGTGCGGTACTCGCTTTAAGGGAGCACTTGGATGTTTGGAATCGACCTTTCACTTCATTGGAAGTTTGTTTTGGTTGTCAATATTTCTGGCAGGGTTTAGGCTTTGGAAATAGGTCCTTAAGTTGGTGTAGAAATCAGTAAGGGCTTAGGATTTGGGAACATGACCCTCAGTTTGCCTGGAGGGAATTGATCATCTGACCTTAACAATTTTCTAATTAATTCATATTTTTTAGAAAAATCTTCTATGATAGTGTGGGTACCTAGACCATTCCCCTGGACAGCGTTTCATATGGTGCAAAATGATTTTTCAAATTCACACATAGTTGCTAAAGAATGAAAGTATTTTAGATAGACAAATAAGTATACAGTAGGAAAGATGCTTATTTTCAGAAGTGTAATTTGCAACAGAATAATCTATAGTAGCCATGGTGCAGTCATTTGTCAATGCTTTGCAGTTCTTTTACAGAGGTGGTACATTTTTGTTTTAAAAAAGTAGGCAGAATAGTTAATCTCGTCCCTCAACTTTGCCTAAGGTTCATTTTGGGCCTCAGGTATCAAATCAACCAAGTCCATCAAGTTTCCTTCATGTATAAATTATGTTATGATATCAATCATTTGTGATAGTTCTATCAGTCTGTTGTTATTGATATCAACCACTACTGAAATGGTTATTCTCCATGTGTTGGTGTTACTTCTATGCGCCTTGTTTCTGCTAAGCTTTTGGCAAACGGTGGTTTGCAACTTATAACTGCATGACCAGACACACGCCTGCCCAAATAAAGGCTCTGTTGTTTGTTGCTTTTTTTTTTTACCCTCTATACTTTGCTTATCAAGACCACTACAGTCTATTCGTTCTTTATTTTTCTTATGCTGCATGTGCAACTTCTATAATATCAATGGTTGTATCTTATCTAATAGTTTCCATGTCGTTTCATCCTGCAGATATGACATGTGTTACATGGAGCCTTTTATGCAATCAACCGAACCTACAACAAGTGCCACTCATTTCGTTTGTTTATTTTAGCTGTCAAAACCTTCTATTATTCTCTCATGGTTCATGTAATCCATCAACTCTACTGTAATAAGATCTATATTTGTGTCTCTGTGGTTTCGAATAAAAGCAAGGTTTGTACTTTCGTTCACTTTGTTTAGCACATGGCTGTTTATATAAATCACACCTTTTGGAAACTATTTTAATCACGTACCAAATCATCAAGCGGCGCGCGAAGGCGCGCCGTATACCACTAGTACGAACTAGAGAGCGCTTGACCGGCAGCATGACGCGGAGCCGATTTTCATTTCGACTGCAGCGGCCTCTGCTAGGCCAAACGATCAGACGCGCCAGAATTTTTCCCTAGACCGGAGGAGCCCGCCATTTTCGGAACGGAATCTTGCAGCATTTCTGGGCCTTCCACCAGGAACATGTCAGGGTCGAAATGCTCTTGGGTTGAGGAAGCGAGTCCATGGAGAGACGGCAGAACAGTGTACGCGTCCACTTGGTTCCGGTGGCCGGAGTTGCTGGACGATGCAACGCAGTACCCGGTTCCAGTCTGGGCATGTTGTCCCTGCATTGCCATGTCGCCGAGAGGCCTGAACGGAGGAGGAGCAAGGGCCTGGCTATCAGCGCCGGCGCCGGAGATGACACCAGGCATTGCAGCTTCGGAGTGCGCCCGTCCTGGAAGCATCGTCATCCAACCGTTCCTTGCGTGGACGCCTGCAAGGATCATCCTCGCTTGGTTCCTGGCCTCGTCCCTTTCCTGCATCGTCCTCCGTGCAAGTGCGGCGAGGTTCCAGATCGTTTCGTCAGCCTCCGCAGACATGGCAACGAACTTCTGCCGCTCCAGTCTCGCCCAGTAGAGTTGTTCCTCCAAAACAGCTCGCTCCTGCAAATAAATCTAATGTGAGGAGTGAGCGAATTCGTGATAAAATGCCCTATTAATCTAATGTGACTAGTGACATAATTCGTGATAAATGCTTCATTCATGTGCTGTGCACACAAGATGCAGCGAATGTTAAAGACAGAAACCAACCTAATCAGAAATCTCACTGCGCTCACAACTGGAACAGAAAGGAAATATAGAACAGTTAAAGGCAGGAACCAACCTTTGGATCAGCGGGCGACGAAGCATTATCTTTTCCCACGAAACACTGCTCCGCTCCGATGCTCTGCATCTTATGCTCTTCCCCTTTCCCCTTTCCTCCGATGGTCTTTGAGCAATTCTCCATATGAATCTCTTCTCTCCGACGATTTTCTCAAGTGAGCATCTACCCAGGAAGACTGAAACAACTGGTACATACGAGGGGCCTATAATATACCATAGTAAATATTTGATACCATAAATGGAAACCATGCTAATTGCTGCGATTAAGGAGAAAATTTGGAAAGCTTATCACTGAGAAAACACGTTGATTTCACATAAAAGACAAGGAATCAGAAAAGAAATCCTTCATCTCAAAAGAAATCGCCTGTCATCCTCATTCCTTTCGTGATCTAATCCTAATTAATCACTAATCAGAGAACATGGCATGCAACCTTTCTTCGACAGAAATCACTCGCTTATGATCTGAAAACTTGGAAAGCATATTACTATGTGTATCACGGTGATTGATTAGCAGAATACTTGGGAAACATTACACTGAAATTATCACGATGATTTTATACATGATACAAATAGCCAAAAAAAATCATTGTCCTCCCCGTTCCATTCCTGATCCTATCCTATGAGAAATCTTTGCACACAGCATGCCACACCTGAGGCGTGTTAAATTAACAAAGTTGATAAGTCGGCAAGACATCTTGCCATCTTTACAACATACACATCTTACAATTTGCTACTTCCTCACTCAACGTATTGATTGACTGGCATGAAAGGACTCCTAGGAGTACGCGTCTTCTGGTTCGAGTATTGCTTTCCCTTATCTGTTTCATCCAACTTGCTCTCTGATCTGAATTTTGCCACAAGATCTGGTACAGAAGCTCTTAATTCCTCAATTGATTCCAAACTGTTTGCATCAGTCAATAGCTCCCGTGGATGGTGCCGAACCGGACTATTAGCCTGATGAGTGAAGGATAAGTAAGGTATGTAATAAACTAATAAAGCACAAATGAATGACATCAATGTGTCCATAAGGCACACAAGTTACACACTTCCAGTCAGTAAGTCAACAACAATATAGGATTGTTTAGCACAAAATAATCAACAGGCAGCGATATGCACACAACTTGCTTTTTAATATAAGTCTGGTTCCATAAGTGCAAGCAGGAAGTTTACCTTGTAATTCTTCTCAAGGCAGTTACTCGCCACACTTCTTAAGGATTCTGTGTTTTCACTGTGCTTTTCATTCAGCAACGACAGATTCTCAGTGAAAGTGGCCGAGACAGATTCTATAATCTTTTGAGTTTCATGATCCAGCAAGAGGGAATCTGGAAATGATCATGAACTATGTAAGAAAAGCACTGTCTTTTGGAAAACAAATTTATTGTCAAGTTAGACGTATTACTCTCTGAAGCAGTCAACATATCAGAAGTGATGGCATGAAACCCTGCATCATTCTGTGAAGATAAGAGCAGCTTTTCATGGAAAATGTTGTCATTATCTTTTCTTCTCTCCCTGCGTAAAAGAAATGATTAAGAGACCTGGAAAAACCCTAAACTAAAGTTCAAAGTATCACAAAAGTGATTACTTTTTAGTAAAAGTGATTACAACTTACTTGACAAAATCATCAGCTTCCATGATTGAGCTCTTACATAGATCATGCAAAGACGATTGGGTATGTGACCAGTAAGAAACAGAATGGTCACCTTTCTTCAAGCTGCGGTCAACAACATTTCTTCATCATAAATAAATCACGGTAACAGTACTATGTCAAGGAGAATAACAGATTCACATTGAACTATGTTTGAGGTCCACAAGGTGAGATGGGTACCACTGCTGTAAGATGTCTTTCATTTGATCTCTTAATTTGGCATGTAACGAGTTATCCTCCTGGAACTTCTTCTCTACCATTCCAGCATAAGCCGCAGCTTCTTCTTTGCCATTATCTGAAACCTGCTGTAGGTTGGACATCTCCAACTTCAGGTGTTTCTGCTCTTCACTGTATTTTCCCTTCAGCTGTGCTATACATTCCGAAAGCTGCAAACAAGGAGATCAGTTAGTGCTGAAGTCGTGCTAATAGCACTTACTTGCACATTCAATAGAGAAGCCAACCATTGTGGTTTTCCTTGCAGTCAACCCAGACAAAATTCCTGCAATCCTATTAAGAGCAGCCTGCTCCTCTTGATTACAAGTTTCCTATAAAAAAAGAAGCATAAGCATCAGATAGTTTGTCCATAATATAAATGAAATAAATATCACAATGTAAAAAAGGCAACTACCTTAAATTCCTCCTCAAATTCAGCAAGCTGCGAGGACTGTTCTATTTGGTTTTGTTCCATAAGCTTCATAAGCCTAGACACATGGATCCTAATATCCCTAAAGAAATCAATTGATGTCTTTGACATGGCTTGTGCAGAAGTCAGACTCCTTTGCAATCCCTGCAAGAAAAAGAAGGTTATCACAATAGTTGGAGCTAACAAATGTTCCATTAAGGCACATAACCCAACAAAATCAAGGAGACTTACTGCTGTTTGCTGCTCAGCAGAAAAGGATAATAGTTCCTTGAGCTCTGAAGTGGATTTCAGAACATCATTAAGAACTTGCTCCGCCTCCGAAACCATCATTGCTAGAAACTGTTCATAAATAGATGTAATGACATATTGTTCAGCGCTTTGGATATTTGTATTGGATTGTACTTAGTACTAAAAAATTGATATATTCCATACATTGTCAACAGATACTGCATGTGCAGAAATATTCAGCACCATCTGCTCAGAATCCGTGATGGATCTCTGCCTTAGAGTATTAGCTAGCTCTCTCATGCATTGGACCCCAGAGGCATACATATCTTTGGCTTTTGAAATTCTTCTCTCCAGTTGGTTTGCTGACTGAAGACAAATTTATGTAGAGACAATTTTAGTATTCTAGGACATGGATAGTGATCATGAAAGTAAGTATATTAAAACTTCTATAGTAGCACCTGCATATTAGCTGAAAAGTATGATTTCATTTGTTCATTCATGGACTCCAATATTTTATGTTGTTCGCAAACTGATCCAATAACTGTGCTTTGCAAAACCCCAAGACTGTGATGCAATCCAGATCGAAAATCAGATAGCAACCCTTCATTCTCTTCTTCAGTTTTTGATTGCCTTTCTATAAATGATTGTGAAACACAAGAAAAACGGTCAGTACAAGGAAAGAGAAAACCAAACTAAATTAGGTGAGATTAACTATTAACCTAGTTTACTCAGAAGCATAGTGATATCCCCAGAAGCATTCTCCAAGGTGCTACGCATTTCCTTTGCACGTTCAAGAATTAAGTGTTCTGCAAAAGGTATGGAAAATATCAAAACATTTGATAGATTTATGCTTAATCTATTCAATTTAGAAAATATCCCTCTGATCCCAAATCCATCTGGAGCTGTATTAAGTCAACCCATTTTAACTTTGACCATGAACAGTGAGTTGAAACAATTACCAGCAGAAAGTAAATTTGAAATTATGAAGTCCTTCTCCTTCAACGAAGTGTTAGCTTTAGAATGAGCTTCTTGAAGATCCAGAAACTTTCCCTTCCAGTTTTCAAGATTTACCTAAATAGGAAGATGCACAAAATAGTCAGATCCTTAGGAAAGTAACAGAAATGATTTTTTTTTTGTAATTTGGAACAAAAGAAAAGGAAATTCAAAACCTCTTTACCTTCAACTCTTTGTTCTGACTTTCCAAATCCAACCTGTGTTCCTGCTCGGCAGCATACAAACCTTTGTATTTTTCAACTTCCTACCAGACCACCAAAACTGTAACTCAGTTCACTTGAATTAGTAAAACAGTTACTAGAATGAAACTGCATCTGGGGATAGCTATACTTTGCGCTGCTTTTGAAGAGTGAGCTCCAAGTGTTCTATTTTCTCCCTCATTGTCTGGAACAAATGGTCAATACGATTAAGAATATCAAAATCTTACACAGAAGCCCTACACGAATTGTATATAATATGATGTAAAGTCTGAATTGTACCTTTTTTTCTGCCTCTTCTAGAGCGAACCTTTCATTAGGGATGTAGATTCCATTTTTTTCCCTTGCAGCTTTAACGTCTGATAATAATACTTGTGAGGTCATATAATAATGTGAGAGGCAGAAGCAAAAGGCAAAGGGAAAAGGGAGAACCTTGCTTCATTCTTTCCATTTCTTGGTAGATGTCCTTGAGCATAACAGATTTGCATGTTTTCTGGTTTGCCTACAGTTATTGTTGAGTTAACAAGTGTATCAATCAAATTCAAAGTTGCAAACACCATGCATGAATAGAAGTTGCACCTCTGGCTTGTTTTTGATGTTTTTAGCACGAGACGCATAATCAAGGGTAACTAGTGTTTCTTCCAAGCAATGGACAGAAGGAGACACTGTTGCTATGATGCATGTTTTGGCTTTTCCACCTAAGGATTCTCTTAGAAGCCTGGTGAGCTTACTATCCCTGATACAATTCCAAATAAATATGCATTACCACCATACAAAATAGATATCGATTCCTCAAGAAAAAGGATATCCAGACAAAAGCGTACTCATGTATCAATGCATCACACAAAAGTCCAACCTGTATGGGACATGAACTGAATGCTCCACAAGTGCTGTGATGACACGCCCCAGAGTTAATAAGCTCTTATTCATCTCTCCAGCTTCTCTTGCCCTACCCTGTCACCATGTTAGAAATCAAGACTTCAACAGAACTGGCATGCCCAAAGAACAAATCATAGCATTCTAAGATAGCACCCCGGTGACTCAGTGATACCTGTTAATTACTTTGTAAGTTACTTAGCTAATTTGTTAGTAGTCAGTATTCAGTACCCTTAAGCATGTTCCAAAACATACTTGCTAATTTGTATATTCAGTACCCCTAAGCATGTTCCTGAACATACTTGACCATGACCATAACTCAATAGGATGAGACTGACTAGAAGGCTAAACTATTAAACTCAGTGACCTTATTGGACGCGGAGGGTAGACTAACCCATGACTTGAACTCCAATGAGTTGGCAACAAAAAATTTACCTCTCTTGCACCTGATCGAGCTATATTCTCTGATCCAGCCAAGTCTACAAGGTTCAACCTCCCACATTTCATGAGTTCCTCATTCCCTACTGTCGTCTCTTTGACATGGATGTATATAGAAAATACAGCATGTGATCGGCTGCAAGTACAGAATGATACTTAGTAGCAAACAGAACAATTTTAGCCTGCAAAGAAGGTGGAAGTAGAATGATTAAACACCTGCTTTGCTTATTTAGTGCGGTGTCAGCAGTGCGTCTCCTAGCTGATCCACATTCCAGCAGACTATATATATCACTAGGACTGTATACAACAATCTCTTCAAGCCCTCTTATGATCGCCCCGCCTTTGCCATCTTCCATAAGAGATATAGGTCTCTTTTGTCTATCTTCAGAAAATCTGCTTTGGTCCTCCGAAGCCAACAGGTCTGATATATCTTCGTTATAGAGCTCTAAGAAGCTTACCTTCATGCTATAATCAGCCTTCCTTGTTTCCAATACATCAAAGATATGGCGTACTACTCTAGGGATGACACCAGCTGTGTCCGATAGTTCACCAACCTAAATTAGAGGAGACAATTATTCAATAGCTGCAAGCAACCACTCCGAAGTTTTCAGATATGTAAAATACCTTCTGCCTCATCTCTCCCTCCATGGTGTACGTTTTCCCGGTTCCAGTCTGACCAAAGGCGAAAACAGTACAGTTATAGCCTTCAAGGACATCATGTACAATTGGTGCAACAGCATGCTCATATATCGATCTTTGCTGCGATTTCGGTCCAAAGACCTGTGACAAAATAACAACCTCATATCGATCAAAAGTCATGGTAAGCAACATAAATGAATAATAAATGCAACAATTCTGGCAAAGTTGGTTATGTGTAAGACCATGTTCGTTTGTAACAAGCCATCAAAGCAAAAGACACCAACTGTTGAACACAACAATCATCCATAGAGACACATAGGTGCACTGCAAAACTACAAGAAGCAAACAAGCAAGTCCAAAGAGGCTTATCGAATTAACCTTGTCAAAAGTAAACGTCTTGTCAGCTTGCTTGAAGAGGCTGTGCAGAACGGTGACCTCCCTCTTTGTGTCATTGCAAGAGATGGCGCTCTGCACATTCGATCGCTGCTCGTCCTCGCTGAGTGGCCTGGTTGCACACGAATCAGAGAAACTCATGAGTGACGCTAGCTACAGTCAGATTCAGATAATCAGACGTTATCTCCCGACACCCATGAATCAACTGAAAGTCATCAGAAACACGAACTAGCACTGGAGCAGAAGCAACAAGCAACCCGTTTGATGTGCTCGTGATCACTATCCAATCGCCACTCCCAAAGGAAACTGATTTCAAGCAACTGACCTGCACCGGAGCACGACCTGGACGTTCACCTCGCGATCCCTGTCGCCCCCGCCACCGCCGCCTCCGCCGGCGCCCACGCCGCTGCGGCGCACGCTGCTCTGGGATCCCCCGTCTGCCCACCTCAGCTCGCGCTGCCGCCGGTCCGAACGCTCCGGCCGCGGCGTGAGGAAGGGCATCGGCGCCGGCCCCACCCACGACCTCCTGCTGGGGTTCGGCGTCTGCGCCATACCACCGCCGTCGCCCCGAACCGAAACAACGCCCTTCCGCTCCGATTCGAGGCAATATTGAGGAAATCGCGAGGTTTTGGGAGAGGATTTGGCTCGGGGATTTGGGGAATCGAAGGGGGGAATGGAGGACTACGAGGCCGCGTCTTTTCCGTTGATGAGAAATTTGAATTCGGTGGTAGGGACTGCTGGCTGCCGACTGGAGTATCATGTTTGGGCTTTCTCGGAACAGGGAGCCAGGCGGCAAGACGTGTGTGGGCGGCCGACACGTGGGTCCAAGTGGGGCTCTTGTGAGGTGGGCTTTGAGCGCGTGCGCTACGGGATGATTCTCTTTAGGTGGGATAATGGGCCTGACCCAACTTATTTCTTGGCCCCGAATTGAAGACCCATTGCCTGAGAGGCAAGTAAGGTTCTCAGAGAGAGAGAGAGAGAGAGAGAGAGTTAAGGTCAGATTCTTTGCTTAAAAAAGAAGAAGAAGAGTTAAGGTCAGATTCAGAAAAAAAGAAACCGCACAGCTATTATGTGTTGATCATTATTGAAGAAGGAACAATAAGGTCAATGAACCGTGTGAGAAATTATCAGAGCAGCCATTCTGAAACATAAATTATACGCACAAAGTTAAGTGCAATTGGTAACACATAGTGGTTGCCATTAGCGACCAGTTTTATTCCCCGTTTTGGAAGGTCAACGACAAGGCGCGGTTTCTCATCGGCAGAGTCTGGGTGCGACCAAGGAGTATGGGTTGGTTTGGCTCATGGATCATTTGTTTGCTCGCAAATTGCATCGCAGGCTGCAGGCACACGCCACTAACTAGCATGCGTTCCTATATATCGGTTCTACTACTTCAGTCGCTGTCGATGAATCGGACAACTCTATGATATCCCCAGCTTGCATGCATTGTAGTTTGAACTTGTACTGCCGTTGACTTTGTGCAGCACGTTGGTTCTGAAATACAGGAAATTTCATCCATACCATGCAACCTGAACCGGTACCAACTAATACCAGGCAAAACAGCCCCTCTCCATCTATACCAGGGCAAGTTCAAAATCTTCTCATCCATACCATCGAAACCGATTCCTTTTCTGGAAGGTCATTTGCTTTGACGAAATTACCCTCCCCTGTTCTTCTCTCACAAGTCCGTCCAATTGGTTCGTTCCCATCGCCGGCCGCCGCCCGCGCACCTGAAGCATTTATACATGCATTCATACATGTCCTGAAGCATTTATACATTGTCCTGAAGCAAGATGTGTGCTTCCAAGATGTGCTTCCAGTCACATTTATACATTGTTCTGAAGCATTTATACATGCTGTTGAAATCAACACTTCGATTCAGTCACATATAGGCTCCATTTGGGCAGTCACTTTCTTTCATGTACAATACAACAACTCAATGCAAATTTGTGCTAGGTCAGTACAAATGCTTCTGTTCAATTGGTGGGAAAAATCAGAAAAAAAAATCTATGAAAACAAGCCTGTACAGATGCTTCCTTCATTCCGTCACTTGCAAGCTCAACAGAGCAGCCACACGTCTAGGCTGGCAGAGGACTGGGTGGCGGCAACTCAATTGCTCTCAAGCACTTCGACATGGCTTCCGGTCTCCTTCTGGACCACTTCGGCGTTGGGGCTGCGGAGGCGACCGCAAACGCCCCGCTCGGCACGCCGGTTGCGGAAGCCACGGCAACGGCTCAGATTCGTGGCCGGCAAGAGGCGGCCCCGCTTCTTGACTGTGGCGCGACCCCGATTTGGCGACCCTCCCGTCCAGCGAGTTGCGGCGACCGGAGGCGCGTGGGCGACGGCCGGCGACGGGAACGACGAACCAGCTGCGAGAGACGAACGGAGGGTAATTTTGTCCAACCAAATGACCTTTCACGATAGGAATCGGCTTCTATGGTATGGATGGAAATATTTTGAACTTGACCTGGTATAGATGGAGTGGGGCTCTTTTGGCTGGTATTAGTTGGTACCGGGTCAAGTTTGATGGTATGAATGAAATTTCCTCTCTGAAATAATGCCGCTTACTATATGTGCTGGAGCGCTAGGTCCAACCGAATGAAGCTAGATGCACCTGGCGTGTTGATGTCAGTTGCATTTTCTTTCTTTCTCTTTTTGCACTAACAGTTGCATTGTTTTTCTTTTTGTAAGCTAATTATATATGCATCTACTAGGGAAGGGAACATGTTTGACTTGGGGAGCAGTGGTTGTTTATTGCAGCTAGAGCAGTTGACTTGATGTACTAAAGCTCCTCCCTGTAGACGTTCTAGAAGGTCAACCGCATAATGTGTTCCTCGAGGGCTAACCAATGGAGAATATAATGATGAGTTTTATAGAGTAGTATACATTGCTTGTTCAGTGTCATGAAAATTGCTGCCCCGAAGGCCGAAAGTCAAAGCGAGGGGATATTCCGCGAACTGAGTAACAATTTAACTTCAGGTTGAGAACTTATTTGCGGCTTGCAGGCTGACCTTACTTAGATAAACATACTTTACACTGCAATTTGAGTGCAGGGTCAACTTTCTTCTGTTCCTCTCTAGATACTGCGAGTGCATGTGAAGATGTGACACCTGAAACTGAATACCAGAAATATAGAACTGTTTCACTCGGTTCTGACTATGCCAGAATAATGGAGAATGACGATGATTGGAAGTTGGAACTGGTAGAGAACGGTCAGGCACCGGCTGGCACGTCGATCAGGGAGAGAATCGTGAGATGAAAACCCAAAAAAATAAAAAGAACACCGATGTCTCCTGCGCAAAGCAATTGCTTGATCTTTCAGGGTGGGCAACAGCTTCGAGGACTCCTCTTCCTCAGTCCATCTTTCAGGACCCTAACATATATTTAATTTACAGCTCTTAATTAACAAAGTATCCATTTGTGTCTTGATGATAGGAGGTGTCTTGATCCTTCAGCAACGAACTAGCTGAAACAATTGGCTGCTATGAAGTAGTAATAGACAAGATCAACTCTTAAAAAATTATCCATTTGTGTCGTCACTTTTTTTGGTTACTGAAAGCAAGGAGAGGTGCAATTGCCAAAGTTTTTTTTAGAAATGTGGAAGCCACCTACTTCAATTAACGAAGCACACACACAGTACATTTAGAGGTTTACAAATTCAAGAGTACAAACCGTTATCGTTTTCGCCACGAGTCGCCCTCGGATGCTGCATCATGCGATATCTCCAACCCGTAGTCGCTAAATCAGACAACAACGTAATATATAAGAGAGATGTACATAATGTAGAAATAATCAGATCCAAGTACGTTTAGCTTACGACATGGTCGAAGAAGAGTTGGAGATAGCATGCGTCTGCGGCGTGTCCGTGTGTGAGTGTGATCGCAGCTAGCATGACGAGAGCTCGGTGCTACGGCCATAGCGCTCGATTCAGTGCATGCGCTGACACCCACAGAAGCGGTTAGAATAGTTCCAGGGATGAGAATCAAAATTGTGCTTCTTTGTATCTTGGAAAATGTATACATACCTCAGATGTTTTTTTCTCCCTCTCACTTTCGAAGACTTTTCTCAAATGGGCTATTTCTATTTTCTTCCATCTTCCTTAGAAGTACAAAATTTACTCTAGGTGCACAACAAAAGCGACAAGTAATTCAGCTGCCTTCTCTCACAAACATACCTTTCCTCGATCTTTTTCCCTTCACTTTCTTCAATGGCGTTGTCGTACAGAGTAGTGATGTCTGTTTCAAAAAACCGTCACTGCGGGAGCAAATCTGTAGATGACATGAGTATTTTTCTCGAAAAGAAACAGTCAAACTCAAGGGCCATTCCGACGTATTCTTCCAGCCCGACGAACTGCAGCAACTTGACCTTAGCAGTTAGCATGCGGAATTCTTTGTTCGAAAAAGCGTCATTGCGTGCGTGTGCTCAGTAGTCAGTACTCACATAGGCTCTCAACTTTTCTTCTCTACTGCGCGCAGTAGTCTCTGTCCTCACGCCATTTTACAGTACTGCTGCAGAAATAAGCAGATTATTCTGAATCCACTTGTTTATAGCAGCATAGGACGGTGCCACACCATTGTAGTCCAAGCACCAAAGAATCTAACTTCTCTCCCAGCTTTTTATTATACAAGTACCGGGTATACGTGTATATGTGGTATGCATAAGCACCACGCGATCATGTACTTCGCAATGTATTATTTATGCTTTGACCTCATTTGTTCGAGAAAAAAAATTATGCCTTGACTTTTTGCTGTAGCTTATAGTATCTTGGTAAGCAGTGTCAACAATAAAAGTAATGGCTTCAGAGAAGTAGTCGCTGGTTACAATATGATGGACCCTGTTGCTTGAAATTCCTACTGAGTGCCGAAGCTGATCTAGGTATATCCGTACGTATATCTGGCGGTATTGATATTTTTAATATTCTCTTGTGTTTGCAGCTAACGTCAGATGAAAAAAATTATACGGGAAATATTTTCTGATGTTTTTTTTCTATGTTGCAAGAATTTCATTTCGTTCTGGTATAGACATCATGAGTTCATGATGCAGAAACAACCAATTATGTATACCAGCTTGGTTAAGAATTGTATTTTAGTTGGCAATAAGTTGCGGTTGCATGGTGCAGAACTTCCGACAAACAACTGAACAAGATCGTGGGTGCATATATCTCTGCACGTCAAGATTTCATTTCAAAGATTTAAGTCACAGTATTCATTTCTTGATATCTACATTGGAGCTTTTGTACATCCTATTCAGAGTGAAAACCCCTGATCTGTCCATTTCAAAAAAAAGAAAAAACCCTGATCTGACCTTCACTGGTTGGATCTGACAACAAGAACAATATGATCCCTTCTTTTGGAAGCGTTGCTTTGGAGACGTCACTCACACTCACCCTTGATCTTGAATATACCTTGGTACTGTTTGTAGATGTTGACAATAACCTGCAATTTGTCAGCTTAAGACGAATTGTTTTGATGTGTTCAGTTGGTGGCAGTAATGGTTTCACTATTTGAAAAATACTATAATAATGGTTTAGTACTATTCAATAATGGTTTAGTACTATTCGTTCATTCTTTCGTCACTGGTTATAGTATTTTTCAAATAGTGAAAGTACGGCTTCATACTATTCTTTCATTCTTTCTGCCGAGGGGACCGACTTTCACTATTTGAAAAATACTATAACCAGTGACGATCATTTGATGAAATGGATCTAGTTCCTTTTATTTGTCAAAATAAGCATAGTATGAAGGCTTACGATCATGCATGACATGAAACGACGACGGCAAACCGATTTTCCTTGCCGAAAGGTAGCTAGATATCGGATGAGGAATTCAGAGTCCTCACTCTTCAGAGTTTCGAGTGTTCCGGTTGCTTGTTGTCATGGTTTCCAACGACCAGCTAACATCCATTTCAAAATACCAGGCGACACGGCATGTATCCACACTTGCCGGAGTAACACACGCCCGGGAGAAGACAAGTGCCCCAACGGCATTCCATGATGCCACCAAAAAAACGGCTTCGGCGCGCGGCGGCGCACGCACCCCGGCAGCAGCTGGATCGGTTTTCTTACCGGGCCGCCATGCATGTCGTCACAACCACGACATAACCAACAACCTCTAGCCAAGCAAAGGAAAAGGCAAATCTGACTTAACATGTTTATTATTTTCACAAAGTCAAGGTATTAACAAATGCTAGCTGCAAGCCTGATCATTGGGCGTAGGTTAGACTTATGCGAGTACATTGGTAGCTATAAATAGATACCGTGTAGCACACAGTAGATGCTCAAACCACCTTCCCCACCGCTTCCTCCATTCAAACGTTTCTAAGAAACACTCTTTTCTGACGAACGCTTCCATCCAAGAAACTCTCGATCGGGCTCATCCAGCTGCTTGGTCATCTCTGGTAGCTAGCTCGATCGATCTGTGTAGTTAATTACTCAATTCTTGGTCGATCAATGGCGTACGGCAAGAGGTCAAGGCAGCAGGCCGAGGAGATGATCTGGCTGCCGGAAGGCACCGACATGGCGCGCTTCATGCTGCTCTTCTCCGGCCACCACCACGCCGGCGTCGCCACGGCGGCGGACGCGGCCTCGTCGGCGCCGGAGAAGGTGTTCGAGTGCAAGACCTGCAACCGGCGGTTCCCGTCGTTCCAGGCGCTCGGCGGGCACCGGGCCAGCCACAAGAAGCCCCGCCTCGCGGACGGCGAAGCCGCCGAGCCGCCCAAGCCCAAGGTGCACGGCTGCTCCATCTGCGGGCTCCAGTTCGCCATCGGCCAGGCGCTCGGCGGCCACATGCGCCGCCACCGCGCCGTCGAGGCCGACGGCGGCGTCGGGCTGGACCTCAGCCTAGGCGTCGGGAGCAAAGACGGTGATATCGTCAAGACGAAGACGGCGCCGGCCGAGCTGGCGCTGGACCTCAACGCGCCGGCGATGGAGGAGGAGCCGGCCGACCGCGTCAGGCTGGGGCTCTCCGCTGAATTCCCCGTTGCGGTTGACTTCTTGCGCTGAGAACGTGGCATAGACTGATCTTCTGTTTACTAATTTTGGAATGTACTATTTACATTACACTACACCAGAAGTCAAACAACCCTTGTGACATTAGAAATTCTAGCATACATCATCTTTTTTTTTCTTAGAAATGTATATGGATACTTCTAATGTACTAGGGGTTCTATACAATATGGTTTGACTTTCTGCGCAAAGTTGTGGCTCTTTTATTTTCCATGGGCGCAAGAGATCTCTTTCTCTCGCATCATATCTTCATCAGATATTCTTATTGGGTTGGTGATGAATTTTGGTTTTAACACACATGTAGTTCAGTTTTCTAGTGGCACTCTTGAGTCTCAAGTGTCTTGACCTTGGCGGCTTATCTCTTTCAATGAAGTTCTTTAAAACATTTTCAAAGATAGCTAAATGCAAAGTTCAGTTCTCAATAATGCGCAAATTCCTCTAGTTTAGATAGTTTGAATGTTAAAAGACACGATGTCCTCAATTTTGATTCTCTGTTACAAACGCACGTGAACTTTGAAATTTCAATGTACGATGTAGTTAGATCAATGACGACATAAATAAGAACTAATAAGCATAAAGAACCTTGGTGCTAAATAGAACATAAGTGGTCCGAAAATCTCAAAGAAATGCACTTTGATGTAATGAATCAATCTTAATTTTTCAATTTTGGTTTGATCACAAACCAAACAACATATTATTTTTTTTCTTGAATTTAGAATTTATTTGAATTTGGCATGGATATGATTTCCGCCCGGTAACTTGTGAGCACAAACCGAACAAGTCCTATAGAAGATGTACAAGGTTGCCCAGCAGGGAGAGGGTTTATGACTACTAGATGCAGAAACTGTGTCTTCTTTTATCTGTAATGTTTTCGTGTGACATGAAGCATAGTAGATTTTAGATTGTCTATGAGTGGGTATGTCCTGCCAATCATTTTTTAAGAAGTTCATTAGTAATCATGTGACATGACATGCAATGGACCAACGGTCAACGGTGCTATTATTTATATCACCAATAATAGTAGAGACGACACTAAAATGTAGTTAAGTTGTAATGGAACATGGTCGTGGGAACAGGGAACCCATGTATGTTAAGTTGCTTTTGAATTATAGTAACCCTTTTTTTTAAGGAACAAATAGCAACCCAGCTAACATGTTACATCAGAGCTTATAGAGAACTGGCGAGGAAAGAGTTAAAATGAAGCTTGACTTTGCTTGCTACTGCTACGAGTATGTTGAACTGCGGAATCTCGTTTGTCCAGCAGTGGGCCGGTACCAAGCCTACGCAAAATCGAACTGCTGATGCATCCCAAGCCCAACCCACAAAAGAAAAAGCCCATAACTAAATGCTCCAAAGCAAAAATATCTCCTGGCCTCTCCCATCGTCGCCATCCGCTCCGAGGCCGCGTAGTCATCCATCTGCCTGCCGTCCCGCATCCACACGAGCCCAGCCAGACGCCAAACCCAAAACCCTACCACGCCTCCAATGGCCTCGCCGCCGCCGCCTGCCCCGCGCCCCTCTTCCGGCGCCGGCTCCGCGGCTGCCGCCTCCGCGGCTCCGGTGGACGCGCTCTTCCTACAGAACCTCATGAGCCGCGTCCAGCTCCGCCCGCCCTTCCTCGACACCAACTCCTTCCTCACCCAGGACCTCGACGACTTCCTCCTCAACGAATTCGCCGCGCTTTCCGCCGCCGCCGGCGCGTCCGATGACGATGAGGGTGAGGAGGACGAGGACGGTGGGCTCTCTGGCGGGGAGGGCTCCGGGGAGGCGAGGCGGCGGCGGATGCTGGCGAGGGAGGAGGCGAAGCTGGAGAAGGAGATCGTGCGGATGGTGCTCGCTGGGGAGGCCGAGGAGAAGCTCAAACCCAACTCGGGCCAGTCCGTGGCCGTCGGCGACCACCACCTCTGCGTTGGCTTCCACGACGAGTCCGGCGGGGAGTACCGCGTGTGGGAGTGGCACGGCCACGTCATGCTCTTCGACGATGAGGATGGATACTCGGCCGAGTATATCTACGGCAACCACTTTGAACCGCTGGCCGCAGCTACGGCCAGGGCCAAGAAGAAGGAGAAGGAGAAGCGGGAGAAAGACCTGCGCATGGGGCTTCGGGACTTGGTGGTGGATACCAATGACAGCGGCAATGCGTCCAAGCAGAATGGTAGTAACGGAGGGCCCAGAGTGGTGCGCAGGAATGTTGTCAATTCCCCTGCAGCTCCTTCCAGGTAATTCCTTTCGAGAGATTGGAGTATGCTGTAATGGATCAATCCGAGAGACAGAAGCAAATAAAGATTTTACCCTTTTTCTCTATGATTGTTTAAGCGCCCTCTTGTGTTCTTATGCAAAATCATCTATATTTTGCTTCTGTTATGATAACTACAATATAGTATGCCCACTGCATTTTCAGGTGAAGCATTTGTTCATTGCACTACATATGTGCTCTTTGTTAAACTGTTATAAGAAATCATCTATAATTTGCTTCTGTTATGATAACTACAGTATACTCACTGAATTTTCAGGTGGAGCATTTGTTCATTGCATTGCAAATAGGCTCTTTGTTAAATTGTTGCTCGTTTCTATCTGCCTGTGTCAATTTATGCATGTCTGTATATAAATTGGAAGATTAGGCATGCAAGGTTCTCTGATTCATTTACAGTACATGTGGGTGGCTTTGCAAATTGGAACTTCATACCTTACGGGGTTTAGTACCTCCTGGGGTTATGTCTGAAGTTATTGACGTTTGAAATAACTGTCAGTAACATTTCATTTATGTACAGAAAGTTGATTTTACCTTTAGATAAAGGATTGTTAACCTGTCTGCCTTTTGTGTGCTTGAAACTTAACATGTTGTTCTATGACCAACCCTAATACTAACCTCTTCCATATGTCATGGACATAGGCAGAAGTATTTATTAATTGCTTATTACTGCTACTATTTAGCCTCTGGATGAGCAAACTGCATGTTTGCACAGGTTATCCCCACAGAAAACACAGTTACATTTCATTGCCTAACTAGCAAAGTGTACTGGCTGTATTGGATCTGTGTGTTCATTTTGTTGAAGAAAGTTGGTGATGCAGACGAATGATTGTCGATAGGTTTCCAGAATAAAAAAAAATTAAAACATTTTGTTAGAAGGGCCACATGACGTTTGTGCAAATGAAAACTATTGATAATCCTTATCCACTGGATCTTCTATAAACCTATTTGTCCTCCAGAGATTTTATATGAATCTTTTTCTTGGGGCAATTCTACGTGCATATGTGAATATACCCGTGTGTTTAATTGTCTGCAGCTCCTATAGTATTTGCATTCTAGTGAATGATTGACAAAGTGTATTTGATAGAGTTCATAAAGTTGAAAATATTTCGGCGAGGATTCTTACATGATAGTAACATCTAACAGGCTTCTTACAAAGTGTGTTTGATATGATGCATGATTTATATGTTAAAGAAGCGCAGTCTCTCTTTTATCTAGTTAGCTTATGATCTTGGTTCAGTCAGCTTCCTTTTCATCTTTTTTTCGTTTGCTGTAACGTGTTAAATTTCCCATTAGCTTATAATGGAAAAAGGTGAATGCTTGTGTGGTGTGGTTGGGTTGATTGAATACTAGCATCCAAAACAGAATTGCTGTTGGCACGCCATTGAACTGTTGCACAATGGTTCTGCAGAACTGAACCACATCTTTATGGAAGTGCTCATAAGTCCATGCTGATTGCTGGGAATTGATATTTCTGGTAATCAATGTGCCAGGTCTACCCAGGACTGATGCATCTAAAACTGCTTTTTTCACTAAGAGTCTCAATCAAGGGTCTCCTTGTGATGGGTCCAAGGTTTCTTTGCCGTAGAAATGTGGTGATGGAGACCAAGAGCTTAAGAAATAAAAATGCATTTATTATCTTAAACCTTTTTTTTTTTGGGAAGTGAACTAAACCTCTTTTCTTGATTTAGTTGGTTCTCTCATATCTTCTGGAAATGTGGTTGGTATCTGATTGCTTAAGTTGTTGTTGGCAGCCTCTTTATGTATGTTTATCAGTTGTGTGTTGATTTATGTTTCCTTTTGAAATTAATTAGGTGATTTCCTCTAAGGTAAATACACACCACCTGTCCAGTTTCTTTTAGAAACACAAAGTGACTGTCATCCCCCGTGATTTTGTTCTTTTATTTAAAACTTGTGAGACTTGGGCAGACTAGCTGCTTCACCAACTTTCCGAGTAAGGTTAAATGAACTCGCTTTTACACTATATTCTTGGCTGAATATATTTTCTGTATTACCTATTAAAAACATGTGAGCTACGAGACATATAGATGTTTTACTGATTCCTTACTGCATGTATTATTATTTTTTAGGGCAACTGCATGTGTTATTTAGGCAGTTTTAATTTGGCGAAATGGAAACCCTTTTTACCTCTTAGATTAGCGTTTAATTTTCTCGCACTTTGCCGGCCTTGGTCGGCTAGTCTGCTTCCATCGGCGTGTGGGGGCTGTGGAAGGAGGTTTTGAAAGTTCCTGTAGCATCCAAACATGATCAAACATGCCTTATTTTTTCGGTTGAATTGAGTATGACTTTACATGATAAAAATGATCAAACCATGTTTGTATAAGTTGTTGTTTTCGGTCTCTTTTTGTATGTTTGTGTATTGATTTATGTTTCCTTTTGAAACAAGTTAAGTTCTTTCCTCTTAAGATAAATAGATACTAAGTGAGTATCATCGTTTATGTTTCCTTTTGAAACAAGTTAAGTTCTTTCCTCTTAAGATAAATAGATACTAAGTGAGTATCATCCGCTGTGACTTTGTCTTGTATTTATTCTGTTGACACTTTGGCACACTAGCTGCATCATCAACTTTCCATGCGAGGTTGAATGAAGTAGCTTTTACGCTATATATTGCCGTTGAGTATTCTTGTTCACTTGTCTATTAAACATTTCTTTGACTTGTGACGTACCTTAGTTTTATTTTCTGCACTACGTAGTAAATGCCTCGCTGCATGTATTATTTAGGCAATTTTAATTTGGTGAAATGGAAAGCCTATTTACCTTTTCAAATGGTGTTCGATTTTCTCGTGCTTTGCTGGCCTTGGTCGCCTAATCTGCTTCCATCAGCTTGTAGGCTGGTGTAAGGAAGCATTGAAGTCCCTGTAGCAATCAAACATGTCAAGCATCCTTATTTTTCCGGTTGAATTGAGTATGGCTTTACCTGCCACGTATATGATTCTTGGTTCTTCTTCTAGTAGCTTCCAAATGTAAGCTTCCTGGGCAGATGATCAATGACTTGATTTATGTCATTGGTTTCATTAAGCTTGAAGTGGTTGGTACAATAGTAAGTCTAATCATTGTGGGGCATGAACCTTGTGTCATGTAGCTTCTATTTGGTCACTTGCAAGCACAACATTGTTGCTGGTTCAAAAAACAACTGAGGCTGCCACAGCATTTCTTTTGTCACGTAATGGATTGGCCTTTGTGATGACCTTAAACCGAGTCAGAGTTGTATTTGCATTCTTTAGCTACCAGCCACCATGAGCTTTGTTGAACAGTTGCTTCCTGGTCTGCAGGTAAAGGCGGCGACTGTGAAGTAGGCAGCCTCTGACTTCTGAGGGTCATCAGCAGCAACTACTATTTTAGATAACAAGGACGGCACGGCTGAAGACAAACTCTTCGCTGCATAAAGCTGGCCACAGGAAGCATCTAATAAATCATAACTTGATGGTCATATGAAACAAATATCTTGCCGCATTGGAAGGCCAGAGCCCTTTTACTCCAGTAGCTTAAATTTTGCTGCAGCGTGGTGTTTTCTTGGTTTTTGAGCTTAATACATGCCGTGAAGGTTCTTTCGGCCGGTGTTCAGAACAGCGTGGTGTTTTTTATACGACATTATGCGCTGGAAATGCCAAAGCGAAGAGAATATGTATACCTATGCTTGCCAATCATGTCTGCTGTGAACAATACGCGGCTATTCTTTTTTTGCGAATGCAATACGCGGCTATTCGAGCGTGAAAACTGCTGAAATGAAGGGCATATGACGCAATTCTGGCACCTGAGTAGTAAGAGAGACAGCTTTTCTCACCTAACAAGCGTAAAAGGTTCGACCGGTTGAAAAGGCAGGTCACATTTTTCTTCGAGTGTTTTGCAAAAGGTTAGTAAGTCAGATCTCCAGCCTCAAACAGGCTGATAACAACAGGAGTGGAATTGTGGCATTGCTGGATCTGCTATGGAATCTCCTCCCCTTAGTAAGGATTTCCTTGTCCGCGAAGGGAAGCCAATTTTGCTCGCTCGCTTGAGGTAGCAAGACAAGCCTTACCTCCATTCCTGGTTCTGTGCTGACTCTTGATCTCGTTTTTCTCTGTGTTCTGTCAAAGCTGCGTGCAATTGAGCCATGGAATCGAAACATGGCTTGCATTGTACGCCTACTACATCTACTCGTGTCGAAAGCGACGATCGAGCTGCCACCGTGAACAGC
The DNA here is from genome assembly GCA_007726485.1 of Eragrostis curvula. Classification (NCBI taxonomy): domain Eukaryota; kingdom Viridiplantae; phylum Streptophyta; class Magnoliopsida; order Poales; family Poaceae; genus Eragrostis; species Eragrostis curvula. The sequence continues at coordinate 35,952,493 of CM017443.1, forward strand.
GACCAGCCTTTGTTTCGGCCATGAGCTGCGATTTTTAAGGAAACAGAGGCACGGCCAGCCGAGTCCTCCATCGAGCAGAAAAACAGTGCCGATGCGACGCGGCTGTTAAACAATCGGCCGGCCTTTACAGACTGCTCGCTCGGTCGTAGGCGTTTGGTTCATCAACTTGTTAAACACATCGCTTTTGTTTATTAGGACCATTGCACTTGAACTGATCCTTGAGAACGAGACAGGATAAGATACTTGGACCATGGTCAAACGGGTTCAAATCAATGTCGTGACACTCGTCAGCACGGCGCGAAGAGTGAGAGAGAGAGAGAGAGAGAGGGGAAGAGAGAAGCAGACAAGAGCCGCCTAGGCAGTCGGCTGTCGAATACTAGAATACTAACCGGTGATAGCGCATTGTGCAACAGTGATTAGTAAACGAATCAAGTGACGATCCTATCAGGCAGGCAATCATCATGCGTGATTATCGGCAGGAGTCAAAAGGGTTAGACATGGGCGTAAAGAAACGGACATGAACGGCGGGCGCCGGACTAATTCATCGGAACAGGGGCGTGGCGGCTATTTATGTGGGGTTTATCTCCCTGCCTTCTTCTCCAGCGTTCCCGTGGGTTAAGGCCAACCCTTGATCTCTAGCCGTGCACCGCTGCGCATCTTAACATTGTCGTGTGCCCATGAGTTAATTCTGGCGACTCCGTGCTTATAATTGGCAGCAACCGTCGGGTGAAAACTGCCGGGGAGGGGAGGAGGGGAAGGCCAAGCAAACGACGCATTGATTTCTACTCATTACGCAATCAACAAGCACGTACTGGTCCTGGTAGTGCTGCTGCTTTTCATATTTATAACCCGCTGCCCCAGGCTAGCCGTCTCTTCTTCTCTCGGTCGTCCGCTGCATCGCGCTTCCGAGTCTCCGACGAGCAAGCGCCGGCCAGACTCATGTAAGGAGCGTAGTGGTGGATCTTGCGATTCAGTCGTGTGCCCTTCTCTTCGCCATATGCATTGCTCGTACCTTTGGTTGGTTCTGCTTTTAGTTCTTCCGTGTGTTGTTCTTTTCTCGTAGCTTTTTTTTTGGGGTGTGTGGATGTGGTTTCTGAATCTTGTGTTGCGTCCGTGGACTCGTCAGTGGTCTACTCGCCTTTGTCGCTGGGTCTTTCTTGTTGTTGTGGAGGGCTGAGTCACCAAGAGAATCTTGAATCTTGTGTTCATCTAGTCCTTTGCTTTGGTAACTCTAAGTCCTTTCTCTGATCATAATCTGCTGTTCTGTTTTTGGGTGGTGAAGACCTGCTTGTCGCTGGTGATCATCGTACACAATGTGGAACTGCTCTGCACCGCCCTCGCTCTTGCTTCCGTTCGGCGACGACTACGGTACGTTCTGCTATCCTAACATCCTCGTCTTCCTTGCGAAGTTGCAATCGATGTTCTACGGAATTTGATCGCGATTTTGTCGATGCAGTGAAGCGCGAAAGCTCTAGTTCACAGGCAGGAGGTGGAGGTCTGGACAGGATGTAAGTTTCGTGCTAATGAACTAGTACTAGATTAAAGAGTTGTTTTCCTGTAGTTGTCTGATCTTGTCATCTGAAATAACTGAACTGATTCTCTTTTGATCTTGAGTAGGCTAGCAGGGGAGTATGATCTGTGCCATGCTCTGACCTTGCCACCGTCGTTCCAGACACTTCAGGCACCAATGCTTTTTCCTGTGCACGGTTCACACAGCTATTTTGGTAAGCTCCTTTGTGTTAAGTGTCGACTATGCCAAGCTTTTGGCCTAACATTTTACACACTCATTGACATGAACCAGGAATAGAGGGGAGCTCGATCTACAATGGCGAGGCCACGCCGGCATATTCTCATCAGTTCGGTTGCACCCAGCCAACTACTGCTACGGTAATTCCCCAATTCACCCCTGTTTAACGTTTCACCAAATGCTGATATGCTTTATTTCTGTCAGCATTCGATGAAATGGATGGCAGCGGGGGAGACGATGACCGGTGACGGCAGCCTTCTTAGGGCATCAAAGAGGCTCAAGACAACGACGGCAGCGACAGCACAAGGTCCACACCGAGGCCTGCGATGCAATGCCAAGCCAAGGAATCAGCCGGTCAAGGTATAGATTTTTTTTGTTGTTTATCTTTGGGCAATGCATATAGGATCTGCGCTACTGATAGTAATAATACACTTGTATAACTGCATGCGCTGAATTTTAGTTTTATCTGCTTGTTCAGGCGCCGTGTAAGAGGAGCCAGAAGCTGGGGGACAAGGTCACGGCACTCCAGCAGCTAGTCTCTCCCTATGGGAAGGTAAACACCAGTGATTGTCTGATTTCTTTTGCGTATACATGTTCTTGATGTGGTATAGCCTGCTCGGCATCCTTATATGAATATGAAGGCATTTCCGTGTCTGAATCTGATTTAACCCGCAGACGGATACTGCGTCGGTACTCCACGAGGCAGCCACTTGCATCAAGCAGCTGCACGAGCAGATCCAGGTGAGCAGATACTGCACGATGGGTTAACCTGAAGGATGATTCACTTTGACACGACAGTAAATATATTGCAGCACCTCTTACTGTTTTTTTTTCCTCGTCTGTTTACTTTCTTGGCAGATTCTTGCCTCCTCCTACACTGAAATAAGCTCTCCAACGTCACAGCAGGTATCATTTCTGCGAATCCATGACATATTCAATGACAATTCCGACATTATTGTCTTCAACTGGCACGATTTCATTTTCCACACTCTTTCTATAATTCGAAACAAACTGCGTCGATTTCTCACATTTGTTTTGGAATTCTGTGACATGCAGGATACTGGCGAAGAAGAAGAACAAGGCGCGACGGATCTGCGCCGGCGAGGCCTGTGCCTGGCGCCCTTGTCCCCGGCCGTCGTGCAGCTCGTGTCGTCCGGTGCCGCGCGCGGTCACCGCGACATGGTCGACACTGAGGATTGCTGGCGTCAGCTCGGCACCCTGTAGCCGGCTGGACAAGGCTCCCATGGTTCGGCTCGTTAGGAATGCAGGACATGGCTTCATGGCTTGCCAGTTTTTATCATCAAGACCTTCAAATAGAGCGCTAGAACTTTTCACCAGAGCTTATATTTTTACTGGAGTAGTCGAAATACCACGCTCGTAGTTTCCAGGTTATAGGTATAATGCAATGAAAATAACTGCTCTCTATATACATCTTGTCCCGGTATTATGTTCTCAAAAAAAAAAAAAAAAAAACTTGTCCCGGTATTATGAAGTTGTTTCAGACGCCAGACCATGTCACCGAGTTTCACAAATACATTGGTTTTAGACAGCTGATCATATGGCAGTACTATATGCAAAGGTAGTATTTGTGAAACTCGGTGAAAATTTGCTGGGATTATTTATGCAAACTATTATTCGTCCCGAGGCAACAAAACAAATGTCTCCTTCTGCTGAAACAAATGCTGATACGAGATTACTATTTTAATACTTTAGGTAATCAGTCAGCATCCAAGTACAATCCGAGAAAACAAGGCCGGTGTATATGCAACCTTGCCTTTGTCTGGTTCTGCATCACCGAGATAAACCAATCTGAGAACAAACTTCAAACCATGAATGGAAATTAACACGTCAGTGGCCGGCAGCCCTTCCTCACTTTTTGGCTCTGCATATTTTGAGACATTGGCGTTTTGATGTCATCTTGGAGTTGCTCCTTTTGTTTGAGATTTGTGTGTGTGCGCGCGCGTGATGCTCTTGCATGCATGTATAACTCCATTTTTCTTCTTTGTGATTTCCTCACGCGTCGGTTCCTTTGCCATTGGGTTTGATATTGAGTTCAACATTGATTATGGTAGATATTGAACATATCATATGGTAATTTTGAGCGTTGCTACAGTCACGAAACTAACTCACGCAAAATTCACGAAATGCTTACGTGGTTGTAACAGATTCGTTGAGTATCCTGAAATCAAGGATGCGAATCCTGAAATCAAGGAACATGGTGTGGTTATCACCGGCCATGTCAGCAATTCGTGAACTTTGCGTGAGTTAGTTTCGTGAGTCTAGCATTTCTCGGTAATTTTTTATTAGACGATTGAACATAAAAAAGAAGATATGCGTCTGGCCTTTTCAATATTTTTCATCCAAACATAGGATCTTGGACAAATCTGGCCCGTTGCTTGAGTTGGACTGAGCGGGTCAAATGGGCTGGAGCCCAGCTAGAGTCGTGGCCCGACGATAATTTCAAGCTCTTCACATTGCAAGCATAAGAAAAATAAGAAACTAAGAAAGAGGCCAAATGAACATTTTTTTTTATTTCGTCAGATTATCGAGCATATCATGTAGAAAAAAAAAGAACTTATCCTACAACAAACATTCTCACTAATTTTTTTTAGTACAAAGTACAACTCAGACGCCCACAATGCACGCACACTCATCCCTATAAACACACGTACGCAAACCCTACCCTTATGAGCATCTTCGATGACTGTGCCGGCACATCCTAGATATTGACGAAGTCACTATTGGCGTCTCGTTGTCGACGGGAGCGTCGCTTACCACTGAAAGCACAATGCCGTTAAATCATAGAAAATTCGTTCCCACAGAGAGTCGAACCCAAGACCTGAGGTGTTAGGGTTTAAGTGATATTGAGACTCTTATAACCGCTAAACTACAGTTCTTTCACTCTCATTAATCTTCATGTAAATTAGGATCCGGGACAAGTCCCGTCCCTTGAGTTGGGTCGAGAGGGTCAAATGGGCTGGAGTCCAGCTAGAGTCGTGGCCTGACAAAAATTTCAAGCTCTTCACGTTGCAACAATTGTCAAAGTTATCTCTCTCTCATTTTTACCATCAAGATACGTCAACTTCAATATCTGCAGTTGAAGCCGAAACTTTAGTCCATATTTTCCATTCTCGTCAGTTGAAGCTCTCCATGACATGGCGGGAATAGTAAATATGGGCTAAAGTTTCGACTTTGAATGCGGTTTGGGTTTGGAGTTGGCACTTCTTTGCCTTCATGGTAGCAGAAAATGAGAAAAGAGATAGCTTTCCATTCCAAAGAAAGGAGGCAAGGCAACACATCAGGTCTCTCTCGGTTTAATGATTGAATGATGTTCCACTAAAAAAATGCCAACTCGCAATATATTATCGTGAAAGAAACGACCCGATAATCCACCTTTTTCGTGTTAACTAACACAAGCGCTTGCTCGAGTGAGTCTGACCCGGTTCGACGCACACGAGTCCACGGGCCAAGACCCACCCGCCCCGCCAGCCAGGCCGCCGCCGCCGCCGCCAACTAACCCCTGTCTGACCGCCACCAACCCGCCGGCGGGCCTCGCCTCACCCAAATAAGACGCCGGCCCGCCTCCCGCTAGTCGCACGCCCCACCTGCCCCGCGCGCCACGACCAGCTAGCCGACCCCCGCCGCGATGCCGCCCCCCTCCCTCCTGCTGCTCCACCCCCGCGCCCCGCTCCAGCCCCGCCCCTTCCGGATGAGCTCCCCGGCGGCGTCGTGCAGGGTCGTCGTCTGCTCCGCCGCGTCCGCCGACGGGTTCATCCCCGCGGCGCCGATCCTCCTCCCCGAGGGGCCCTGGAAAAAGGTGACTGACTGACTGACGGAATGGCATGGGGTCGGGCATCCCCGGGACGGGAGAGAGGCTTTGGCTGGGTTTAGGCTGAGCTTCGGTTGCTTGGTTGGTGTTATAATGCAGGTGGAGGGCGGCATCACGGCTGCGAAGGGGTTCAAGGCTGCGGGCATCTACGGGGGCTTGCGAGCCAAGGGCGAGAAGCCCGACTTGGCGCTAGTGGCTTGCGACGTCGACGCTACTGTAGCTGGTAAGAGTGACGCCGTGAGCTCCTCTCCGATCACTGGCATGGCACAGGCAGCAAGATGCTATCTTCATTTATGGATTCTCCCGTTGCCTGGTAGTATGTTTGCTAGGTTCATATCTTCCCTGCATTGTCACGGTTCATAACTAAAGAATGTGTGCTCACTGGGCACTTGTAGTGGGATGGGTTATCAGAAGGAATGTTTGTCCTGATGCTACATAATACATTCGTGTATGTACTTGTGATGTCTGAGTTTCAATCTGTCAGTCAGATTAATTTGTTGGTTTAATGAACTCCTTTCAGGAGCCTTTACTACAAACATTGTTGCTGCTGCACCTGTTATCTATTGTAAGCGCGTCCTCAATACGTCAAAAACAGTAAGCTAATGCTGCCTTCTTACAAAATGTTTCCCCGTCGAAATCCTCACCAAGCAATTTGGGGGTAATTGCTCACTGAGCTATCATCTGCCTTGACTACTTTTTCCTCAGGCTCGTGCTGTGTTGGTTAACGCTGGACAAGCAAATGCTGCCACCGTAAGTGCTTATAAGGATTGTTTTGGTTCCACCTGCCACTAGTCTGTTGCAATTGTGAATTTTATTCCGGAAGCCTGAATGGTTGGCTTTCAGGGTGATGCCGGGTATCAGGATGCAGTGGATAGTGCAGATGCTGTTGCCAAGGTATGGCCTGGCCTTTATATCTGTTCACAACACGTGATCTGTATTGCTGTATTTTAACTGGTAATTAGTGCTGCAGCTTCTCAACGTGAGCACAGATGACATACTGATCCAGTCTACTGGCGTCATTGGTCAAAGAATAAAAAAGGTGCATCAAAATATGTTCCGCCGGAATTTATTGCTAAGATACTCGTTCTTCACAGTAGTCTGCCGATGATAGTAAATTTCTGAAGCCTTGTTTTTGTGATGCAGGAGGCACTTCTAAACTCACTTCCTCGACTCGTGGATTCTCTGTCATCGTCTATTCAGGGGTATTTATAAGTAGTATTATAGCAGAATATTTCAAATAGAAATTTTCATGATAAGTCACCCTTAGTTGAATGACATTACTGTCTCTAACCCAATATCCCTTGCCGTTTAACAGTGCAAATTCTGCTGCTGTGGCCATTACAACTACAGACCTTGTTAGCAAGAGCATTGCTGTCCAGACTGAGGTCTGAATCTCTTAGGTTACGTGCAGCGTTCTTCCTTTGGATTTTATCCTGGAGTAACATGACCTTTTTACGATAAATTATTTTTGAAATATTAGATTGGAGGAGTGCCCATAAGAATAGGAGGAATGGCTAAAGGTTCTGGAATGATTCACCCAAATATGGCAACTATGCTTGGTGTATGTTCCCATCCCTCATTTCTCTCTCCAGGCCTGCTCCATCTCTCTACTCAGGCATGTAGCCATTTCTTGTTTCATTATAGGTTTTAACAACAGATGCTCAAGTCAGTAGTGATGTGTGGAGAGAAATGGTCCGGATGTCAGTGAGTAGAAGTTTCAACCAAATCACAGTAAGTAAATACTCCTTTGTATTGCTTTACAATCACAAATGTGGAAAGCAATTAATTGGTTTCTCCAAATATTTCATAAAAGATAAATCCCAAATGGTTTCTGAGAAAGCACCCCCAGTATTTTATTCATACTTAGAGCCAATTAAAACACTCTTACCACTTACAAATCAGTGTTTTTTGGGGAAATAAACTTTGCACTAAATAGTGTACATGCGTACAATGGGAAATTGGTTTTAAATAGTGTGCTAAATACGTTCAAGGGATCCTGTATCTCTTTTCCAACATATAGCAATTATTCAAAAATTGTATGAGAATCATGAATGTAGTACACATAAACCTGCAATATTCAATTTCACTTTGATTCAACGTAATTACATAGTACTACTATGATTGTATGTCTTGATTTAACAGATGTTAAAACTGTTATGAATAGACCATAACTTTTTATGCCTTAATTCTGAAGGTGGATGGTGATTCAAGTACCAATGACTGTGTTATTGCTTTGGCAAGTGGATTGTCTGGTTTATCCAGTATTCTCACTCATGACAGCACTGAGGCTCGACAGTTTCAAGCATGTCTAGATGCAGTAAGTACTGTCCTTTGTCATTGGATTTATGTTCTCGTGATTAGCTGTACTTTCAGATTCCATAAGTCAGAGATTTTGTAAGTAAGTTGTTTCTTCCGCCAACTTACATGTGATAGTCCAATATAAATCCGATGTTGTTCCTCCCTGTAACAGATTTCTGGATCTTATATTTCTTACCTAACCAGCACAACTTATGTAGGTAATGCAAGGTCTAGCAAAATCTATCGCATGGGACGGTGAGGGTGCAACATGCTTAATTGAGGTTAAGTGACAATCCTTTCAGTTGTTACTTTGCACGTTTTTATTGGACAGTGAAATATATTTTCTTTCCTATGTTTCCTGTAATATAACATCATCTTCTAATATGTCTTTTCCTATGCAGGTTACTGTAACCGGTGCCAATAGTGAAGCAGATGCTGCTAAGATTGCTCGTTCAGTAGCTTCTTCTTCCCTGGTTAAAGTATGTTGTTAGTTTACCAGCCAAATATTGAATTCTGAGTACTGCAAGCCTTAGCAGTCTTCTTCATTATTCCCTGAATGATTTTGTTATTTATGTCAGGCCGCTGTATTCGGAAGAGACCCAAATTGGGGACGTATTGCTTGCTCTGTTGGTTATTCAGGCATTCAGTTTGATGCTGATCAACTTGATATTGCTCTGGGAGCTATCCCACTAATGAAAAATGGTCAACCACTCCCATTTGATAGGTTAGACAAACTTTTGATTGCATATCAATCCACCTTTTATTGTGTCAATCACTATGAATGGATTAGGGTTACACACAAGCTCGTTAGCTCTTTCTATTAGGACCTAAACTTCTATTCTTTTTTTTCTTAGATCCGCAGCTAGCAGGTATCTCAAAGATGCTGGAGATGTCCATGGTACTGTGAATATTGATATATCAGTTGGTAAGCTTTCAACTTACTCGTTGCACATTTGAAGTAAAGAGCGCTGGCTGCTGTCCTACAAAAATAATTTGCTCATAACCATGTCCTTTTCATACAGTGTAGATTTTCACCAAACCATGCTAAGATGCTGTTGCGGCATTTGATCCGTGGTGAAATTTACCTTATCCATTGATTTCCTGGTTGATCATTTGATAACTACAGTGGCTAGGCAGATCAAAGAGAAACAGGCGTCATGTGTTTAGTAAATGATATCTTGCTTAATGAAAAGACAGAGCATCTGCCATTTTTCTTTCCAAAAAACTGTTGCCAGATCAATTTAGTAAATGCTTGCGGCAAACTCATGAATTGTGGCAAAGGGGCTCATAGTGCAGTGGTAAAGTCGCTGGCTTGGGAGCTCCCACCCAGGGTTCAATTCCTGGGTGCTGCATAATTTGTGGAAAATAAAAAAATCTACTTGTTGTGCTCCATTTACTCGGTTGAAACCGACATATGGTAGGTGGGCCCTCATGTATGGGGTGGGCTCAAAGCATGAGTTAAGGCCCGAACCATAGGGGGCGGCTTCTTGAGGATGGGACTGGGGTTCGTGGAATTTCTCGACCGGAGAAGCCGTGGGGCCGGTCTTACCCCCACCGGTCAAGTTTTTTTTTTAAACTCATGAATTGTGTTGGGCAAAACTGCTGCCATGTATTACCTTTTGTGTTCCTGATTTATGTCCATTTTATTACTGCAGGGAGTGGAGCGGGAATTGGAAAGGCATGGGGCTGTGATTTAAGTTACAAGTATGTTGAAATAAATGCAGAATACACCACATGAGGTCTATATTCTTCATAAGATAGTTTCATTGGTTGGAATGATGAGGGTAGTCTTTCAGTGCAACCCACGAGGCCACGACAGCTTTGTCATACCAACATGTTGTGCGTGTATCTTTCTCGTGACATCGGCCAGATCAATTTTCTGTAACAGTGCATCAAACAATGAAGTGGCGCAATAAAAATGCAACGCATCTTGTTCAATTCTGACATCTGTACTGGAAATGCTGGTCTGATGCATCTTGTTGAATTTGGGTAACAAATTAAGTCAATTCCTTATTTGCCATCGCAAAAAAAAAAAAAAAGACCCTACTAGTGTCCGTGGCATAGGATTTTCCCAATTATCTACTACCTGATACCGATCGGAATTGTCGCTGCCGACCCAACATCTAACATGTGTTCATTTGAAGGAAAAAAAAACATTTTTTCCTATAAAGGATAACGTGGTTTATGATATGATATGAGCAATTTTTTTAATTATTCCATTCCAATCGTATCAACCCTTTGTAAAGTTTTGTAAATTTGCTGCAACATCTTATGAAGCCATTTCACATCACTACACCTCTGTAGCCTAACTCATAAACATTCTTAATTTTGTGACTGTCGTCTTCTTCACCTTACAATCCTTTCCATATTTGCTCCATATGCATAAATGTAATGTGATGAACCTTCTGCATGTTGTTAAGTTGTTAAGGTTCGAAGTCACCTGAATTTTACGCAGTGGGTTTTCTTCACCTGGATTTTTTCACGAAACCAGTTTTGTACACCAACTCACATGTTAAGAAATGAGGCTGAAAATAAACAGAAAATTATGTTAACATTATTTTGGTAAAGTTATGCCAGAAAATGAAGAAAAGCCTGCCACTCGGCCAAGCCCAGCCGCCAAGTGGGCTGGGAAAGCCTTCCACTTGGAGAATCAAGCTCAGTTCGGGAAGATTCGATACATACATAGAAGGACACATTAGCATTTTGACCACAATTTTGAACTCTAATTATGAAACAATAATTGATTTTCAGATTTTGCAAAATCACCATATATTGCTTTCAGATTTTGTAAGATCACCATTGATTTTTTGAAAAAATCTATGGTAAAATCGCAATACTACTTTGCAAGATCACCATAGCTTTTTGAAAATCTGTGGTAAAATCGCAAATCTAAAAATCGATGGTTGTTTCATAATTAAACTACAAAAGTGTGGTTTATTTGCAATTGCCCCATACATAAACCGGCATACTTGTCACTGGATAAAGAATCGAGCCCAACATGACCCATAAGACGCCCAAGCGACGACACCGACCCAAAACTGTGTCCAGAAGAAAGGCGGCACATTGCCGCCACAATGGACGGTCGTCCGACCACCCCTTGACCGATCAACCTACCTTGGCGCACGATGAGTACCCATCGATTCCAACACACTATGTGCTATAGATAATAGGGTTGTCAAACTCAATTTAATAATGTGACCATAGTATATCTCCTGCATAAGATCATTAGCCGCATTTATGATGACCAAAAGAATCATATTTTTGGGGCCAATCCCTTGTCACTAAAAGGGTCGTTACTAGAAGTTTTATTTCCGATTACGAGCCTGCTGATGTCACTAAAAGGGTCGTTACTAGAATTTGCAAAGCCCAAAACTCGGCCCAACAGTCCAACGTTAAGCCCTAGCAATATAAAAATCGCACTTTTCCCCGTGTTGCTCGTTTCCTACCCTAGTCACTAGAATTTGCAAAGCCTGGAACTCGGCTCCGTAGTCCAACGCGAAGCCTTAGAAACATAAAAGCCGCACTCTTTCCCGTGTCGCTCTCTTCCTACCTTATCCGCCTTCACTTTCCTCCTCCTCCTCCTCCTCCTCTCTCTCTCTGGGTGCAGAAGAAACCTAGGCCCTCCTCCATGCCAAAAACCTATGCCTCCCCGTGCCGTGCACCCTCCTCCTTCCAATACCAAGGGTATCGAATGCCATAAAAGTCAACTTCACACATCTCCGCCAATTCCATACTATCCCGTTCCAGAGCTCACGCTCCATCCTAGATCAAACAAGCAGCGCTTCGTGAAGCCTTGTCATCGGCGGTGACGATGAGGTCCTCGTTTCTTGGAGCTGTGAGGTCGGGCTGCGGCCTCAAGCGGAGTGTCGACTCTAGTCCCTTCTACCCATCCCGTGTAAGCTCTTACCCTCCCTCCTCATGTCAGGTATCTTATTGACTGACGTTCTCTTTCCCCTTGTGCATCGGATTTCGCTTGGTTTCTTTCCTTTTCGTGAGCACCGCTCATTCAAATCCTTCATCGCCTTGGTCTGCCATTTTCTTTTTCTTCCAAGATTTGGAGTTGTTGATTACGTTGTGATGTGTCAACTGATTGGTGATTTTCCAGTGATCCTCCTCGCATATTCCCCTTAAAGAAGCCCCTTCATTGGGAAGAAGAGCGGTCGCGCTGCCTCTTTTGCGGCTGTCGTTGGCCGAGAAGGAGAGCAACAACCACCCCTAGGACCAGGGGATGGATTCGCCTCCCACCTAGGCCAAGCCAACTCCACGCCGTGACAAAGGCCACCACCTCACGCCCAGGCCAAGCCAACTCCATGCTGCGACAAGGCCGCCACCTCATGCCCAGGCCGAGCCAACTCCACGCCGCGACAAGGCCGTTGCCTCGCGCTTGCAAACCCGCGCCTCCCACACGACGTGTCGCGCATCCGTGATACACCGTGGCACGAACTCCCAAGATTACCACCACGCGCCATGCGCACCTCCAAACCCTAACCCAGCGCAGCGCCTATAAAGCCTCGTGAGGCCCCTCCTTTCCCTTCATTTCCTCCTCTCACCGCCACCAAAATCTAGGCATAACTCTCTGGTCCTTCCACCCTGCGCCGCCGTTCGCCGCCCATGGCCGCGCCGCCATCTCGTCAGTGTTACGAAAACCTCGGTGAGCTCCATGCCTGCCAAACCTTCGTTTCCTTCTTCTTGATGAAAACCTCGTTGTTTTGCCGAGTCTCTAATCTTCTCTTTGTTTGCTTGACTGGGAACATGTCGATGGGGCCACACGTGAGGTCGCCCACCATGCCCCTCTTTTGAGAAAGGGTGAAAGGCGCAAGTGGTGCATGAGCGGGTAGATCGGGTGACCTCACGTAAATTGGTAATTTTTTTATTACACGGTACAACTCAAACACTCACAACGCACCCACACTCACCCACTAAGCTACGGAGACTCTTCTAACCACGAAGCTACATGCCTTTCATAAATTGGTAATTAGACATGTAGCTTAATGACACATTTCAATCTGAATCATGCATAATTTTAAAACCAATTTGTTGATGAAATTAGGAATACAATCATTTTTTTTAGAGCCGGCAACAAAATATTGCATCACATGTAGAATCGAAAGAATATCTTCCTTTTTTTTCCCCGAGAAACTATCTCCTTCGTGCTTGAAAAAAAGGAGAATATAATATCCGTTCGTAAAATAGATTGAAAGTTCTTAATAAAAAAATCCAACTATATCTCTACCAATACGTTTATTAATTGCTTTCAAACTTTATTGTGAGCAAATAAAATCTGGAACCTTCTGTTCTGTCCAGGCTTTTCCGCGCTCTACTTTTCGCTGCCAAATTTCACCTGGCGCGTCGCGCCTGTAGCCAAAATTTCCCTCCTGTGGGCGGGCGGGAACACGTAAGCGAAGGTTTTCGGCGCCCCCCAAATCCGCTCGCATCTGATTGGCTGAAGCCCCCCTCCCGCGGATCGTGCTCCGTGGGAGCGATCCCAGCCGTCATCGCCCATTCTGATCGGGCGGTTCGGCGCCCGCGTCCCCGGATCGACGGGCCCACCACCTCCCCCACCGCGCCATATAAATTGCCGGCGTCTTCCGCCATTGAAGATCACCAAAGCAGACTCGCATTTCCTCACCACACCACCAGCGCGCCTCCTCCTCGTCCCGAGAAGCTTTCCCCGAAGCCGCCATGGAGTCCACCGGCACCGGAGCTAGCAAGCCGAAGAAGGGAGCGGCCGGGCGCAAGGCCGGCGGCCCCAGGAAGAAGGCCGTCTCCCGCTCCGTCAAGGCCGGGCTGCAGTTCCCCGTCGGCCGTATCGGCCGCTTCCTGAAGAAGGGTCGCTACGCCCAGCGCGTCGGCACCGGCGCCCCCGTCTACCTCGCCGCCGTCCTCGAGTACCTCGCTGCTGAGGTAACGACCCGAATTCCCCTTGTGCCGAAATGGTGTTCGTTGTAATCTCGAAATGGTTGTTTCAATTCTCTGGTTCTGATTCGTCGTTCTTGCAATGTTTACCAGGTTCTGGAGCTCGCCGGCAACGCTGCGAGGGACAACAAGAAGACTCGGATCATCCCCCGCCACGTGCTCCTGGCGATCCGCAACGACGAGGAGCTCGGGAGGCTGCTGGCCGGCGTCACCATCGCGCACGGCGGCGTTCTGCCCAACATCAACCCCGTGCTGCTCCCCAAGAAGACTGCTGAGAAGGCGTCCAGCGGTGGCAGCAAGGAGGCCAAGTCTCCCAAGAAGGCCGGCAAGTCCCCCAAGAAGGCGTAGAGTGTCGAGTTCGAGTCTGAATAGATGCCTGGTCTTTGCCGTGTGACTGCTTGTGATGTGATGTGTAGGCTGTAGATTGGAATCGATGTACCGATAAATGGATCTGTCGTAGTAGCTTGTCTTATCTGTGCTTAATTATCAATGAAACAACAAGTTCCGGAATCCTCTGCTTCGTTTTTGATGTGCTGCATTGGGAGATTTGTGTTCTGCAGTTATCAATGAAACAACAAGTTCCAGAATCCTCTGCTTCGTTTTTGATGTGCTGCATTGGGAGATTTGTGTTCTGCAGTAGTTTTTCCCCCCTGTGAATTCATCTCAGATGTCAGAGGCACCCTTGATTCCATCAGAACCTGAGAATAAAGTTAACAAAGTTTCTTGTTATCTTGAAGAAGCATGCTTCTATGCTTTCCCGAAACAGAGACACGAATCACAAAGCATCTAAAGCACTTCCATCTAATGACGCTGCTTTTTTAGCATCTCTAATGACGCTGTTATTAAGGGTCGTTACTTGATGATTAGGGCCTTCGGGGCCTGGACCGGAAGCCCATCTTCCTCACGGCACCAAGCAACTCCCTACAACACCTCTGTGACGTCAATCAAAGTCCGGCAGCCGCCGCCGTCAACCCCTTTGCGACTCGCCCGCGACATTCATGCCTTAACGTTCCTTCATACGTTGCAGGTCGCCATGGATGGGATCTTTGCTCTTTTGCAGAGGGATGGATGCACATCTGCCTCGAGTAGCCACCGCTGTTCTCTACCATCGTGTTTGTCCAGATTATCATGTACAGCAAAGCTCGAAGTAGCACGAAGTTGGTTGTGCGTTGGGCGTTTGTGATCTTGCATATGCAATTTGTCTCATCTGGAAAGGTAGCTGGTTAGGAAAAATCCAATGCTGGCGTCGAGGGAAGCATGACGGGTGAAGGTGTGCTGTGGGCCGTGGCTGGCCGCCGGAATGCATGCTTGCCTCGCTTGCAAGATTGCGGACGGCACGGCATGACGCGAGCAAAGCCGGCCGTGAGGAAAGGAGACGAGACAGAGAAAGGGGATCGTCAGGACTCGTTCGGTTAGGCCAGGAGCGACCCGGATCGTGGTCTGTTCTGGCCGGATCTGTTCGGCTAGGTTTGAAATCAGACAGAATCAGGAATGAGTGTTCGGTTTGCCGTGAGCTGGAATGAAGCCTTGTTCTACAATTTTTCAACTGAGGTGTAGCAGAGTTCGAAAATTAGGAGCTTAATCATAGAAAATATTTTCAGTGTATTGCTCAAATGAATTTCAGGAAACAATGGCAAACATGCGATTCTCCTACCAAATACAACAGCAATGGGCGAATCCAGCATCTGAGGATACATGACACCACCAATTAATAGCTATGGTTGCTTATGAAACCAAAATACGCTCCATCAGAAGAACAGAAGGTTGAAAAACTCCTGGAGGTATGCTTCGGCAATATGTATGCTGGTAAAAACAAGTGTAGACGAGAATATGATCTGCAGCGATGGAGGGCGCCCTACTCGCTTTTGTTCCCTTTTGCAATTTCCACAGAAATTAATCGACCACGTAGAATCTACACAGAATTAAATAAGACAAAACATAAGAATACATAAAACACATCGGTCAGGTTATCACACACACACACACGATATCAATATTCTCGCAAAAAAAAAAAAAACTGATATCAATAAGCGTCTACTAGTTCAATCCTTCTGCTCAGCAAAAAAAGGAACATATAAAGAAAAAACATATATAAAGACTTTTCATGCAATTTCCCTGACAAGCCTTGATGATCATCTACAGCTTTGAGTCATTGACAAAGAGTCGATGGCTAATTCTCAATAGCCAAGAATCGAAAAATTGTGAAAGGCCCATTTTTGCAACGCTGTTGCTTAGAATTACTTCAAGTACCTCTATGAATAACTGCTCAAACCCATCTAGGATTGGAGCAAGATATTCGGATCAGGCGACAAGCACGCCAATAACGACCGAGGAAAATATGGTTTGGCTCAAGAGGAAATAAGCTCAGGGGGCAGCTGATTGAAAATGGATGATAGATAGAGGGGAAATATACAGTGTGGATTTCACTTTCCTGCACTGTCAGAGGTAGGAGTCTTCACATGGTCTTCATTCGACATATTCAGACCCCTAAATGCTTCGATTCAGAACTGCATTGTCCTCCCTTAAGCTGCCCGAAAAGAAAGACACACTGACTTTCCATCACTAAGTCACCATCGGCTGAGCAGGAGTTCAAAAACACTGGTAGGTTGAGAGAAAACGGACCCAGTCATGCCAATTTAGGTGCCTTTTTCAATCCAAAAAAGTGTCAATGTTATGAACACTGCTGATGGATTTTGTGATTTTGTTGGAATCTAATCAATTCCTAGCTAGCTTCGGACAAGGCTATTTTATAAAATTTTGAATTCTCAAGCTAGTATTGCAACTTGCAACAAGCCTTTCAACAGGAGAAAGAATCCAGAGTCCAAGATCATAACTTCTCTCCATATGATTTTTTTTTTTTTAAAACTAGTAGTCTGTATAAATATGGAGTCTATTGAACTATTTGACTATTAGCTAACTAGTGTACCATAATAATGTCGAGTGCAGTCTGCTGATTACTTGATTAATTTAAAACAAGGCATGATTTTCATGACAAAAGCTTTCATTATCCAAAAGAAAATTTGAGTTTACAAAGGCGCTAAAATACCTAAATAGTTCAGGACAGCAAGATATGGGGATCAAATGCTTAACTGAATTAAGTGGGAGGCCTGGACTGTACCTTTGTCCATTTGATACAATCAAAATAATAGATGTTCTTATAAAATGAATGTAGATAATAAGTTCTGCCTACCTTCGTTAATCATATCCATTTCTTTTGAAAATGAATGCTGTAAATTCAGGTCCTGACATTATGGTTATGCTAGCTACTTCTAATATTCAGGATTAACAGCAAAACTAGAACAGAGCGAAGTGAACAAATGCATAGAAGGATATTTTTGTTGCAGTTAGTGTTTTGAAATGAGCTTGATTCGTTGAAAAATAAATATCACCAGAGACAATACCGCACACTTTTATGTTGGATGAAATTTCTACAATTCCTGTTGGATAAATCACAAGTAGCCACTCGATCCAGCAAGTAAAGTTTGAAGCCAAAACACAGTAAGCAAGAGAACTCATACTCTTCCATCCATTGCCTTGATAGCTTTCTCAGCTTCTGCTTGTGATGAATACTGACGAAACCAAATCCCTTCACCCGTCCAGTTTGGCTGTCTCGCATCAGTCGAGCTACATTTGATGATACGAGAATCCAATCAAACTAAATTGAACAAAAATGTTATTCAGCAGAACTAACAAAAGAAAAAAAAAACTAAATACCAGACAAAACAAAAGGGATTGACAGAAACCAGAAGATTCCCAATCGCCAATGTAAACATCATGAGCATGGCTCTGTAATGGCATAGCTAGGTACCTTGTTTCACTGAACCAAATGGTGAAAATATATCTTTGAGTTCTTCCTCCGTTGTGTAAAATGATAGCTCTGGAAAAAGAATCCAATAAAAATAAATCAATGTTGTATGCAGCAGCCGCAACGCTGCACTATATTAACTAGTTATTAGCAAACTGGAGTCATCTACAACAGTGTTCCACTTGTGATACAGCCAACGGGCATCAGCTTTCAAAGCAGATTACCAATACCGCAGACGAGAACAAACCAACACAGCTAACAAGTCAGCAGGCAACAGTACAAATGGCAAAAAAAAATTCACAAATTGAATCAAACATCTGAAGAGAAACGCACCAGATGTATACAATGTCATACCATACTTTTGGAGGAACTAAGCAGCAGAGAAACACAGGATGGGCTATGGGGAAGGGCGAAAGGCACAATAACCCGACCCAGGAAGCATCTTTGTTCGCTTGCTGCATTTGAAGGATTCATATTCTGAGAGCACCAGAACACTACTGGCAAACCCAACATCCTAATACGAAAAGTTGACACGAGCAAGCCATGATGAGGGTACAAGCAAAGTTTGGCACAATCCAACTACTTCACATCTAGAAGGAAATGATTTCATCAACCCAAATTATTCAGGAATTCACGGCCCATATTAGACCAAGCCATGATGAGGGCACATGCAAATTTTGGCACAATCGAACTACTTCACAAAATAGCAGAGACAAGAATCACGACTCGATTTACTTACTGCTGACAAATATCTCAGTGCTGAAGGACCTCATACCCAGGACCTGAGAGGACAAACCCATCAGACGATTCCCGCCTCGTATCATCACCACCGTCGTGGTGATACTCCCTGCCCTTTCAAACCCTAGATCCCCAAACAAAATGCGCAGGAGGCGGAAAACAAGACAGCAACGAGGATAAATAGCAGTAGTACTAGAAAGGCTGCGCGGCAATTGCCGCGCTCTTATTGTATTTTTTTTGTTTTGGTGACTCCTGTGGTTAAACCAGCATAAATAAACTTATTGAATATAAATCAGAGGTATAATTTGGTAGAAATCTTGTTGGGACAAAGCTTTAGCGTCGCACGAACACAGGTGCGAAGAAAATCTGATTCCGATCATAGTAATAAGAAAGGAAAATTTTTAGTGTTCATGTGACCACACATAAAAAAGTTACGTGTTTAGTGAAATAAACAACAAAAAAAGGTATACACTGGGATGTTGTACCCTTAGGAGCTGGAAATGGGGAACAGTTGAATAAAATAAGATGTTAAGTCCTAAATTCTCTATGTAAAAAAAATTATTGTTCCTTTCGATAATTCTGAAATAAGGGGGTTTGCATTCCCATTCTCAATGGAAAAATTGTAAGAGTTATTACCCCTTTCATACTATGTTTTTTTGAGCTTTCGTACCACCTCGCCATCCTTGCAGACACATTGCTTTTAAGGTTGTATCTTGGATTACTAAATCTGAAATATTTACTTTACTTGATGGGCATGTATAAAAAGTATTTCATAAAATATTTTTGGTTTGCAGAATGGCAAATAAAGATTAGTAAAGAAATGTGACAATGTGCAAGTGTTTAGTACTGAAATAAGCGTATCAATGTGACAATGTGCTAATTGATGAAATAAACACCTCTTGCTGGTAGCTATGTTACATCAGAGCAATGGCCTCTGAAGTGTGTAGCTTCTGCATGTACTAACATCAGCTATTTTACTCATGCTTTTAGCAGCGTCTACTGAGCATGATTGGAAATCTATTATATTGGTAATATTAACATTTTCAAAATAGGAAGCTAACAGGCATACTTGATCTAGGTTTATTCAACTCATATTAGGATCTCTGATATATACATCTCTTGCTGTGCTTGGCTTATCACTTCATCAGGTTCAGGTATGGTCTTCGATTATGTCGTTGGAATGCACGTAAGATAAGCAAGCCGGAGCAGGACTGTAGCATACCTTTGGTTTAATATTTTGATTGTTGAAGCTCAAATGTGGTGATCTGCAAATTAAATTTGTCAGGTTTAGAAGTAAAAATTGAAAATGTTGTTATGTCATGAGAGTATGAATTTTAATTCAAACTGTGGAGAGAAACGTTGAACTAAGCTACAGCAGGATGTAACATTGATTCACTTGATTCATTCGCATGCAGTGTAAGCACTTGGAAATTAACAACAACGGAATAGTTTGTTGCAATGAAAACACCACACAGAAAATGAAACTGAATTATTGAATTTAAACGGTACACTTGCTAGTATTTGTACTGGCGTTTGATTCTCTCTTACTTTAATTGAAAGCAGGAAGACATCAATTCACTTCAGAACACATGAAAGCCTACATTTCAGCAAGCACAATGGCGTATCAAAAGTCAAAGGACCACATTTACATCGATCAGTTTAACATTGTTATCATAAACAGGGTTATATAATACTGATTGACTTCTACTGAAAAATAGATAGCTGAAACAAACAATTTTATCTCACATATCATAAAGTAGGCTAATAAATTGGTCATATTAGATGAGAAGACACATTTCATGGATAAGTACGTCAATGTCTGAACTGATGATCAGTTTTGACATATATCAATGCAGGTTTAGTTTAAAATGAACATCAACAATGGTCCAATCAATTAGAAAAGGCTACAATAAGATGTATTGGTACCACTGTCTGGAAAATCCAGTGCAATGCCAAAGAAACTACAACTCCTAGTTGAGCATGCAACGACCAAAGAACCTGTGCCAGATGTGCACACATTCCTTAGGAACAGACGTAACCGGTGTCTAATAAGCTTTATTTCCAGTTAGAAGGATAATGGATGGTACCGAGAAACATTACCAACATTACTGTACAAATCTTAGTGAGCCTTGTCTATGGTTAATTACTGCAATTACAAACTGAGAAGATAATCCTTTTGGAGGCATTGCTTTGTATGAGCAAAACAGAGCTACAATACTTGCCCATTCATTATTGAAGTTCAGATGTTCATTAGACACTAAAAGATGACTAATCCATTGTCTTTTATAAGAAAAACATGACTAACCCCTTGATACTAATAAGAATTGAGTGAAACATGTGCGACTAAAAATTATAAATACATTCTTCATCAGAGTCCTAAAAGATGTTTTAGTTGCAGAGTCTAGAAGTTTCTTGTTCTAAGTAAAATCAAAATCTATGATGAAACCTAGTTCTTTTTTTAATGGAAAATGAAATCCAGGAGTTCGTTTTTCAACCTGCCATAATGGGTCAGTTTAAACACTTTGAAATCTCCAATTCTCCAGTTTAAACATGGTGCATCGTGGAGGAAAAAACACCACGGCTTGCACTGAGAACAAGCTGGTGGATGCCACAAGGCATAGGAAAACAAATATGGAAGAGCTACTGCATTGTCAGATTCTGCATGGCACAGGACAAGGTCTTTCGGGAAAAAAAAAAGCATACAGGAAAGGAAGCAGGGGGAAAACACAAACCACTGGAGCGACCACGCGAAGCTTTGGAGTTCAGCCGGCGAGCTCGTGGTGGTCAGTGGCCACAACGCCGTCGTACGGATGGCCTAGTGACGTAAGAACACCGGCGAAAGGATCCTCCAGCCGCTGCTCCGCACCCGAGACGGCGGCGGCAAGGGAGCCGTCCAGGAGAAATAGAGCGCGGAGACGTCAGAAGAGCTCGCGGCAGCGGAGCGAGTCGAGCCGGCGCGAGGTGCGGTCGTCGACGGCGTGGCGTCTGGCGCGGAGCTCTCTGGAGAGGCATAAGCACCAGGTCGATTAGAGAAAGGTGGAGGAGGTCAGGAGAGCGGTAGTGGGAAAGGGAGAATGGTGCCGCACGCCGGGAAGGTTGGAGGCGGGGAGGATGCAGCGAGCACTGCCGTTCGGGTCGATGCGGCGGCGGTCCTTTTTTTTTTTTGGGGGGGGGGGGGTGCTGTCTCTATCCCATGCGGGCATTTCTGACGAGGTGACCACCCGATTTTTGGGCCATCGGATGGACTCATCCAACGGACGTCGTTCGTGTTC
Source organism: Eragrostis curvula (assembly GCA_007726485.1). NCBI lineage: Eukaryota > Viridiplantae > Streptophyta > Magnoliopsida > Poales > Poaceae > Eragrostis > Eragrostis curvula. The sequence goes on from CM017443.1 coordinate 35,974,098, forward strand.
AATCTGTCGACCATTCGTTTCTGTCTTCTTCAACCTCCGTCCTCCTTTGCCGCCCCACCTGCCGCCGCCGGACAACCGCCCCTCGGCCAACTCCAGCCCCGCCGTCGTCGTCCCACACGCCCCCGCCCTTCCCTGGCCCAACCGCCATCTCCCGCCGCCCGCTCCGGCGGCGTCCCTGCCGCCTTCGCCTCCGCCGTCTCTCCCGCCACCACCGCCGGGCCGGCCTGCCTCCCCCCTCTTCTAGGTCCGACAGACACCGTTGAGCCCCCCAACCCCAACCCCGAACCTCGCCGGAGGAACTTCTGCTCGCCGGAGATGAAGAAGAAGGGAGAGAGGGAGGGAAGAGAAAATTCGGGTGGCAGCCTGCTCTCAAATGCCTGGGTTGGTTTTAGCAATCCCCTTTTTTTTCGGGCGGTGGTGGGGATGCGATGGGAAACAGAAAGCCGAGAGATGGTGCGGAAGGGCGCCTTATTGCTAGCTGCTATGCAACGTTTTCTCAAGGGTCTGGATGCAAATATTACAAGTGAGAATCGACGTTCAGCTTTCTTGCGAAGAGAGATCCGACGGTTTCGAGGTCATCTGATGACGTGACATGGCTATTTTGCAAGAAAATACACGCATTTTAGAAGAATAGAGATTCAATATCCAGCAAGTCGAATCCAAGCCGTTCATTACATTCAGGGGTACGATTTACAAAGCAGGCAACTAGCCATTTTCACCGCACATTTCAAAAGAGGAAGGAGACTAGAGGAACGGCAATGAAACCCTAGAGCAGAAAGGAGGCCTAATCCGCATGACGACGACCGCTTAGTTGCTGGTGAATTTGGTGACCGCCTTGGTGCCCTCAGAGACGGCGTGCTTGGCGAGCTCGCCGGGGAGGACGAGGCAAACAGAGGTTTGGATCTCGCGAGAGGTGATGGTGGGCTTCTTGTTGTAGCGCGCGAGCTTGGCCGCCTCGCCGGCGAGCTTCTCGAAGATGTCGTTGATGAGGGAGTTCATGATGGACATGGCCTTGGAGGAGATGCCGATGTCAGGGTGCATCTGCTTGAGCACCTTGAAGATGTAGATCTTGTACGTCTCCACGCTCTTTTTGGCCTTCTTCTTGCCTTTCTCGTCGCCGCCCTCCTTGCCGGCGGACTGGGAGGCGGGGAGCCGCTTCTCAGCCTTGGGCTTCTTCCTGGCGAGGGCTTTCTTTGCCTTCTCGGCGGAGGGCTCCTCCTCCACGAGCTTCTTCGCCGCCGGCTTCTTCTCCGCCTTAGGCGCCATCTATCGGGGTCGCGAGAGGATTCGGGCTCGGGAAGGAATGGGGTGGGGATCGATTGGTTGGTGTCGGGAGGCGTTCCGTTGCGTGTAGTGGAAGCAGGGTGGGCGCGGTTATTATAGAAGCGCTTGGAGCAACGGGATTGGTCGAGAGGGTTGGGTGGCGGCTCAATGAGGTGGCGTGAGAAGAGGCGTTGGATTGCGGGTGAGGGACATGGACGGTGAAAGGTGGGTGCGGCGCTGAATTTTCCGCGGGCAAGTGAAGCGAAAAGTGGGCAAGCCCCCGCGCCGAACATTTTGGTCCTGGGCTCAAAATGGTCAAGCCCAAAGTAGTATACGCTCCTGGCCTCTCTTTCGATGGGCCTTCTCCAAAGCCCAAATCAGAATATCGGGAAGGCGTTGGTGGTAGCCGTGAGAGCATCGGCATCGTGTGGCCGCCGTCGGTCGAGCCACCACAACCCAACCCGCTCGGATAGATGATAGCCGGTCGGTCCCCCGCCTCCGCTCTCCCCTGCCACACCTCCACCAGACTGAGACGGCGTTGCGCCTCCGCCCCCTCTTCCCCCAGCTAACGCGGCACCCATGGCGACGCCAATGATGACTGCGGCCACCACCTCCTGCTCCCCGCGCCGCGCGGCGCCTCTCCTGAAGGCCGTCGCCTCCTCCTCGTCCTCCTCCCCCAGCTCGGTGCGGCCGCGGCGGCCCCTGCCGCAGCAGCTCCCGAAGCTGCTTGCCACGGCGGCGGCGGCGGTGGCGGCCGCGCCGCTCCCGGCGCTGGCCGAGCAGATGGAGAAGGCGGCGCTGTTCGACTTCAACCTGACGCTCCCGGCGATCGCGACCGAGTTCCTGCTGCTCATGGTGGCGCTGGACAAGCTCTACTTCACGCCGCTGGGCAAGTTCATGGACGAGCGTGACGCCAAGATCCGCGGCGAGCTCGGCAGCGTCAAGGACGCCTCCGAGGAGGTCAAGCAGCTCGAGGAGCAGGCCGCCGCCATCATGAAGGCCGCCCGCGCCGAGATCGCCGCCGCGCTCAACAAGATGAAGAAGGAGACCACCGCCGAGCTCGAGGCCAAGCTCGACGAGGGACGCCGCCGCGTCGAGGCCGAGCTCGTCGAGGCGCTCGCCAACCTCGAGAACCAGAAGGAGGAGGCCGTCAAGGCGCTCGACGCGCAGATCACTTCGCTCAGCGAGGAGATCGTCAAGAAGGTGCTCCCATCGGCGTGAGGAAGTCGAGACGGCAATCCCGCCGGCGTTCTTGGCATTTGTCCTTTCGTAGCTTTCTGATCTGTGTGTATACGCTGTTGGGTTGCCGTCCATTGGCGGCCCTGTCTTTCCTAATATTGTAATTGCATGAACATTTTGTGACCAGTATAAATCAACAATATTTTTGAAGAAATTGGGCTACTACAGTCGTGATTAATGAATGGCGCTTTTTTTTTTAAAAAAAAAAACAAATGTTACATGCAACTCTTCAATTCGTTTGACGTGGTGCTTAAATGGCTCAGGCGAATCTGAACGTTAATCTTCTTGAGGTCAATCATTTAAATTCTCTCGATCCAGTTCAGACTCAGTCAAGTTCGGAACATTCTCGAGACATTTCAAACATGGATTCACTCATTCACAGATTCTCATTCCGTTAGTCTCAGCCTTCTGAGCTGCCGCGAACATTAGGAAAGTTATGAACCGAAATGAGATGAATTCTGAAGAAAACCAACAGGCCCAGGCAGGCCTAGAAGCCCAAACAGGCAAGGCTCTTTGGGCCAGAGCCAGCAGCCCAGCACCCAACGGAACCCAGACCTAGAGGTGTCCAAACGGGCGGCCCGGCCCGGCCCGGCCCGGGCACGAAATGGCACGGCCCATTTAATTTCGGGCCGGCACGGCACGCAATTCATTTTGTGCCGTGCCGTGCCAGCCCACGTGCCTGAGCGACGGCCTACGGCACGGCCCGAAATTATATAATCGTGCCGGGCCGGCCCGTTAGGCACGGAAGCCCGTTAAGGCACGCCAGCCCGTTTAGCCCATTAGTGTTAAAATGTAGCAAAAGGTTTTACCATTAGACTAAGTTTCCTTATTGATTCTATGAGAATTCGAAATATATTTACACTATTTTTTAATCAGGCTCGTGCTTTGATGGGCCATTAGTGGGCCGCCGCGGCTTAAACGGGCCGTGCCCGTGCCGCCCGTCATGCCCTACTCTCGGCCCGTGGCACGGCCCGACCCTCGTGCCGTGCCGTGTTTGGGCCGGGCCAAACTTTGCGTGCTTTGTGCCCGCCCGTTTAGCCCGGCCCGTTTGGACAGCACTACCCAGACCACAGCCGCGCCCAACAAGGCAACAACCAGAACCAGAACGCCGGAAGCAGGAGGCGGGTAGGGTTTGAACCGCCGGCGGCGATGGCCCTCTCCTCCTTGTCCTCCGCCCTGCTCCGCCGCCTCCTCCACAGCTCCACCCCCACCAGCTCATCCATACTTCGCGCCACCTTCTGCTCTTCCTCCTCCTCCCCGTCGCCCACCTCACCACTGCCGTCCTCCATATTCGGCGACGACACCGAGGTCGCCAACCTGCCGCCGCTCACCACCCCCAAGCTCTTTGTCAGTGGTAACATCTCTTCTCTTCCCTTTCCTCACGCCATCATTCTCGTGCGAACGGTAGTTAGTGGATAGCCTCAGGGAACGCAATTTCTAGGTAAAACATAGGCTGGAAGTTGCTTGCTTGCACTGTCCTGTGAATCTGTGATCTTTTAGCCTGCGCTGATCTAATATAATGGCCAATATGCTGTAGCTATGTTTATGCTTATGTTTACCTATGTGATCAATATGCTGCACCGTACTGCATATGGTTACCTCAGTTTCTGACTTGTTGCAATTTACATCCCCATGTCAGCAGCTTATGCATTATCAATCCTACTGCATTTCTAACTCTGGCCTCCTACTTGCATTGCTTTATCGCAAAAAATTAGTCTTGTTGTAAATACACTAGACTCTCTATCTGTAAGCAGCAGCGCCCAGACCCAGATAATTTTTGAGCTTTCAAGCTTAGATCTGCTTGATGCAATTCACCGCAGGTCTTTCAAGGCTAACAACTGATGAGAAGCTTAAGGGCGCATTCGATCCTTTCGGAAGGGTCCTTGAAGGTACAAGACATTTGCTCCGAGCAGTAACATCTCGTTCACTGATCACCATGTTGCCTGACTGCTAATTGTAGTGTGCCGTGCTGTTATTGTATTTTGCAGCAAAAGTCGTGACGGATAGAATTTCTGGGAGGTCAAAGGGTTTTGGTTTTGTTAGATATGCCACCTTAGAGGAGGCAGAAAAGGCGCGGCAAGAGATGAACGCCAAGTTTCTGGATGGGTGGGTCATTTTCGTCGACCCCGCTAAACCAAAGCAATCAAAGCCGCCTCCCCAACAGGATACCCGTTCCTCACACGCAGGCTTCACAACGAACAAGACTGTCGGATGGTGTGGTTAGTTGCATTGACGATCTTACATCACATTCCTGGATATGATCCGGCATCTGAGATTTCTTTTTGACATGAGCGTCCATCTTTTGAGATGTAATTCTGATTTCTTTGGCCTCCCATGTATCTGCTGTAACCATTATTATTCTAGCGAGTGATGATTAGTAGCCCTTTTCTGGATAATAATGATCAATAACTGCTTCAGTATCGATGGAACTCGCAATTCGGAGCTATTATGTATTGTAGTGCTTACATGAAACCATCGTATTCAATCCTTGATAATGAACTATCGCTAATTCTGTAAGGTTAAACTTGGCGTGCACAGGTACTTTATTATTATTATTATTATTATTTTAAAACTAGATACATTACTGTACACTTGCTTAGCAAACAGAATTTAAGAATTGAACAGCCTTTAAAATGTAAAAAAGTAAGAATATTGGAGTACTCGGACATGAGAGGTGAGATCACCTGCCGCTATCGCTATGACATTAATATGAAAACATGTGGCAAATGACTCTCAGCGCACGAGCAACCCACTCACACATTTAGGCTCTATATATAAGTTAATTAACGAAATGTACATGCATAACTTTTGTCTGTAGTCTCCTACTCTGTACATAGGCTAAGCTCTGAATCATCCCCTAGGCTATGCTACAGAACTGTGCAATTGGCTCGCATAGAGCACGAGCCCACATTTTTTCCTTTCTGAAGAAGTATAAACAATGTAATCTAGATTTTCTCAAGCAAGAGATTTTTTCACCAAGATTAGGTTCTCAAACATCACCAAGGGGTGCACCTCCAGCATTGACTTCTTCTGGTAAACAGGCATATAACAAACAAATGATGATAATATTCGTATCAGAGGAACAATATCAATATTATTATATGAAGTTATTCTTGGTTCCAAAACTTAATTGAACAATTTCATCATTTCACGAGCCACAGAAGCACGCAACAAAGAGGAAGTGCTTACCTCTTCAGCTGATAAAATGGTGAACCCGAGCTTCTCAGACCAGATTGGCGCCATTTCAGGGTCAACAGGCACCGTAAGAATGTTTACATTATAAGCCCTCAAATGTGTCTCAATTGACTTCAGAAGAAGTTTAAAGTAGCCCTGCAGAAAAAGAAAACCAGACAACAAGGATCACAGTGTTGCCACACAAAACTATTATCACTGAAAAGTGATTTTATTCAGTTTTGCCACGCACATATATTACCTCTGAGGTGATTTTGTTTCGAATTATCAAGCACAAGGGCATTATATATCATTATAAAAGAAAACTATTTATATGTACTCCTGTACGAGTAAAGGTAGATAAGGTAGGCGAAATTGATTGAATATGATATACAAAATTGAGGAAAAAAAATGAAAACACTCTGCAAAACATATACCTGTATGAATAATACTCGATTTCAATGAATAATTCAAATTATTATTATTATTCAAAGCACTAGCATTATTTACTGTTTAAAGTTGACACGGAAACCTATTAGATGCTTTATTGATTTTTTATGGACACTTTTGTCAGTTATTCATATCATTCACCTATTGTAGTCACAGCAACCCTCTTGTTCTTTTCTTTTTTTGAGGTGACATATGTAATACATCACATAGATGGCAAATTCAACATAGAGTGTACAGATAAAATTATTTTCGACCTTCTTCCTGCACTCACGACGAGTAGCAATAAGAACCAGTTCCGCAACTTCTTCTGTGCGCACTTTCAGAATTGCAGTAGACACAACATGTGCACTGCAACGAAGCCAAAAGTGGGAACAAGTAAGAGTACCAACAATGATGATAAAAATTTATAGTTATGTAAGCAATTTTTAATCATGATTTCAGGTAGTTGTCTGTCTATGGTTTATTTTACACGAACGCAAGGATTGAAGGCGTAACAAATGCTTTCATGTGCACAAACCAGATTAAAAAAATGCCACAATAATGAAATGCCTTGCCAGAGGAGTACCACCTTATAGTTAATGCAGAACAATACATTCCTCGAAAATCCTTCTCTCCATCCACGTCCTTGCTGCAAACATTGAAGTTACACTATTTACCTGTCATTCAACACGAAAAAGAAAAAAAATACTACATGCATATGTAGATCAATCTGAATATTCAAAAGAATTAATAGTTGGCTAAATAAGGAAGAACCTACGCATTGACCATATCCGCTATGACGTCAACGTTCTCGGCAGTAGTTTCTGAAAATGCATCCTATAAAACACAAAGATCAAGGTGAAACTACAGCAGCCGAGAAGCTACTGACAAGCAGATCGAAAATTGAAAGCCAACAAAAGAGCTTACTTTGAATATATCGATGACTTGAGGCATATAGCGACGCGCATCATTGCTCGCATCCATTCCACTCAACATCCGCCAACAAATGTTAGATCCTATCTGTCTGAGGCAGGCAACTTCTTCACACTTTTCCAGTTCATTGTCTAAATGGGCACGAAGCAATTGGCATTTTTCACAGCACAAGAAGCGAGACTGCATATATTCTTCCAAAACTTTCAGAGGAGCCTGAAAATTTTAAATAATCATTCAGCAATATCATTCACAATGGCAAGCTTTCCTTCCCCTAAGAAACAGAAATGTCGAATACCTTCTTCTTTATAAGACTCTTGTTGTAACACTTCACATGGCATGGCCTCTCGCACTGTAAACAGTAAAGCAAATTTTGCAAACCAGCAATCTAACTATTAAAGGCCACATGTAGGATTTAAGCAATAGGTGAAACAGACCTGGTTACAGAAGACAATCATCTCTGCATCAATTTTTCCAATCGTCGTGCGGCCATCTCTGACATTTGTAAAGATTACATATAAAGGAATTTGTCTATGATGTCAATCCTTCCAATGCAACATATTCTTATTGTTAGTTTCTTACCCACAGAAATAGCAGCTCTCTGTTTCAACAACTCTTTCTTGTAAAATTCGTTTCAGGGGAACAATAGGTCCACCGGTGCTAGAAGATTCTTTGCCAATGCCTGCAATGAAGGGAATGGATTGGTACAACAGGGAGAGGGTCGCAAATATTTACTCAAACATAAAGATCTACAACGAACCCTCCTTGCCTAAAGGTAACACAAACAATATAGCCTTAAAGAAAAAACTATGTCACCAAGGAAGCAAAGAAAGGCACGCAATCAAATAAGTTAAAAGCTACAGCTGGATATTGCAAAGTCCAAGCAAAACTGATTGCTCACTTCAAATACATATTCTGGTTTTTATTTTACTATTCTGAGTGCAAAATATAATAGTATTTTCATGGCTTCCCCTATGCATGGCTAGGTTTTTTGTGATATACCACTCTTTCAAGTCCCTATTTATGGACTCCTCCCATGTCAAGTTTGATCTACCACGACCTCTCTTAACATTGGCATCTCGATAAAACGAAGAGACTGCATCAAAACAAATTAAATGGGGCGTAAAAGGAACTGGGAAGGAAGAAAAACAAGCACTGATGGTTCCAAAGGGAAAAGAAACTTCAGATGAACAAGAAAATATGAAATTTATATCCCAGCACAGATAAAACACCCTCTACAACCAACAAAATAGAACACTACAGGATCTCATCCCAAGATTTTTTTTTTTTGGAGGGCTTCTCATCTCAAGATATTTAGAAGGTGAATAAGACCATCATATGGCAGGCTCTTGGAGTCTTGGTGTACAGAACGAACAATGGCCTTGGAAGATAAAACGAACAAAGAATGAGGGTAGGAAAGCCGCCCAGAATATCAGACCCCTGGCTTGAAAGCATAGCAATCCCAAAAATTGCACTATTCCACAACTCTTTTCTTCTGCATCGCATGGTCAGCTTGGCAAGAATCACAGAGCTGTCTAGTCACTACACATCATCCTTTTCTCTGAATCTTTTTAGAGAAAAGAGCCCTAGGAGTATGGATAAATGCCAATCCACAGGACAGGTTCCAACGGAAACAAACCATTTTCCTCATCAAGTGTGATTGCTGTTCACTATGACCTGCCTCTGCAGAAGTTCAGTTCACAGGTCACAAGTAACAAACGTGTCGACTTGAGAAACGTTTTCAACATTAGAAATGGCAAATGAGCAATGCCAACAGTGCCTGAGTGCTGAAGCGTATCAACCTAATATAGTCCATTTCCTTAAGTGAGTCCAAAAATCCAATGCATGGGAACAGTTAGAAACATATATATCGATAAAAAAAAAACTTGAACCAGGATAACAATGTGGTTACGGATAAGGTACAAGCCATTGGTGTGGGAATTGTTAGCCATGAATTTTTTTCAAGTTGGGCTAAGCTTGGGCTTTTTTTTTTCTCCCCTCGAACACTCAGGAGAACTGCATCTCTTCTTTATAAAGAAGGAAAAGCGATCCAGTTACAATGCTATTCCTCTGGCCAATTACACACAGGAGGTTTGAGCTTGGGCCTCGGTTGGGTCAGGGATTGTTAAAGGAATGGGCTTGGGAAAAGCTCATTCTGGAATGGTCTTGTCTGGATATATACAGTAAAATTTTCTTTTACCTTGTTGCTTACAAAATTAGTAAGGAAGCAAAATTAGTAAAATTTTCTATGAGATTGAAATTTCAAAATCATTTTTTCCTTCACAAAATTAGTAAGGAAGTAAGTTGCTCTTCTCTATCAAGACCTACTGGCTCGAAAAAAGGATTACTGGTAAGCTACCAACGAAGCCAAAATGCAGAGAAAAGATAGAATAGGATAATCTTCTCTCCTATGTGGTTAATCGATGGCAATTGACAACACAAAGCCACAAATCAATAAATGCCCGAGTATTCACGAAAGTCAGACTGATACAGCTGATGGTTTGAAAGAGATCATCTGGTAACAGATAAAATTAATTTGCACTTGGATATTTTCAATGAAATAAATATAAAGCTAAACGACCTCCTTGTAATGAAAAGAGGGCGTAATACAACAGCACTAAGTTACCTGAAGAAGTGAGGTCAGGGTAGTCATCAAAGCCATACATATTTGCCTTGCTGAATCCATTTGAATTCAAACGATCTTGCAATTGGAGTGCTAGCTTATGCAGTGTTAATCCTTCTGAAGTATAAATGTTATTATACCTGAAACACAAAATATTCATGGCCTTAATTATTACACCCAAGATTTTTCGTGAGTCGAAATCGTTACACAGTTTACTAACTGACATTCTGAATTTTAAATCTTCTATGAGTAACAACTAGGCATAATCTCTTTATAAAATGATGGTGCTTACGGTTGTCGTCTCCTCCCCATGCCAGCGTGGTCTTCAAAGTGTGAAGGAGTAAACTGGATCAAAATAGAAAAACACAAACTTAATTGGTCATCAAGCAGAATAAATACGCCCTAACGTTATAACAGTTTCCCAATTGCGTAGTTTGATACCTCCTTATTACAGCAATTGCAGACTATACCAGTTCCCCGCTTATACCCTTGCTTTAGAGCCTATAAAACAGTAAGAGTGAGTCCTCCTAATAGTGCTAATCAACTGACTGTGGAAAAGGGACTATCTATATAGTTTGTGCTACTATCCTGACGACCTCTCCATTCTTCAGCTTGTACGTCAAAAAGGTATTATCTGCAAGGCCACCCTCCTTGAAAAGCAGTGGATGCAAGGTTGTGTCCCTGAGGTAAGAAGAAAACAAATAAGAATCATGGGTTATGCATCAGCTCAATCTAATTACCATGTAAAAGTACTAAGTTTTCTCCATTGTAAGCAGAAAGATACTCGATGTTACAAATATAAAGCCAATGCCAAATGTTTTACCATTTACCTCGTTTTTTGTTCTTTTGACTTTGAACCAATGATGCGGTCTGGGGATGGCTCTTGAGTGCTTGTTGCTGGACTTGATAAGGACGTCCCAAAATTTATGGGGTCACGTATTGAATAGTCAGATATTACTGTAGTAGGTCCTGGCGAATTAGGCTTTACAACGTCAATGCTGAGAGGACCAGCCGTGTTCTCGTTAGGAGCTTCTTCAACACCATTCATCTTTGAAGTTCCAGTAGAGAAGCCAGGAATTTCTTTCTCAGGGCTTCCACTCATCGCTGGAGTTGAAGTCTCAGTGCCTTCTCGTGTCAACTGTCTCTCAGACCGCCTCTTGAATGCACTCCAATTCAGGTTTGAAATGCCATTGTTGGCAGATTCTTTCAAGTAGTCTATCAAACTAATCTCCCCCACAGCCGACCCACGTGAACTAGAAATGAGGTTCCAAAGAATGCTGAAATAAGTATTGGAAGGCTATGATAATTTAAGTGTAATTGACAGAAAATCTTAAGCATGTTTCATCAAAATAGTGAAAGGTGCAGGATTAGCTAGTGCTAAGTTAGATACCATTTTCAAAAAAGAAAAAATTGTATGGCATTAAGGCTCAAGCCATCAATTGTAAACTTTATGAGTTTAACGAGCGTACGCAGAAGTTCAAACCTCAGAACAAGATTATAGAGGCAAGGAAAATACATAGGTCTTGCAAATATTAAGGCATAGCATATGGCTACTTATAAAATCTGAATAAAAGACCAATTGGAATTTTGGATGCACTGTAAGTTACCTTTGTGTTGAACAATGATCTGAAGCCAACCCATCCAAATCCTCTCTTCTCTTTTGAAATGAATCTAAATAATGAACTAGATGAAATATAGGCCAAGAGAAAGAATAGCAAATTCTGAACAAAACAAAAAAGACAGACAATGAAAGCTTGAAATACCTTTCCATTTGTTATACTCGACCATATTAGGAGGGAAACCAATTATTTCCTCAATAAATTCTCCAAGCACTTTAAGTTTGTAATGTTTCAGTGCTTTCACAACCCTAAAGAGAGAAATCCCAGTTTCCAAGAAGATGTGATCATTTTGATTGTGGGATGACTCACCAGAATGCTGCTCAAATTCGCATGCATTCAAAACCTACAATTATATCACACATTGCAATGTAAGACTCAATTCAGATAATTTTGGATCGAGGCATGACAATTATGACACATGCAGTACTGGATGTGACGGAAAGCTTACCTGGGTACTGTAATTGCACTCCGAACAGCCACATAAATATCCTTGTCCACTTATTCGTCCAATTTTCTCCACCTAAATATCATCATATGAAGTAAGTAAAATCCTAGTTTTTATTCAGAATTCATGATAAAGCTACAATTTTACAGCCAGCAGGAACAACACACACCTCATTATTCTTGTAGGTCACCTTGAAACCTTCAAGAAGCCCAGTGGACAGTAGTCCTCTAACATCCTTGAGGTAACTTTCTAGCTGATATCTTGTTTCCGGTCGTGCTTTAACAGGAGTGGCTGCCAATAAACTGCCACAATTACCGTTCCCATCAGCCCCATATGTTATTGCTTCAACCTCAAGCATTGCATGGTCACCACCTGCTGGATATCTTGCTTCCACTCGCACTTCAACAGGAGTGGCTGCCAATAAACTCCTAAAATTACCGTTCTCATCAGCCCCGTCTGTTATCTCTTGAACATCAGGCATTGCATGGTCACCACCTGCTGCATCCTTGAACTCTTCTGCAGCAGGCCCTTGAGCCCCACATACAGGATTCGAATTAGTGGCTGAACCACTTTCCCTGCTAAAAAATTGAATGGGCTAAGACACGCATGACCTTAATACGAGTATTAATTAGAGGTAACGGTATAATTAATAGCCCAATTCCACCAGCTTGCATCGAATACAGCTATCGGAGTCCCAGAGAGGGCCTCGGAACTTTGGTGCAACCAAATTACACCACTGCACCGATAGCTCCAAGCACAAATCGACCAGGGGAATCACTCACCTCAATCCAAGCAGCCACAATCCGGCCTTTTCCTCCTCGGTCAGCATCTCCGTGTCCTCCTGCGCCGGCGCCGAAGGGGGCTCCGCCATTACGCCGTCGACCTGAACCCCATTCGGCTCCCAGCTCGCCGTCCCGCCCGGTTGCGGCGACGCCTCCGCGGCTTGCACGGTCATAGGTACCCCGGCCGCGGCGCGGAACTCCTCCGGGAACGCCTCGGCGGGCACGGGCCTGAGCGCGTGGAAGAGCTCGTAGAGCGATTTGCCGTTGCGGAGGAAGATGTGGCCGTTCTGGTTCTTCGACGCCGCCCCGGCGTGCTTCTCGAATTGCAGCACCGACAGCACCTGCGCAGCGCGGAGACAAAAACCCGCTCAATTTCCCGGGAATAATAACCGGCGATGCGCTGCGGAAACAGATGGGGACGGGATCAGGGCGACCGACCTTGCCGCGGTAGCCGCAGGAGGAGGCGGCGGGGCAGGCGCACGCGTAGCCGCCGGCGGTGACGAAGCCCTCGAGCTCGACCTGCGCGCGAGCTTGTTAAAACCAGAGCAGAGCAGAGCAGAGCAAAGCGAGGCGGCGGCGGGGGAGCGCCTGGTGCGTGCGTGGGCTCGCTCGCTCGCTCGGTCGGGCCGGGTCGACGAGCGTGGCGTGGGTTTGGGTTTTGGTGTACTCACTCTGTGCTTCTCGAAGCGGTACGTGACGGGGACGCCCTGCAGGAACGGGAGGAGGTCCTTCACGGAGCTGATCTCCGCGCCGGTGAGCGCCGCCGTCGCGGGGCGCTGCTCCGGCAGCGACATCTGAACGGCGATTGATCTCGCGTCGCGACCGGTGGCGGAATCTGGTTGTTTGGCGAAGCGACAACGCCGGTGGGGGAGGGGGCAACAGTGGTTTGCGTTCCAAAGCTGAGACCGGAATTTGGTTGCGATGATGACAGCAAAGACGACGAAAGAGGTTTCCGCTTCGCTCCGAAGCCGAGACGGCAGCAAAGATGGATCACGACCGCCAGGGTCCGGTAGATGCAGGAGGCGGCGCCGGCAACCCTCCGCCGTGACAAAGCCCTCGGCGTTGGCGCGCGCAAGGGAGATAGAGTGGAATCCGATAGAGTGGAATCCGATCTACGGTGTTTGTTACAGTCGAACTTCCATGGGCTTGTTGGAGAGTCCCGTATCTGGTATGGTCGCACGAAATATCAGGCAGTTCAGCACAATGCTCGTGAGACTCCGTGTGTTATTTTTTTAAAAAAATATATATAGTTAATATTTAATTTGGATGCCATTGTTGGTTGTAATGGAGTATTTAAAAAACGTAACAAGAATAATATGTGCAAACCAAGCCTTGTTATTTGAGGCTTGTCTGCTTCTCAGCCACAACACGGCACGCTGTAGGTTTGGCGAGGAACACACTGAGTTACGATGACACCTTTGTTTCTGGTGTCGCGTCCATGAATGGGAGCGATAACCAAACAAGGACCACCATTTTATGATGGCATTAACTATTTTTAAAAAAAATAGGAGCACGTATTTCACTAATAAGAAGAAGGTTAAAAAATATTACAATAGACCCGAAGGCACAAGAGAAAATAAGAAATGCTAGCAGTGGGCCATTAATACAAGGATCGACTCGAACTACAAACCTCCTCGATGCGCCTCGACAAGACGATCCATCACAACTTCGTTACCCTCAAAGATACCTAGTGATGAGCTTCGTCCATGTAAGTCCAACCAAAGAGCTTGGAAGTCAATTGAACCTTTTGTCGTGGGCTCGTGGCATGTTGTGGATGGGAAGCAAACACGAATTACAGACCGATGTGCATTGTATAAAGTTCCACCATTTTATCGTGGTCTTAGCCCATGAGTATATTGGTCTAAGAACGTAAATAGAGAGGGGCCATATTAGAATCAGAGGTGGGTCCAACAGGAGGGCAAGAGGGGCTCAAGCCCCCCTACCTGCTGGATCTTCATGAAGATGAAGGGAGGAAAGAGAGAGAGAGAAGAAGAAGAGGAAGAGGAAGGGGAAAGGGAAAGGGAAAGGGAAAGGGAAAGGGAAAGGGAAGGGGGGCTGAAGGAGGAAGAAGAGAGATGAGCACCCCGTTGGTTGCTCAATTGGCTCCGCCAGTGATTAGCATGCATGTCTTTAGCTATGGGCAAATTCACTAAGATGAGTACTAGAGAAAAAGTAATTTAGCTGACCAATGATCCTCCTCCTCGTGAGTGCATGAAGCCTTTCAAGTACAAATATTTTTTTTAATGGCCTTTCGGACAATCCAAGCTCATATGGACAATTAAAAAGGGCTTCAGTACAAGCCATCTCCAGCACCGACCACTTGGGTTTAAGCGGAGTGAAAGAAGAAAAACGGCGTGACACTGCATTTGGATGCCTCGTCTGGCGATATGCCACTACGCTCATGGTCGCTATGCTCATTGGGTGTGTGACGTGTGTCTGCGTTGGCATATGGAGTCACCATTAGATCTGCGTTTGTGCAAATGACATGTGGAATGTTCTAGATAAAAAACAAATGACACGTGGAACCGGTAACAAGAACAATGTTAATCAAGAACACTGCATTTGGTAGGTTTGTGATTTTAACCAAGATATTGGTGGTTCTATAAAATTTTCTTATTTAATTTCAACGCAGATGGCTTTCATAGGAGGTAGACTAATCCTTTGTTGAACGGTGAAGCATTCGCGTTGTGCAACAAAATTGATCAAAGGTAATCCTATTTCTGGACGCCACAAGAAAATGGTTACTAAAATCATACGTAAGAATTTTCATTGATGAAATAAATATTTTTAGAAACACAATCTGGATTTATGGTTACCAAAAATCATGGCCGAGACTTTCCAAACTTCTAATATTTCAAGCCATCAAGATTAGATCTTACGGTCTAAAAAAATTGTGCATATGTGCACCAAATACTCTATGTGCACCTGATATGTCCCATTAAATAAACACATATGCCAAATGTTACAAATTTGAAATCTTTCCAATTCCCATCCTCCAACAAAAAGAACAAGCCATGGATTTGTACACTTGCCAAATAACTAGATGACTGATCTCCTGGGATTTGATTGGTCTCCGTGCATGCGTGACAGGTCCTGGGCGCGTATTCCGGCATCCGTATATGTACATACCGTTGCTACGCACACCATGCAGGGGCCTGCACATTGCAATCTGTAGCGACATTTGCATAGAAGAACCCTGGGCCGCCAGGAGGACGATGGGCTGGAAGCTGCCGGCGTTGTGCGGCGCGGCCGTCAGGAAAGACGGCGGTCGTCGGGTGATGGTGGTGGCGGACGGGCGGGCGGAGGCGATGGGCGCGCTCCAATGGGTGCTCTCTCAGGCCGTCCGGAGCAACGACACTGTCGTCCTCCTCGCCGTCGTGAGGCAAGCGCCTCAAGGTGGTTATGGTTACTTTTAGGGATGAAAACGGATCGGAGCGGAGCGGATATTGCTCTTCCCAAATCCTTATCCATGTTTTCTTAGCGGATTCGGAGCGGAGCGGATAGTACACGGATGTGGATATGGATACGGATTTTTTCGGATGTCGGAAATGGTGCGGAGTCGGAGTGGATGCGGTTCGGAAGCGGACTTATATAGGCGGATAATATATATTTAGATATAGCACTATATATACACTAAAAAATACTATACAAGGTAGTATATAGAAAATAAGAATAACTAACTGTAGTTCTACATAATTTCATCGTAAAATTATATGTTTTTGTCAACGACATACAAAAAATACTTCGATTAATATGTCAAATATTAAATATATAGAGTGAATTTTGTTGGGAAAATCGGATAATCCTATTTTAGACATCGGATTATCCATCTTAATTTATCGGATAATCCATATCCGTCAGATTTTGCCAACCCCATATCCTATCCTAAATCCTCGTTCAATCGGATTCGGATTATCCATATCCGCTAGGATATCTAAAACACTTTCCCAAATCCTCCAAAATCGGATTCGGGTCGGATCGGAGTCGGAAATTATCCACACCACTTTCACCCCTAGTTACTTTGATAGGCGCACAGTTTGCTAACGAGGGGCGTAACTGATGGATATCACTGGTCGATCGGCATTTTCATTTTTTTTTCCCTGGCAGCAGCCGGTGGTTCTTGTGTGGACACATTCCGGACGAGGTGCTATCAGCTATTCAGCTTGACGCAATGAGGAGCGTGTGTGAATCGAGGAGGCCAGAGGTACCCATGAACGATATAATTTGACCACAGTATAATCTCCATAAAAGCGGGCTAGAGCTAGAAACCTGAATTTCGGATGAAGTAATGCCTTCGGTATAAAACTTGTGAAATTCAGCCGGACTAAACAAAGCGCGGTTGAGACGTGCGTGGCGGAAGCCGTTGATTGCGCGCCGGCCGTGGTGGAGGCGGCACGGCGCGTCGCTGCTCGTGCTAGGCCAGCGCCGGCCGGCGGCGCGGGGTGACGCGTTGGGTGCAGGCGGCGTTGCTGCGGCGGAGGCCGCGCGGGCGAGGGGGGACAAACGGTCGAATAATGCATCGAACACGCGCCGTGCGTGGCTCTGGGCGTGCGGCGGCGCAGCTCCGGCGGCTACCTCGTCTCCAGCAAACGATACAAGGATTTCTGGCTCCTCGCGTAGCTAGGCTCCAGCGGCAAACAATCATCAATCTTCAGAATTAGCAGCTTGCACTGGGCTGGAGGCGAACGTTAGCCTTGTTGTTTGTTAATCAGTGCGTTTGTTACTGACGGAAGGCAAAGTGATAGGTACTATCGAAATACACCATTAACAAGCAGAATATTGGCCAGCCCAGAGCCTGCAGATTTGCATATAAAAGTAGATTGCAAACATCAAGCAACTCGAAGCAGAGTCTGTCTGTCACTAGCATCACGCATTCACACTATACTGAGCAATGCTAAGGACAGACTGAAAATTCTAGTTCAGTGAGCAGTAAAAATCCCTGGTAGTAACAACTTCCCAACCTGCCAACAGGGAGCAAGAAGCAGTGCACACAGGCCAATTCCAGGGGCTGCTTCTTGATGCAATGCCAATGCAGAAGGCCAACCGCAGGCGTCGACACGGTGCCTGGATCAGGAGCATTTGCCCGGGCACTAACCAAGCAGGCCCTCAATTTGCACAAGGCCCATCTCAACCGGATCAGTAGGCTACACCTCCACCGGGCACTAACACTGTCTCGCTCCCTCTTTACTTGAAGTTGGAGCTTGCATAAAGCATCTTGCTCCTAATCTTCCCCTTGTCGGGGGACGTTCGCATCACATCGGCATAGGAGCAACATAGCAAGGTCATTGAACGGAGATCTAGGACAGATCGACTAGGTGCGGCGGCAACGCGACGACGGTACACGCCCACGCTTGTGGTCGATCGTCCAGGCGGCGGCTCGCACAGACACGGCAAGCACCGGCGCCACTACCATTCCGTCCGTCCCGTCTGGTTTGCCGGTGCGTGGCGGCGTTGCATCCGCCACTGCTTTGTTCCCCCGCCACCGCGCTCGCCGTTGCTTCTAAAGTTTCCTTGCATCCGCGATCCCGGCAAAGCGAACCCCTGCACTCTTTTGCTTCGTCCGGTTTCCGCATCCTGCCCAAAAACCGTTCACGCTACGGGGCGGCTAAGAAGCCGCAACCAGAATTATACACGCTTCGAGGCGCAAAAGTGTGGCCGGCACATGAACATTTTTTTACTAGCCTGCACCGTGCGGTTTACGGCTACGGAACACTCCTAGATCACGGCTACAGAACACTCCTACCTGAACACAGCCTGAGATTCAGGGGAGTTGCAGCTTTCACAAGTTTCTGAATTGCGCCAGAGCCGCCAACCACCGTGCAATTCTTTCCCTTGTCGCGGAAAAGGGTCGGAAAGGACGAAGATTCTGTGGCCACGACGGTTGTTCAGTGCTTTATTCCACCGCAGAATATGCACGAGTACTAATTTCGATGGACGCCGACGCGACGACGCATCAGCAGTGAAAAAGCTGAAAGGTACTCTCTAGCTCGGCTCCGCTGATTTCAGAATTCAGAGTGACAGGAGAGAAATGCAAGCAAGGATTTGAAGTGAAACCCCTCCACCTCCACCGAATTTTCTTAGCCCTTCAAGAGTTTGATCCCTTTTCAAGATTTTTTTTTCCTGGAGAGAAGCAGGATGCAATCATCGCAACTCGTAACAAACAGAAACTGCTATCACGCAACAACCATGAGGGGGCAAAATGACCTTCCATAGGCTGGCCTTGACATGGCAGCGTATTATAAAACGTCAATTGTATGCGGTCGGACACACGCCATGTTTACGGACAAAGGCAATGCAATTATGCAAGAGCGCTTGTTTGCAAAGCAGACTGAAATAAATCACACCATACGTGCAAAAGTTTTCTCGTGTGATAAAGTGGAGGAGTAGCTCTAGCGCGCTTGTATGAATGAAACAGGTCCACTTGTGGGGATTCAGAAAAACCAAGATACCTGAGCCTTATCTACGATTCTGCTAGCAGAATGCAAACCATGGCCAAGGAGAATGGATGGCGCACAGCCTGGTCCATCCGTCCATGGCAAAGGCATGTGCGCTTGTTGCCCACATACTAACCATTTGGTTCATTTGAGTGCCAGGCGACCAGCCAACAACGTGCCGTTTCAGGCATATTCAATGGTTAGGAACCTGGATAACCTATCTGGTGCCTGCCTTCTGGAACTGAACGAACACAGCTGAAGCATGAACAGTTGAAAATAACTGCCAGTTCAAACTCCTATATCTGAACTGTTCGCTTGCAAAAATAGAAATATATACTGTTAATGAGTATAGCAGAACATTCACCTTGCTCCAATTTCGCCAGGCCGATAGGCTCATATCGCAAACAGACCACCTAGCTTATAAATACCATCATAGCTTAGAAATACCATCATAGGACAAGAAGAATAACACTCAAAATAAAGCCAGATAAAACGCACAGCCGCATGATTGTCACCAAGGTATTATTTATTCTCTACTAGTAGCATGTCCGAAAAAATACTTTATTCCTATCTCTCATAACTAAGTTCAGTTCTATAGCAAGCAGCAAGTCCAAAATCCAACGGGTAAAACTCAGCAAACTAGAAAAAACCACAGCAGCTACCACCTAGCTACCATCCCTAAGCACAAAATCAGCCAGAAACTTGGCTTGGCAGCGAGCTCATCAGTTGGCGTTTACACTAGCAGAGTTCAGAATGAAGCCCGGATGCAGCGCCTCCTGATCCTCGGCTTTGGTCTTCGTCGCCTGGGGCAGCTGGACGCATTCCCCAGTCGCCTGGAGCAGCTGAGCGCATTCCTCGATCTTTGCATGCAGCATCTCCGGCGAGGAAATCAGGGCGAGCACATCAGAATTTCGCACTTCGAGCAGCATTCCCGTGATTTTGGCGGCAAGGTCAGGCTGTGCCACGGACAAGTTGTAATTACCGAGTCAGAACAAAAACTGATCCGCGTGTATGGAAGATAAAATGTTAATGGGGATAACCTGATGTCTCTCGACAAGTGGAAAGAGCTTGTTCCCTAGTATCGTCCTCTGTTTTTCAGCTATTTCGGCATCCTCGTTCATCGGTGGAACTGGGTCGCCGTGATGGATAGCCAAACCGTTGGCCACAACCTCGTTCGAGAAGTACTTTGGATGGCCGAATCTCTGAAAAAACTCAAATGTAAACAGTTTGTGCAACAGAAATAAAGACCAGGCAGCGGCAGAACGTAAAATGACTACAACGAAGGCCTCAAATACTGCATTCGCGTTGTGCAGAGCAAGATCGACCCAGTAAAGATACATAATTGCTTCCCCCGAAGATGGAAGACAATCAACAATTACGTATTTCACGATAAGTTTTAAAGGGCATGATACTAATACATCATTGGAAATAATGCATAGATGATGAACCTGATAAACATACCTGTCGAGGCATGGACATGTAATCTTTAGCTGGTTGTGCATGTGCGACGTAGTTCATTGTGTGAACAGTATGCGGAAGAGGCATCATATTCCCCGTCATCCTTCCCCTGTGGCTTCTGTAATGCCTTGGCGAACTCGGCATCTATTGAATGGCGGAGAAGCGTTTACCAATGAGCATAATTAAGTATCCAAAACTTTCAAGAAGGTCAAGAACATACCATCGGTGAATGTATTTGTTGGATATTTGGTGGGGAGGGAAACATATTTGGTCTCCATTCGTGGCTGAAGCCCATGGGTGGATACATAAATCCATGTCTTGGAGGACCTTGAGGAAGATGTGCACTTGGATGGGCAAAGTAAACATGTGGATATCCTGTGGGGATCATAGGGTTTGCAGATCCAACCATTCTAGCGAGCTGGGTAAAATGTTGTTGCAATATGGCTTGTCGGTCCTCTTTCCTTTGGGCAAGAGAAACATACAATGGTTTTCCATAAAACATAACACCTGCATAAAGAAACAGAGGTAAGATTTCAGTAGCCAAGTTTCAAAAGATGAGTTAATTTAAATAACAATTTATAGGATGAGTTAACTTAAATAACAATTTATAGGATTACCCCGCATGCCGCTTACGGCACTCTTTGCTTCTTCTGGGGTGCCGAAGCATACAAAACCGAATCCTCTACTAACGCCCTTATCATCACGCATAATCTTTGCTGAAGTGATATTACCAAATTCGTCGAAACGTGCACGAAGAGCATTATCATCAACTTCGTCATGGATGTTTTTGATATAGACATTTGATCCCTGCCATCTCAAAAATAGAAGTGTGTAAATGGAAAATGTGTTGCCCCATATATGTGATTTATGAGGTAGAAGATGAGCAAACAGATAGCACAAAAGATAGTGTGAAACTTACATTGCTTTTAGTTATTATTTCATTTCTCTTCTCCTCATGTAAGCGCTGCAAATATTGCTTTCGTTCCTCCTTCTTTTGAGCCCGTGCCACATATAGGTTTTTGGATCCTAAAAAATAACAATACAAAAGCATATAGATCTGTACCTTCTATGAAAAAAATGACTATATCCGATCATGTATGTACCCAGTGGTAACCCATTCATGGCATCTTTTGCTTTCTTGGCACTCTCTGGGTTTTGGAAACTGACAAATCCAAAACCTTGAGACGATCCATCTTCTCTCCTCATAATCTTTACGCTAACTATTGGACCAAAATGAGAGAACTTCAACTTGATAAGTTCTTCAGTCATGTCATCATCGAGGTTCTTCATATATAAGTTAGTATAGCTGTCGTCATTATTCGCAGATCGCTCACTTTTCTTAATGAAGGAAGCAACATGCCTGTACAATTGTCAAGATAAACTGTACATATTAACATATTACAAAAGACTAAGACCAAGTATTATAGGAGATCAACATAAACATACAGTTGCCTGTCACCGAAATGGGAGTTGTTAAGGTTCTCAATTGCTGCATCTGCTGGTTCTTGCGTCGCAAATTGAACAAACCCATAGCCTCTACTTGTCCCATCCTCATTTCTGATTATTTTGCAAGATATCACATCTCCAAACTTTGCAAACAACTCTTGAAGGCTCGCATTGTCAACAGAATCACTAAGGTTCTGCAAAGTTATACAAAACGGGCAATTTATACTTACAGCAATGCATATGGTGAGAAATTAATGTACAATGCATAGATATCGCATTACTTTACCTTAACAAATACGTTCCCAATACCACTTCTCCTAGCATCAGGATCTCGATTGGACCACATGACTCTTATAGGCTTACCCAAAACAAGGCTATGGTTTAGCCTTTCCAGAGCAGAATTAGCTGAAAAATGCCAGGAAACTAGTCAAGTCTAAACACATAAAACTAAATAATCAATGCAGAAATAAAGATGCCAATAAAATAGATAACATGCTTGGTTCCACACAATTGTAACGAACGGTTACTGTAGTGCAAAGCAAACATCGATTGATCGTTAGCTGCATTTAAGCAGTTGTACGCAACAAATCATGTAGGCCAAAAATAGAAGACATGCAACTGATTTATACTAGAAATCAACTTTATATCGTCTAAAAACAAGATGCATGGAAAGAATGGAGATGAAGCCACATTCAAGTAGTCGTTACATTTTATGCAACAAATAAAATACTCTTTTTCTCTAATATTAACAGATAAAATAGTTAACCACTTAAATAAGGTCACTCGTACAAATTTAAAAAAATCAAAGTACGTGCTAACGGACATTAGTGAAACCGCAAAAAAAAAAAGAGATAAATAAAAACAACTGGATTCCTTCCTCCATCGTTATGCACATGTCATCACGATGAGATGGTAGACCCTAATACTTAGGGTTCAACAAATGAAAAAGAAACATTATATTACCGGTAAGTTATTATATGTTCGTAGGACGCAAATTAATTTCAAAGTGGCATCAACAAAGCTAACAAGAAAAACAAATCACATCTTAGTAAAGGTAAACCCATGTATATTGCCCGTGTTTGGTAAAAGCGTGGCGCTATAGATCAAATACGTAGCCACAGTAAGATCTGGGACTTAAATTACCCGACAACGTAAGAACATTAATCCTTCAAGACAGGTTGAAGATTTTTTTCCCTCATCGTTAAGGGCTCAAAGTATATATGCAAACATGTAACCAGTACTAAGATCGATAGTATTCCGTACGTCATGTGCAATGTGAAGGACCGGGTTGCATGCAAGCTTTGCATGGATGCATGCAGGACGCATGAGACCTTCCTACTCACCTCCAATTTTCCCCGCCCCGAATTTACACGTTTTCACGGAAATTAATTAACTTCCTAAAATAGGAGATCACGCTAGATACGATTAATATTACTTTCCCTCATTGAGGGATAGATTAACCAACCAGCATTACCAAAATTCAAAACCAATATGGAAATTAAGAAGCAATCTAAATCTTTCCAAAAATATCCCGGCATCCCCAATCGCTCGAGCTAACGGAGACCGCGACTATCATCAGATCATGCGAGTGCGAGTGAGCGCGATCGAGATCGAGCTAGGTATGGCGTACCGTCGGCCCGGGAGTAGTAGTTGACGTATCCGTATCTGAGCGATCTGTTGGTGGCGTTGTCGCGGCAGACGCGGACGGACGTGACGGTGCCGACCTTGCTGAAGGCGTCGAAGAGGTCCTGGTCCGCGACCTCTTCGTGCAGATCGCCGACGTACAGCGCCGGCACCGCCGCCGCGGCCGGCTGCGCCTCCCCGCTCGCCGCCGCCGGCTCCGCGGGCGCAGGCGCGGACTGATCCTCATGTTCTGCGGCCGCCGCCGGTACGTGCGCCGGCGCTTCCGCCATGAGCTGCGATGAGCTAGGGCAGTGGTGGGGAGGAGGGCGAGAGAGATGTCGAAACCGGCGAGTGCCTGGCGACAGACACGGCGGCGGTTTCTTTCTGCAAAACCCGCGAGAGCGAGGGCCAAGAGACGCCACAGGAGGGCGGCTGCCTCCTTTTATTCTGCGGAGGCCGCGGAGGGCACGGGAAACCGTCCGCGCCTGGCTGGTCGCCCGCCCATCTCGGGTGACCCGAGCACATCCGCCTCCTTCTCCTCCCTCGCTGCGCGCTGGGCCCGCAGTGTCGGCGTCTCGAGTGGGTCCCTGTTCGGTTCGGCCACGCCCAACTAGCCAGGGCTCCTGGGAGGCGCCCCCTGACGACGGCAGATATTACGGCTCTGCCCTGGGCACCGCCCACGCGGCGCCAGGGGCAGAAGCGTCCGCGTCGACGTATTTGACCCATCCCCGTTCCGTGTCGGCGAGACTCCCTTTCTTTCCCCTACCCGTCGCGTCCTCGGCCTTTCCCGTCCGGGTCCGTCCTCTCTGCCTGCGTGCCCGGGCCACCCACCACCTCTCCTCCATCCACACCCCCTCCCCTTCTCGCGCGCCGCGGGATCCGAGGCGCGCAGATCCGATCCGGCGCGGCGATGGCATCCACGGCGGCGAGGCGGCTGCGGGAGCTGCAGGCGCAGCAGGGGAACAAGACCTGCGTGGACTGCGCGCAGCGCAACCCGCAGTGGGCCAGCGTCTCCTACGGGGTGTTCATGTGCCTCGAGTGCTCGGGCAAGCACCGCGGCCTCGGCGTGCACATCAGCTTCGTCCGCTCCGTCACCATGGACTCGTGGACCGAGGTGCAGCTCCGCAAGATGGAGGCCGGGGGCAACGACCGCCTCAACGCCTTCCTCGCCGCGCGGGGCGTGTCCAAGGAGACGCCCCACGTCGCCAAGTACAACTCCAACGCCGCCGCAGCCTACCGCGACCGCATCGTCGCGCTCGCCGAGGGCCGCCCCTGGACGGACCCGCCCGTCGTCAAGGAGACGCCCGGATCTGGCGCGCCCGCGCCCGCCAGGAAGCCGCCCTTGCCAGCCGCCTCCGGAGGCGGCGGCGGTGGCGGGGGTGGGTGGGATGACTGGGACGATGACTTCCGGCCCGACATGAGGCGGAACCAGTCGGCAGGGTCGTTTGGCGACGCGGGGGCGCAGTCGGGGAGGCAGCCGACGAGGTCCAAATCGACGGAGGACATGTACACGAGGCAGCAGTTGGAGGCGTCGGCAGCCAACAAGGAGGATTTCTTCGCCAGGAGGATGGCGGAGAACCAATCCAAGCCCGAGGGCCTTCCGCCGTCTCAGGGAGGCAAGTACGTCGGCTTTGGATCCAGCCCCGCGCCATCCGCGAATAGGAATGGTGCCGCCGCCCAGGGCGATGTCCTGCAGGTCGTCTCCCAGGTAAAAATGTGATCTTTCTGCTATTGTGTTTGCCATTTCGCAATACATGTGGTTTCGATTAACGGATCCCCCACAATTTTCCACCGTAAGGAGTAAATATATCTATTGGTTGGGTAATGATATCATCTATTTTCTACTGTACTGGGGTACTGCAGGAAGCTTACTTTATTTATATTAGATGTGCAACAGTACGGCTCTGTGAATTAATCCTGGCTATTGTTTGGCAATGAATGATGTTGGAACTGTTATTACCTTAGAGACCCATTAGACATCCATCTTGTTACTTGGTACGGCGATTTTTTGTCAACTTAGGTGCTCTGCTCATTGGATTCCTTTATCTTGGGCTCTTGGTATTCACTCAGCTGGAGTACAATTTTGTATTAGTCTGAGGATTACCTGTTGGATCATGCTCCAGAACCGGTACTTTGTCCTATACCGGCTGCGAGGTGTTTCTTAGTTCAGCGTCATAATTGAATCCCAAAGGTATCATAATAAGCATTGTGTTAAACATTTACTGAATACTAGGATGATGCAAGTGGAGTAGCATATGTGATTGTTTCCTTTTGATGGCCCTGGGTTCAAAATGCACGTGTTGTGCTAAACATGATATATGATCTGGCTTAACCGCAATCAATGCATTTGTCACATCAGAATGTGTTATTCATGTGTGTATGTTGTCTAGTTGTGCTGGGTTTGGAACTTGTAAATTCATTCTTGTCACAGTTTTTTAACCAAACTATTGTTTCAGGGATTTGGACGTCTTTCACTTGTTGCGGCATCTGCTGCCCAGTCTGCCGCTGGTGTTGTCCAAGTTGGCACAAAAGAAATCCAATCAAAGGTGCCTATCACGCCAGTGACCCATCTATTACTGTGCGAGAATTAAATTGTTCATGAGATAGTACATTGCTCTGAGGTTTACTGAGTTGTCATGGTATAAATTGCACTGAGGTTTTACTGAGTTCACAGTTGACTTCGTGTCATGGTTGAGTCTTTCTGTGATATATTACATTGTTTCAAGAATAATACATTAATTAAACTTTTGTGGATATTGAAATAATTAGAGCTTGTCTTGCACACAAGCAGGTAGTAATGGCTAAAATATTGGTAGCAATGTTCTTACTTCTGTTGCTGGTTCTTGGGGTTTCATCTCTAGCCTATTCCGACTTGCTTGGGATTAGCTTTGTCGTTGTACTGTCTTCTGTCTTGAGACAGTATTACTTGTGCTGCATATTGTTCCATATTCTTTTACCAGTATGTTGATACAATGCATTTTTTATGATTATCATTCACATTCTCTCATGGTGAGAAGATTGTCCATATTCTTTTATCCTTGCGAAGCAGTTTTGGTGGGTTATGGACTGCATTGACGGATATCATTATTGCAATTGTCCTTGTATATCCATCGCGTTGAACCGCAATATTCTTACTTTTCTAAGATGGTGTTTGTCTGAATTGCAGCTAAAGGAAGGGGGTTATGACCAGAAGGTGAATGAAACTGTGAGTGTTGTTGCCAATAAAACTGCAGAGCTTGGAAGCAAGACCTGGGGAATTATGAGAGGAGTAATGGCATTGGCCTCACAAAAGGTTGAGGAGTTATCCAAGGAAGGAGGATCGAGCGGATGGGGAGATGATTGGCAACGCAGGGACCAGAACAGTGAGCCCTACCAAAGGTTTGAGCATGAGACCAACGGAAACGGGTGGAATTCTTCTCATAATTCTTCATCAAAGAATTACAGTTCCAATTCTTGGGACGATTGGGACGATCAAGGCAAGAAGGATGAGCCTACAAAACCACACCAGAGCAGTGACTCCTGGGCTGGATGGGATGATGGTAAAGATGACAGTTTTGAAAGCTACAACCACAGCACCTCCAACAAGGGGAGTAATCAGAACGGGACCTCTGGCGGCTCACTTTGGACGGAAGGTGGCTTCCGCTGAAGATGGTCTCTTTCCATAGATATACTTGCAGAGTTGTTATATGCCAGGAAACGTGAGCATCCAGTGGTTGGTATTATTCAGGATACTGAAACGGTCGAGTAAAAGGGATTGTGTTTTTGTAAGTTGTCTACAACTGTAATGTCTAGTGGTATACTTCTATGGTCAAGTCTCACTGAAACTGCCATCCAAATTACTAAGGAATGTCGATTTTAAACTGTAATTTACACAGAACTTCCTCGCATATTCTTTATTGCATTCATTGGTTTGTACTACACAAGATAGCTCCACCAAAATTTGGTGCAGTTGATATTTTGGTGGCCATTGTGTGCCATGTGCCGTATCAATGGGATGTATTTTCTGAACTTGCTGTTGCTTTTCTGTGCTGTTCTGGCGGCCTTCGCTCTTATTGGCTTTTACTTATCAGGACTTCAGTGCGATCGTGAGTTGTGCGCTTTCTTTTTGTAGTTGATTCCAGGTGGAATCTCACACTTGATACACTTGTAATGCACTGGCATCTTGCGGCTGATTTGTCCTTTACATCCTGTTGGGATTTAGGAAATTTGATCCGAAGACTTCCCAAAACATGATAATCAGCAACTTCTGTTGTATTACGAAATAAAGAATGTCATTGATTGGGTAATTTGAACTAGAGGACAAGGTTTTTATTTATTTATTTATCTGTGTTCATTCAATGGTCCAAGCTCCGGGAGGCTAGTACCTTTTACTAGTGCGGTTAGTGTGTTTGAGTAATACGCAGTGAGCACGTGTACAAACTGAATGACCGGGATTACTTAACAAAAACGTATGGCGATTTTGTATAATACGCGTCTACAACAAATGTAATGCCTTAGGTTTTGTATGTCTGTAGCATCACTACAAACTCATTTCTTTTTATTGTAGTAGGAGACACTAAAAGCAAACTATCAGCACAATTATCTCACATGAAAACTCCGTTCATCTTGCCAGAGTCCCGACGAGAAATCCTGTACATCTGAAAATCTTTTTGTTTTCTGAATAAAAATGGGTGCCCCCCAAAATTATGCGTGAAAGTGAGCAATCATAAGCCTATACAAACATTAAGGATGATGATTTTCTTTTCTAAAAGAGACTTCATCTCCAGCGAATGTGGAAGCACTACAGACGAGGCATCGTGAGACTTGCTTAGTTGGAGCACATGCACACAATGATGCCAACCTGTACTCCAGACCTGTCCATGTGGAGAATAACATGACACTCCTATCATTAGAATAACATGACACTCTTATCATTAGAAACATGACGCAATCCCCCCCCCCCCCCCCCCCCAGAGAAGGCATCCTGATGTTAGCAACTATTTCCATTTTCTTAAAAATAAATAAATTAATTAATCAGCTTCCTATCGCCACATAGTGTGCATGTGGCTGAAGACAGTACGCGGTCAAGATTGAACCAACCATATCCCTGGCTCCTTGAAACCAAAGCATTATTCAGCAATTAAAAAAGAAAGAAAGAAGAATAGTCGATCTGAACTTAGAGATTACACGTAAAACTAAAGGAGGGGGTCAAATATAGAAAAAGATGTTCTGTATGAAATATCTGGTAAGCAACCTGCATATCGACAATGAGACACTTATATCAACTTTGTTAATCTTAAGATCTTGCTGGTCCGGTGAGTTGACGTTCATAGTGATAAGCTATTCTTTGTGCATTCGTATGAATGTGCGCTGTAGTATATGTGATCGTCTTCGAAAAAAGATGAACATGTGAATATGATATACATATCTCTAAATTAACTGTAAACTAACATTTTGTTTTAGTAGGCCTTTTGAATATGTGAACCATGAAAACGGGTGATAAAGCTAACTTCCAATTCTTCTTGCGGTCATCATATTAAGGACAAAATTAGGACAGCGGGTTTTATACGGAACCTTAATAGGGAAGGAATCAATAGCAACATAATAACAAAACAAAACGGGCTGTTATTTCATACAGAACATCTGTCTCAAATTGAACCCGACTCTGACTCAACCCAGCTTAAAACATCTGTATCTATTGACAAGTCTTGCCACTAGTATCTCATAGATGTTCATAGTGATAGTTATGCACGCTTCATGAAAATGAGCGAATATGCATTTTCCATTGACCCTTCTATATGTGAGCATATTTGGTGTTAAAAGAAAAGAGTGACTAGCTGGACACATGGACATTTTTTTAGATAAATGAAACTTTTATTTCAAGATGAAATAATGTTTTGGCCTCTGCACAACGAAGTACATTTAGCCTTTACATGCAAACACCTAGGTGAGCCGAAGTAAATCAGCCTAAATAAAAACACCTAAAAGACAGCAGATACTCTATCATCTAACTCACCACTTTCAAAGTCCTATGATGTCAACAAAATAATGACACATGGACATGATATGCACATCTCTAAACTAACTTTGAACCAATATTTCTATTAATAGGTCTTTTGAATATACCACCAAAAAAGGTGAGAAAAACTACTTTCCACATTACTATTTGCGGTCATCAATATAATGGTAGGACAATGAATCACATGTTGATTGATATACATACAGAATCCCGAAGAGGGACCAGAGCGGCCACGGAACAAAGGAACGAGCCAGTCTCCAACTCGAACCCGACTCCGACCCAACCAATCGGTGATCGGTCCGTGGCCGTCCGCATCACGCCCTCGTGGTCCGGTCGGACGCCCGCACCGCCTCAACCACGCGTTCTCTCTACGCGTGCCCCCCCTACTATTTTATCCCGCGCCCGCCCGCCTTCCACGAAAAAATCCCCAATTCCCCACCCACCCCCAAAGCGCGCAAGTCGCAACCCTAATCAGCCCCATCTCCAATTTCGCCGCCTCTTACCTCGTCAACCTCCCTCTCGCCCGCCCCCCGCGAGATCTACCCAGCCATGGCGGAGACGCTCGACATGTCGCTCGACGACATCATCAAGAACAACAAGAAGAGCAACCCCTCGTCCGGCGGGGGCGGCCGCCGCCGTGGCGGATCTGGCTCTGTCGGCGGCGCCGCTGGCGGCGGCAGCGGGGTCGGCGGGCCGACCAGGCGCCCCTTCAAGAGGTCGGGGAACAGGCAGGGGCCATACCAGCCGCCCAAGGTACGAACGAATCGAACGGGCTAGAGAGATGCTCCTCGTCGCCCAGCCGAGGATGCGAGGGCTCCAGTTCTCGCCGAGGCAGAGGCCGGAGGAGAGGTCTGCTCGGGTGGTTTTCTCACTGTGGTGTGACGCGATCCTCAGGCCCCAGACGCGGCGTGGCAGCACGACATGTACCCCGCGGCCGCGGGCGGAGGCGGCGGCGGCGGCGGGAGGTTCTCGGCCATCGAGACGGGCACCAAGCTCTACATCTCCAACCTCGACTTCGGCGTATCCACCGATGACATCAAGGTATATATGGCGTCAACGGATCAGCGTGTTCTGTTGTTGCTTCGAAGCAATTACCTGTGCAAAGTTGTAAATAGCTGGTTTGATGTATCAGTAGCTTAGATCTAGGTGTGTAGTTTAGATATTTTACAGATCTAGCGCTCACGAACGAAGTTTGTGGCATATTTGAATTTTGCACTGTCGCTTGGATCTGTTGTGGTAACTCGGATGTGAATTGGTTTCTGTATGTAATTGCGGCCTTTTGTGCTCACATGTGGGTAGCATATGTAGATGTGCTTATTTTTTAATTGATGTGAATTGATCAATAACAGATCTATTTCTGCACAATTATTGTTCGTTTATCTGCCATGACCTGATTTGATTGAACCTTATACGCTGTTTGCTTCAAAATCAAAGGATTGTTCACGTTAGGAATCCTCATTTGCAGCTCGTTATGAGTTTTTTGAAGTGTAGTTTGCTTGTAACTGCTTAATTGCGGGATGTCCTTATTATTCTGTAGATAGTAACTGTGCTTATTGAATTAACTGTTAAGTTGTTCAACACTTAAAATCATAAGTTTCTAGTCAATTACGCTCAATGGACATCACCTGACTTTTTGTTGATGCCTTGATAAAGACTTACCTGAATTATATGTATGTATGCAGGAGCTTTTCTCTGAGCTAGGTGATCTGAAGCGATCCTCAATTAACTATGATCGAAGTGGGAGGTCTAAGGTGCAGATTTTATCCTGCTGTCTTTTACCTATATTTATCTGCTACTCTGAATTAACTTTTCCTGAAGGGGGAGGTCTAAGTTGTAGATTCTATCCTTTATTTCAGGGGACAGCTGAAGTTGTATTTGCAAGGCGTGCTGATGCTGTTGCAGCTGTTAAGAAATATAACAATGTGCAACTTGATGGGAAGCCCATGAAAATAGAGATAGTTGGGACCAATACTCCAACGGCTGCTGCTGCTCTTCCAGCGTCCAATGGAGGCCTGGCTAGGAATGGTCCTAGAAGGTATACTTCTGATCTGCTTATTTGTTTGTGGATATTGGGTTGTGATAAGTACGTATCTATCTGCATGTTTGAGTTGATGTCAATGAAGTTGACTTGGTAAATATGATGTGTCAAATTTTAATATCCATGGGGTACTGTATACATCTATAGGTCCTTGATGGTAGTTTTCATTCTGTGTTAAGGCTTAAAAGTCAAGTTTGTCTTGTAATTTCAAGTTAGGTTTATGGCTAAGTTTGTCTTTCATTTAATCTTTTAACGTTTATGTGTAATCTTTACTAAATAAACCCAAAAATGCTACAGCGCACCGAGGGGTGGTCCTGCTCCGCAGCGTAGGCCCCATCAGAGGGGTGGTCGTCGTGGTGGTGCATCTGGTGGTCGTCGTGGCAAAGAGCGAAGTCAGCCGAAGTCTGCTGAAGAACTTGATGCTGAACTGGAGAAGTACCATGCTGAATCAATGCAGACCAACTAGATACCTTCGCAAAGTTGATATTTCAACATCAAATATGAAAGGGCGTTATTCCTTTCATTCCTGCTGTTTGTGCTACTAAGTTCTGGGGACAAAAACCTTTATGTTTGTGGGGGGTCTTGCTTTACTGAATTTTATGGGTTTTATGTGACTACATAGAACTAGAGTAAGTGGATGCTGAACACTGCTATGGAAATTACTTGGTTGCCTTTAGCTTCTGTTGCTTATGCTATGGAGTGAAGAATCGTCCGAGTTGATCCACATGTATGAAGGTGCTGTCATTTCATTTGACCCTCACTGTGCAATACAACATTGATGCATCCTGGGCGTTCTAGTTGTGCCCCCTTTATGGGGTGTTGCTCAGATGGTATCGCGGAATGGTTCAAGCCCCAGCCATCTTAATAGGAGGTATTCATTTTTTGTCATTTGCTTTTCTATTTCTTTAGTTTAATATATATTCCTATTTGTGCTTATGTTCATGAGGTTAAGGCTCCCTTTTTCATGTATCAGGTGGCTGACGCCTTTTTGCTGCAAAGCATCATGCTATTTATTTTGGGCGTCTTAAAGCGATCTCTGACACATTAATGAATCACTTGAGGTTGGAAGTGCCTCGTTCTTTTAAAAGTTGATTACTTTCTTGCATAATCTTCACCTCTTCAGTCATCAACAAGTTGATTGATATAGTCATCGCGGACTTCCCTGTTCTGCTTTTGAAGATCAAGGTGCAGATCCTGCTTTGAGATCTGCTTGTGGTAGTTAGAGACACTGGCGCTTCCTTTTGGACTACTTCTCTTACCCTATGCTTGCATATTATGATGGCGTCATTTGGATGGATTCCCTATGGTGCCCAATTGAGATTGTTGATTCTTCAACTGCTGCTTGGAGGATACACATGGGAGTTTTATGCCTCTGCCCTCCAAATCAGTTTCTAACTGAAGCTCCTTGCGGATGAACTTCGGCCTTGGTGGTAATCTCCATATTTGCAAATCGTTGAATATACAGCTGCAAGGACCAAGGGTCGTTAAGGAGTTGATGGATGAAGTTACACTACAGTTGTTTTGTTTGATGTTTCAGTTTTATCTTTATATTTTTCTTACACTAGTTTTACATAGTTCTAACTGTTAATTAAAACTGATTTTTTGGGTTGCTGGCATTGTTGGGGGCATGTTATTTTGTTTATTGATTGCTTAGCTGTTTTATTGATAGCTTGCTCTTTGCATTGTTGAGGTCCTGAATATCGTATTGAGATTCATCAAGTGATGATCCTGTTGTGTGGAACTTTTTGTTTCATAGTGTTTATAAGGTTTTCAGTGAATCACATTGATTGAAAGGGTTGTTTACAAACGTGGTCTTTCGTTTCACTGTTCGATCCCTAGCCGTTTTAGTTGTGCAAATCTACAGTGCATTTGCCGTTTTAGTTGTGCAAATCTACAGTGCATTTCTGGAGCGTGATTTTCTTTTGGCGGTTTTTTGGACGCTGCATACCTCTTGATGCGTCCTTAGACTTCACTTATACCAAATATGGGTCCTAAAACATAAAAAAACTGCCTCCAACAGTAGACCGAAACGCCACCCTATTTTCGGATACCACTCGGTCCATCACCCAGAAATGCGGCTCTTCTGTGTCCGACCGATCTCTTCCAGCCGCCGCGTCCGTCCCCCCCCTCGTGTTAGCCGCGGCGCCCGTCCTCCTCCCCCGTGGCGAGCTGAAGCAGATCGATGACGTGTACCCCTGCTTCTCGAGTGCGTCCCGGAGCACGAGCAGCTTGTTAGGCTTCCGCATCCCGCCGAGCCCGGCCTTGGCGTCGTCACCATGCCCAGGGAGCGGCAGCTTGGATGATCCGCTGGTGACCAGGAAATTCTTTCTGATTAGTGCTAGTTATGCTTTTGCCGTTCCAAAATCTTGTATTCTTCTTTCAATCACATCGTTTCTTCTTTTCCTTGCCAATTCTTTGGTTTTGATTTCTTTGATTTTGGGGAACACTGTCCCAATGGCCGCCGCTGTATTGAATTTGTTTCTTTTTTCTTTTTGATTTGAGCTTTATTCTCTGGCCGATGCCGTTGTACATGGCGGCGGTGGGGTGTGGCGGCGGCCGGGAGAGGCATCCCGGCCGCTGGCGAGGTCAGAGGCGGCGGAACCCTAACCTGGTTTGGTCGGGGCCCCTGCTCGTCGGCGTTGTGCACGAGAAGGGTGCGGCGGCGGCGCGAGTGCAGCGGGGCCCGGCTCATCGCCGTCGTGTGTGAGGATGGTGCTGCGGCGGCGCGCGCGAGGAGCTGCCAAGGAGGGAGGAGAGTGGTCTTCTTTTTGGTCTTGTATTGGAGATTGATGTTAATGCTCATGAACACCCGGTATAGAGTTTGGGTGTCCACCATTGTTGGAGTCGTCTTACGGATGTTAATGCTCATGAACACCCAGTATAGAGTTTGGGTGTCCACCATTGTTGGAGTCCTCTTACGGAGAAAGCATGGTGGGTCACTGTTTCTATTCGTAAGAAATGCGTCTTCGTTTCGTGAGGGGACAAGGTTGGCACCGATGCGCCGCACGCATTATCGCGTCCCCAGCTGGGTTCCGACGGTTCCAGCTCCCCGCATCGCTGTATCCTCATATAACAAACGAAAGCGGCACCGAACGGTGCAGTCGTGATCCAGCATGCGAGGACGAGTCGACCCACGCAAACATAGCGTTGCATGCCGTAAGAATAAAATAAAATCCAGACGACATCAAGCCGCGAAGCTCAAGATACGCATACCATTGACGAACGACAAATCTTCAATAGACGAATGAAAGATCTTCAATAGACGAATGAAAGAAGATAAGATTATCAGCATGCATAAAGTACAGGTGGAGCGAGGAGCAACAAACCAAATGAAAGAAGATAATAAGTCGTCACAACCACAAATAAACGAAATCTAGGCAGAGCGTGTGCAGCTATGAAACAAAATGCGCAACACAATGTACAAGAATTTTGCTGGACAGTCGATATGCGATGGAATAAGTTAATCTGTTTGTGTTCACTTGTAAACCAAATATCAGCATGAACCACTATATAGAACACTTTAAACGATATCTACGTGTAAGACACGTAATAAAATCACAAAAGGTATCCCTGTCACGTTCCAAAAGAATGGACCACAACTACCACCATGCAATATTAGCTAATTTAGTGTCAAATAATAACCAATACAAATAAACCCCTGTATCGTAAATCCTCAATTAGCAGGCACCTTCCTGTTTGGCTCAAAGACATACTTAATCAAAGAATCCTTGATGGACAGCAGCTCAGGGAACTCGGCCTTCAGTTTTGAGGCATCCATCTCGTTGTTGCTTCTTGGTGCAACTATAACCTTGGCCTGCTCCTCGAGTGTAAAGTTGGTCCACTTGAAGTCAGGATTGATGTACTTCTTGTACATCTCCAGAATCTCGTTGTGGCTAACCACCCCAGGATTGGTGAAGTTCCATATGCCCCTGCAGTCACGCTTCGCCATCTCAATGGAGATAGGCAGAAGCTCATCCAAAATAGTCATACTGTTGGGAATGTTCACCACCTTGTCGTAACGAGCTATCTTTGTGATGAAGTTACGAGGATTGCTGAGATCTGATGATATAGGCATCCTGACTCTAAGAGTGCAGACATTATCATATTCCTTCAATAGCTCTTCCACCTACACCACATGTAAGAGCAAACAATTAGTTTAATAGCCCATAGAAGGTTTAAAAATGGAGGAACATGTCAATTTATTAAGTAAAAAGACTGAACTTACCATGGCCTTGGTTTTGGAATAGAAGGAACCAGTGAAGTTGGGTGTGTCTTCCTCTTTAAAGCCAATTCCAGATCCTTCAGGGTGTTTAGCATCATACTCAAATATGCAGCCTGTGGCATAATTGATCATGAGCAATCCTTCCTCACGACAAACATCAGCAAGATTCAAGGTGCCTACAACATTGGTGCGGATAGTATCCTGTTTGTGGCTCTCGCACCAATCAACATTTGGTCTCCCAGTGACACCGGCAGCATTGAAGACATGAGTTGGCTTCACATTTCTAATGTCCTCCTGCAGCTGAGAGCGCTCCTCCAGGCGTCCTTTCCCATACTCATAAGGTATCCCTTGCTTCTCACATATCTTCCCAAGGAGGCCACCAATCCATCCAGTTCTACCATAAATTAGGAACTTGTAGGAAGGCTTTTGAGGGGCACTGCTGGTGCTGTTGGTAGTGGTTGCAGGAGCTGTTGTGCTAGATTCATTAGCTTCAGCTGGTGAAGGAGCCAGGGATTTGATTTCCTCGGTCCAGTTATGCCTTTCAACTCCAGGTGTCATTAACATCCTTGGATGAGGGAGCAATGCACCAGTGACATCCCCCCAGTAATCAGGATTGTTGGTGTACCACTCGATTGTTTTCTTCAAACCCTCTTCCCATGGTGTGCGCTCTGCCCATCCTAATCTCTTTAGCTTCTGGTCATCCAAGAAGTACCTCTGGTCATTGAAGGGCCTGTTCTCAACAAACCTGATGACCTTCTCAGTATCCAAGCCAAAGAGCTTGCATATGTCCTTGGCCACATCAATCACCCTCCTCTCCTTCACTGTACCGATATTGTACACATGTCCAACCTCTCC
Source organism: Eragrostis curvula (assembly GCA_007726485.1). Lineage (NCBI taxonomy): Eukaryota > Viridiplantae > Streptophyta > Magnoliopsida > Poales > Poaceae > Eragrostis > Eragrostis curvula. The sequence continues at coordinate 36,010,673 of CM017443.1, forward strand.
CTTGTGAAGAACGACCTCAAAAGCTTCAGCAACATCCTCACAGTACAGGTAGCTTCTGACATTAGAACCATCTCCATGAATTGGAAGAGGCAGACCTCTCATGGCCAAAAGAATAAACTTGGGAATGAGTTTCTCAGGGAACTGATTTGGCCCATACACATTATTGCCCCGGGTGGTGATGACAGGAAGGCCATAAGACCTTCCATAAGCCATCACAAGCATTTCAGCCCCAGCTTTTGTAGCTGAATATGGGTTTGTTGGAAGCAACTGTGAGGCCTCATGGTTACCAACCACTGCATCCTCATCAGTTTCACCATACACCTCATCAGTACTGACATGAATAAACCTCCTGATCTGACCAGTAACCTTGCAAGCCTCAAGAAGGACGTGGGTGCCATATATGTTGTTCTTTGTGAACTCAAAGGAATTACCGAATGAATTGTCCACATGAGTCTGAGCAGCAAAGTGCATGATGGTGTCAATCGACTCGGTGATGAGAAGGTAGTTCACCAGATCAGCACTCGCAATGTCACCCTTCACAAACTTGAAGTTCGGCGAAGGCCTGGACGGGTTGAGGTTTTTGAGGTTGGAGCAGTAATCAAGCTTGTCGAGGACGACAACCTTGTAGTGCGGATAGTTCCTGACCAGGCGGTTCGCCACATGCGACGCAATGAAACCGGCAGCGCCGGTTATGAGGATATTCTTAGGCTCATAACTCGCCATCTTCGCCTGCTAACTCTCTGACCTGTTAAGTTGCAAATTGCAATAAGATCGTGAGTACTACCACAGTGGTTCCTCGTACATCAAATTTGCACAAAGTAAAGGACACAGAATTATAAAAGGAGATATGATTACCACCAAGTGGTGGCACATAAGGGAATAATCAAACGCTACTAAATATACCATCCAACAAAACTAATCTGAAACACTTGCATATTTTAATATACTGAACCAGACAAAGGCTCGGGGCCATGATCAACCCCGTGAGATTATCAAGTGATTTGTGCACGCTACGTGATCAAATCTACCAGCACGGGCAATTCATTCGATCAGCCTGAGAAATAACTAAGCACATCACAGTGGCAGATAGGTAGGCAGCATCATCATAAGACGGGCTGCAATTACGATCCGCAGCTCAAAGTGGACCAATTCACGAAACGCGCGCCACTAAGGACTCAGTCGAAACGGCCGGATCACGCTTTCATCCTGCACAAGCGACCTCACGTGGGCCGGGAGCTCGGGTCAGCAAGGACCAGATCTAGTGCTCCCCACCACAGGCGGCCGAAACAATCGCCGCTACGGAAACAGCGCGCGTCGACGCGATCAGATTCGAAGGTGAGAGACGAGGAGAGTGGGGGGTACTTACGGGCTGAGGAGGAGCGGCGCAGGGTCGGCGAAGATCCGGTGCGAGCCGCTGTCCGGCACCGATGCTCCTGCCTGCGGCCGGAGGACGGGGGGCTGGCGCGGCGATGCGCGCGCGTGGGCAGTGCGGTGGCGGACGCCGGGAATCGCGGCCGGGTAATGCCGTGCCGGTGGGAGAGGGGACGAAGCGAGCCTGCGAGATCGAAGAGGGAGTGGGATGGGCTTTAAAAGCGGGCCGTTCCGCCGCGTGGACCGCCCCCGCCCAGGTCCAGCGGCGCGGCGCGCGCCTGGTCGCCCCGTCGTCGCGTCGCCCAGCTCAGCAGCAGCTGCGGCGTGACGGACACGCGGCGGTCCGGGTAGGTAGGTAGCACACGCGGCGCGGATGGATCTCTTCTCTCGTCTCCGCGGCGCCAGCCTTCGCGAGCCGTCCGATGCATCTACTTGGCCCCTTTTTTTTTTACTTGAATCGTCCGATGCAGCTACTGCTTATAGATCCGTCCTGGTTTTGTACTAGCGTGATGTCTACTGCTCTGGACGTGGTGGGCTGGTGGCGTACGTAACGCGGAAGCGATCCCCGTTGTGCTGCGTGCACGGTGGTGGTGGTGGTGGTGGTGGCCAGCGAGCGTTGCCACCGACATCGTCGACACGTTTTGTTTTGTCGCACCCGCCGGCCTGCCGACGTGGGCCCACGCAGATAACGGCGCACATGTGCTCGCTTGGGACGGAAGCGTTGGATCATTCGTTGCTCCTGCTCCTGGTTCCCTCGCAATGTCCCGTCACCCGTGTTTTATAAACGTGATGGAGACATGTTAGTAGTACTAGCCAACAAAAGGCGGTTAAACGGCGAGATCCCACTCCACCAGCTCCACGCGCGGGGCACGTCTCGTCTCATTTCACCGTGCAAAGTCAAATTTGTCGTTCCGCCATCCAGAACCACGCCCGGGAAACCACCACTCAGATCTCAGCACGACGGAGCACGCGCATGTTCCTCCGAAGCTTCTCTGCTGGCGATGTCCAATTTGCAGCAAAAGTCCCCGACCAGACACGACACGAGGGGGCCTCTGGTTTGAAGATCCATTGAGATCTCAGACAAACACTCTACCGCTTGATAGGAATATCAAAATGCTGAGGAAGCCGTCACTTTAACACCGTAGTATGGCGCTTGAAACATCAAATCGGATGAAGAGGTTGCGGACCCAAATACGAAAACACGGCAATTGATCCAAACTTACGTTTTGTACAAGAAGAGAAGAAGCCTAAGTCAGCACGTAAATAAGTAAAAGATAACCGGCATGAAACTTTATTGATGCCTATTTGGAACCAGTAACGCCTCTTGAAAGTAACATAACAAATTTGCAGCCTCCCTCGCAAAATAAACAAATAATAAAAAATCTGTAGTCACTCTTTGGAACTAGTCAAAGCCTCTTAAAAGTAGCACAGATCTGCAGTCACTATCTGGAACCAGTAAAAGCCTCTCAAAAGTAAAATAACAAATCTGCAGCCAATATTTGGAACCAGTAAAAACCTTGAAAGTAACATAACAAATCTGCTTCCATGTGGAGATTATACCCAGACGCAGCAAGATTGAACAAAAGATCAAAATGGCATTAACATTGCTATAATCGATTCAGGGAGTACATAGGCTACAAACGTAAGTACCACAAGTTCGGCAAAAGCAGTAACACACAGCCGACCCTGTATATAAAAATTCTAGTAATACAATCTTTCAAGTGAACGACAAAGGTGTATTCGGTTTATTGGAACTCAAATTCCATAATGAAATGTGGCCACGAATAATGACGATCCCAACTATGAGTATGCTCCCGTGATATTCTTTGCCAAATGCACAACCATTTAGGCCTTGGTCTTCTTGGGCACAGCCAGGCGCTCCCGGAAATCGTCCTCCATAAGCACCAAGCCGTCGCGAAGAACGACCTTAGGCTCCCACCCAAGAACTTCCTTAGCCTTGCTGATGTCAGGCTTCCTCTGGCGAGGGTCATCAGGAGTGTTCTCAGTCATCGTGACAGTCACTTCTGGGTTGATCAACTGCAAAGTTTGACAGGCATGTCAGTATATGATGCAGAATCCCCAATGTTCAGGAAGAATTGCAGCCGTGTAATGCCCATCTTACCTCCTTCACATTCTCAGCAAGTTCCAGCATGGTAAATTCACCTACAGCATAATAATAACAGGGTCATTTAGTGGGAAAGGAAATGAAACCCCACTTCGCTGCAATGGGAGTGCTTATAACATTTGTAAAGAAGAATGAATTGTTCACTGTATATCAACTGCTACAAAATAGAGAGATGGATTTTTACCTGGGTTACCCAAGTTAATAGGTCCAGTGTTGTTTCCATTCATCAGTTTCATAAGACCATCAACCTACAAAGAAATGATAGAGTTGATGATACCATGCACGACAAAGTTTTAACCAAATACGAATCAACGGCAAATTCAATTGAATACGAACCATATCGGCGACATAGCAGAAGCTCCTAGTCTGTGTTCCTGGCTTCTGGACGGTCAGGGGCTCGCCACTACAAGGTTGTCAAAAGATTAACCACCAAAGACCATATGGACACGGGCCGTAAAGAAATTAGAAGTCCAGCAAGCATTACCGCACGGCCTGAGCAATGAAGTTGCTAACAACACGGCCATCATCAATGTTCATCCTAGGCCCATAGGTGTTGAAAATCCTGGCAATTCGGATCTCTACAGACATGCATAATAAATATTGTTATCAGAAAATCTTATTCATAATTATCAGAGAACAAAAAGGGATTTGATCTATTAAGTAATAACTGATTTTTAAGTACATAACGAAGTATTACCAATGCCATGCTGCCTGTGGTAGTCGAACATCAGGGTCTCTGCTACACGCTTACCCTCATCATAACAGCTCCTGACTCCTGTTAAGCAAAATCAAACCAAAATGATAAGCGATTTGAAAATTAATTTATGAAAAGCAGAGCAAAATATATTGCACACATCAGACAAACAAATTTACCAATTGGGTTAACATTGCCCCAGTAGGCCTCGGTCTGAGGGTGCTCAAGAGGATCACCATAAACTTCAGAGGTTGAAGTCAACAAAATCCTGCAATCAAACATAAAACCATAGTCTCAGACAGTTTTCCATGTGAAGGCACTGGAAGAATCAATAGGCATGACAAATGCTGACCTAGCTCCAACTCTCTTTGCAAGTCCCAGCATGTTCAAGGTCCCAATGACATTGGTCTTGATGGTCTATTCAAGATACATATTATTAATACCAGGAACAATTAGGAAAAATTAAGAAATGGCATACTCCTTTAACCGGAAGAGAACCTACATACCTTAACAGGGTTGTGCTTGTAGAAAATTGGTGAGGCGGGGCAAGCAAGGTGATAGATTTGGTCAACCTCCACAAGCAGCGGTTGGGTAACATCTAAAAAGTTAGAAAAAATCACATTATAAATGCATAACTTATGCGAAGAAATACCCTTAAAATGGAACATCTGAGAGAACTGGTTTGTAAAATAGTTTCTTGTGAGCACATTAAGTCATTAATTTGAGTGGATTATTTGCCCAGTTTCAGGATCAACTAGGACAAAGTTGCACCATGCTACCACCAGTCTTAGAAAATAAATATGAATGCACATACTTGTTCAGTTGTGCTCGAAATGTAGGTTACCAACAGCAAGCCACACCAATCGTCCATGACCAATTCAGGACAAGCATTTAGTATATGCCAAAATAAGTGTGGTGTACCTTATTGCCACTTACTGATCATGATTCAAAAATTAGGAACCTTTGAAAGAGAAGTAACAACTAAGCGTACCAAACCAGAAAGGTTTCGGTTGTCAACAACTAGGTCTTCAATTATAGATTCAGAAAATCTTAAAGTCCACCTAACAGACTAGATGGGACATGTTCTCGGACAAGCACATTGACTAAACACATTGCACTTTATTGTCAGATAATTTAGAATCAATAATATTTCAGGATCCTCAGAAAGTTAAGTCTTCAAATTATGTCAAGTCAATGTAAAACATAACAACAAGTACTCGTAGTTGTTTACCATGACGGATGAACTCAAATCTCGGGTGGCCAATCCACTTCTTCAGGTTGTCTTTTGAACCAGTGAAAAGGTTGTCGGCAACAATGACCTGAACAGAAAAGAACATGTTCAACAACATAAAATTGTCTGCAAGACAGGATCCACAGCAAGGATCCTTGAACTCAAAGGTTGCTCGACTCTACAAACTTAATGCAGCTTGACCACTACAGAAAATAGCTCACTCCACATGATCTACTAACTACCTCAGGCAGTTCAAAGTGAAGTGCAATAGCAAGATCTCTGAGGCATTGGCACTGGATCTCTGTTATCTCCCCAATTCCCAATCAGATCCACCGAACAACTATTCAGGGCTGAGCAAAGATAGAGCAATGATGTAGCCAGAGCTGTATGATTATGAAGCAATGCAAGCAGTGATCTCTAACACTTCCAATCAGATCCAGAAATGCACCCAACACTCGAGTCAAGCTTCCAGGTCAAGCACTATGTAACTAACTACTAGGTTCTATACGTCAATTTCCCCCCCACATGATGCCAAATGTAACTAACAAGCTTGCACTCCAGAGATCTGGCACAATTAGCTCCCATTCACGTCCCTTTCACAGAGATCTAGCACCCCTCAATCATCACTGGTGTGAGATCTAGCCGCCGTCTCTCAAAATGGAACCAACCTCACTCACACATGGACGCAGGCCGATCCTGCAAACCTAACGAGCAGCGAAATGCGAACGGGATCTCGTCGGGGAGGCTTGCACGTACCTCGTTCTTCTCGTTCTCCATGAGCTTGTCGACGAGGTGGGAGCCGATGAAGCCCGCGCCACCGGTGACCAGGATCCGCATGTTGGCCTGGGTGGATCAAAATTTAGCAACCCCAATCAGGATCCGGAACAGCACGGTGTGTGGGGGAGAATGATCCCGCGGCGAGGGGGATCGCGCACCTGGAAGAACTTGGAGAAGCGGAGCGGCGAGGGTGTGGGCGGCGGGCGGGTGGCGTGCTCGCCGTTGCTGCCATTGGCCTCCTTCTGCGCCATCGCGGCCGGGTCGTGTACCGCTGCAACAACAAGATCCCCACACGAAAATCAATCAGAGACCGCGCACCGAAACGAGAGGGGCCGAACCGCGCGTGATCTGCGCGGGCGGGGGAAAGGAAGGGGAAGCGGGCGGGCGCTCACCGAGCAGCTGGGGGATTGCTTGGCTCGGACACGGGGGCGCGGTTTGTTGAATCGGATTAGACTGGGGGCGGACGAGGAGAAGGCTTCCCAGATCTGAGCTGTATTTATAGACCCCGCGCTGCTGCACACCTCCCCACACAGAGATGTGCAGACTGCAGAGGAGAGCCAGGCACCGCCACCGACTGCTACCAACCGGGGCTAATCGAAATCAGATCTCAGCCTCACCGCCACCCGACTCCACATAATTCCCTTTCTTTTCCCACGACGATCTGGTGCGATTAGCAATAAGATACTCGTCGTCCGTGCAGCGCAGTAGCAGTGAGGACGGATTGCGCTTCCGATGGAAGCAAAGGTGCCGGTGCCATCGCGCGCGAGATGCCGAGATCCCACCGGGTGCCAAGCCCAAGCGCCACCGATGGCGACACCGCAGCGCGCCCGGACCCCGACACTCGCTCGCTAATCTCTCTCGTTTTTCTCTTGACCTGACATTTTCTAATCTTTGTTTAGCGCCGCGATTAGGCGCGCGTTAGGTGCGCGTGGTGGGGCCTCGTTTAGTATCTGGTGAGACTGACTACTGGGCCCGTCCGTATTGTATTGACTCCAGTTGGCGGGTCACGGCGAGTTCGCGCCAGTGCGCTGTTGGGGCTGGACCCGGTACGCGCGCTGTCGGGTACGGAACGGGAAGGGGTGTGCCGTGGCGTGGCGTGGCGTGGCGCGGGCTTGCTTCAGACATACGGAGCGGCAGCATAATCATTCGTAGGTGAATGAACTTGGGCATCTGCGACTGGTCGGATTAGTAGTAGATTAGTGATCTGAGCAACGTGAGCGGAAAGGAAAGATTAGTGATCTGAGCAAACGTAACGGTGCGCCCTCATGTGCATGGGCGCCACGTCAGGAATTATTATGCTGATCCACACTATCATCATCAGCATAATGCATATTATACAGTCCGACCTAGTCCACCAGAAAGTCGCGACTTTTTAGCCAACCGCTGGTGGGTGGTTACGCACCAAAAGCATATGTCGAATATTACAGCTATGACGTCATTGCGTGATTCGGCGTGTTCGTTTGCCTTTTTTTGCAGCAGCTGCTGTAGCAGCTACAGTGTTTGCAATTATTTCTTCAGCAGCAGCTACAGTGTTTTAGCAGCAGTTATAATGTTTGCAGTTATTTTTCTACAGCCGCAGCTGCAGCTGCAGCCTGCCGAACAGACTAATTATTCTTAACCGACTGTCTTTCTTTGTTTTTAAAGAAAATGCAGGTCAATATCACACAATTTCTTGTGGAGTCGGTTGAAACATGTCGACCCGAAGTTGTGATCGATCTGAACCCATTTCTTTAGGACTACTACTACTTGTGAATTTGTCCCATGAGCTGTTGCGATGTGTTACTGTGTACCCACTTTCTTGAGCTTGATGCCGACCTTAGTGCCCCAGACAGAGCCACTCGGGCGAAACGAGCGCAGTCGTCATTTGCTTCAGAATCAAGCGCCACCCTACTTGACAGGCTTGAGCTCCGGTGTCTGTCAGCAGAGGTCAAGATCTGCCCGGCAGGTCTTAGATCTATGCCATATTGCAAATCAACATCAGAAAATAAAAAGGAGGAATACACGGTTTATGGCCTGCTTCAGAGTGCATCAAGATATTCCTTGCTTTAGACATGATCTACGACGTCACACGAGAGCCCATGTGTTGCCCCTGGACGCGCAGCTTGACTTGGGAGTTCCCAAGGCCAGCCAATCTCGAACGCATAGACTTTGGAAAAAGAAAGAAAATACCCAGAGCTCATCGCCTGCCACCGGTGCTTGGTCAACCGTGCATTGTGTCGCGAGTATTCATGGCAACGCAGATTCTATACTGCCCGCGCGCGCGCGTATCAATGTGCGAACCCATGCCGCCGCTGCTGTCGCTCCCCTGCTCACCGATCGATCGGGCCGTCGGTGGCGGAGCCGGTCGCGTGTTGCTGGCAACCACATGGACGGGGACTAAAGAATTCAACAGGTTTAGGTAGGAGTAGAAGCCAAACAGGACGAACGAGCTAGTCCACCGATCGGTCGGTCGGTCTCCGCGCCCAGCTCTTTTTGGTCGTTGCTTTCAGCGGCGAGGTCCTCGTGGCGTCGTGGCTCCGACGTGCTTGCGCTCCCAGCCCGTGTGTGGCGTGTGCAACCAAGAGCTGACGCCTGACGGTGTGCTAGCCGGTCGGTCCCGTGATGAAGTGAAGGCGACTCCTCGTTGTTGCGTTGCACCGGCCCTGTCGTCTTCTACATGTTGATTGTTGCCGAACCAAGCTTTTGTAGGAGACTGTTGAGCCTAATGGTTGGTTAGGATAGCACTGGAATGGGTCATGTCCGGTCGTGCAGCTCTGCCAACAATTAGCATCAATTCTTATTTCTAAGCTTAAAAGACATCCATGAACTCCCCCATTTAAAAGAAACATTCATGAAGTCTTCTGTGTCTGCCTAGATAAGTGGCCAAAATAAGTTGTCCTCATTTTCTCAATTCCGCACATAAAACTTAGCACCCACCTGTGGCTGGCCTTCCCACCACCTTCAAACATGCTCCTAGTGTCATATGAAAAATGTTTCGCGGCGAATTACCACTACATTGAGTCATTGAGGATAGGAAGGAGATAGATGCTATCGACGCAAAATCATCAGCGATAGTGGATGCGAAAAGGACAATGCGACGGTTCTTCCATACAGTAGGCGGACTGCCAAACATCCATTCAATCTTCAAACCCCACATGATATGTGATATCTAGTGCAAAGAGCAGAAGTTGCTAAGTGGCTGGCTGTGGCCAGCAGCCAAACAGCCTCGTAGCTACGTGTGATGCGGGGTGCGCAACTGCACATGCGTGCTTACATACATCTATACATACGTAAGTCGCTATACAAGCAGCTTGATGTTACAGAAGTGAAGTACAAACTTGATGCATGCCACATATCGATGGCGTTGTCCAATTAATAATGATATGTAAGAAGCCGTATGTTCATGGAATCGTATCATACGCTTTCAACGCCTTCGACCCATTTGGCTTCTGTCATGTGCTCTTTAGCCAGTCCGATAACAAGTGATGCTCGTGCACCTACATTCAATAAATAGCTCATGACAAAACATCCAATGAACACGAATAAGGCCTTATTTTGGATCAAGAGGAAGAGTTCATGTTTAGTCCTAAAGTTTAGTCCAGAGAATCTTGCTATTTAAAGATATTAAATAAAGTCTAATTACAAAATCTTTTTAAAAATGGGTGCTAATTTACGAGACGAATCTAACGAGCCTAATTAAGCTATTTTTTTCTACAGTGAAGCTACAGTAACCACTGTCTAATGACAACGTAATTACCCTCATTAGATTCGTCTCGCAAAGTAGCCCAGGTTTCTGCAAAAAGTTTTATAATTACACTTTATTTAATACCTTTAAATAGCAAGAACTTTGGCCTAAACGAAACGAACATGGCAAGGTCAATACTACTAAAATACTTGCTTCGTTCTCTTTTGCTTATCGTATTTGAAATTGTTGGTCCTGATGCACTTAGATTATTGTTTACCAAAGACAAAAGCATGATTGTGAAACATGCAAGAAGAATCATATAGAAAGATTGATAATGCATTACTGATATAATTTCTTATTTACAACGAATGAAAATAACATTCTGCGCCAATGGTCAAAATTTTCATGTTTGAGACTGTAAACATGAGAATGTAGATGGAATTAAGACAGGAAGAAACTTTCATCCATCAAACAATTTTTAATACAGAGGTGTTACATTTTTTTGGGATTCCCAGGTTGATTGAATTATCACTTTCAATGATGCAATGTATCTCCCCCACTAGATTTCCAAGGTAAACTTTTCCACTAACATGGTAATTAAGGCACTAACAGAACTGCATGATGTGTGGTATTGTGACTAGTACTAAAAACAGTTTTGCTGTCGAAGCACTGAATGTAACTGTTCAATTCATGAAAATTCAGTTTTTCCCCAACTACAGCAAGAAGCCCCTAAATTTGTATTGATCTCAGGTGCAGGACCCTTGCCACTACTTTACACCATCACACCATCATCAAGTTTATATATACTTCTATATTAAGTTCACTAATTAAGCTGTTAGTTTCCCAGTATCAGACAACTTAAGTAACATAACATAAATGACAGCCAACACAGCAATGTGCAGAACAACAAAAATATGTACCTTCGGTCTTCAGATCTGTGGAGATCCCACTGGCAACGAAAGAGGGCTTAAAAAATATGTACCTCTTGGTATCATGCACTGCCACCCCAACCAGTGTCTTCGCCCTGAGATCAACACTGACCACTGCCTCCATGCTTCCCTTTCTTCCCATGCAGGTGCCGTTGGCCGAGAAGTGAACAACATCGTCATCGTTATCAATGCTCAAGCTGGGGTAAGCCATGTACAGGCCTCCCAGGGACAAGGTTGACCCTGTTGCCTCCTCCTCCTTATTGTGTTTGGTGCTTACTAGCAAATTCAGTAACTTACAAAGCATTTCGTTTCCAACAGGTAGTCTGATGTTGGCCAAATGAACGGTGCGATGGTGGTGCCACTTGTACGACGAAGCGACCGGCCGGATATGGATCCTCCATGTGTTGATTGTCCAGCTACCAGCGACAACGTAGTCTGGCAGACCTTCTTCGGCGTCGTAATTTCCGGAGGGGACAGTAAACCCATCCTTTGGCGGAGTAATTAATTTCCATCTCGACGTACTTGACAGTGCCTTTGCGCCGGTTGACGGTGATGTCGCGACAGTAGGACGGGCAGCCTTCGAGGTATCTCTCCCAATTTCCCTCGGCTGGCAACGGCAGCGGCACATCGCGGAGCTTGGGGCACTCCGAGAGCACGTCGCAGAGGACGATGCCTCGCCACAGATCGACCCAGCCTATCGTTCCTTGGTCACCTCCAATCGTGATCACCTTGGTTGTCCTATGGTACATCTGCCTCTCCGCCGAGTCAGGGATGGGCGGGCACACCTTGTCCCGCAGCGGCTCGTCCACGGGCAACACCTGGGAGGTCCAGCTCCCTTGCTTGCCGTTGCCGGTTGATCGGTACAGGTGAAGCTTGAATTTGGGTTTGAAAATTAGCGCAGGTTCGAGAGCGGCCACAACGTAGTTGTCGTCGCTGCAGCTCAGTATGGCGATCTCGTTGTCCCCGAAGGCCTCCTGATCAAGCGGCTTCGGGAGCAGGTCCAGCCTTGGGCGTTGATTGTCCACCTTGTACACGAAGTGGTCGCTGTACCGCACGTGAGTTCCGAGACGCGCATCGAGGGGGACGCGGACGACGACGAGATCGGCGTCCTGGCAGATCACTTTGGGTGACAGGTATTCACCGGTGGGTTGTTCAACACAAGGGCAGTTGACGTAGAAGTGGGCCAGGGCTGGCGGGCTGGCGTTGTAGAAGGTGACGGCGATGGGCAGGCCGGTGCTCGTCTTGGACCAGGCGGTGGTGGCGTTGCGGCGGTGGGGGGCGCTGCCGGTAAAGAGGCGGAGCAGGACGCAGCGTGGGGAATAGTGGCTGGAGCGGAACGACATGGCCTCCGATCGATCGATGGGTACACGATGACGATCCAATCAAATCAATCGACGACGGAATTTGGTGGCTAGGGCTCCGATGAAGTTCCAAAGATTTTTCCGTATTTTTACTCAAGCAAAGCAATCGCGTGTTGTTTCGGAATCGGGCTACGGAAAAACACGGCAAAACTTCTACGTGGGCTGCTACCGACCCAACAGCCCACGTCTTGGCTTTCTCAGAATTCAGATTTCAGAAGCTCAAAATACATTTGATGATGGGACAGAGGGAGGGAGTAGTAGCTCATAACTTGACACAAAATCTAGAAGCTAGAATTACTTATATTCGGAACAAGAGGAAGGGGATTCAAGTGTTCTTAGTGAGCACGTATGCCTGGTTAAACCAAAACAAGTATAGCAATATGGAGTAAATAACTAATTATTCAGGTTGACAAAAACAATTCATTACGTTTAATGTATTGGAAAACAATTCATTATGTTAAAACAATTCATTACCAAAACAATTCAAGTATTCAATATTGGAAAATGTCATAGACTGGATGCACTTCGATTATCATTCACCAAAAAAAAGGGATACATTTTGATTATCATTTCAATGTTAAATGTATGTCTGTAAAATATGCTAGAATAATTGTGTTTACTGATATTACGAATAACTTTCATCACCACTGGTAAAACATCAGTGGACTGAACCATTGAGAAAGAAGGTAACCTGAAGACAAAAGTAAACTTATATCCATCCAAGAAATTTAATAAACACAAGAAGGGGCTGCAATAATTGTCTGGGAACAGGTTGATTACAACTTTCAGTGATGCATGCCCTTGTTCCATTTAGAAAAAATCAGTCTTGTTTACCAACCAAGACTGTAATTGAGTTCGCAGAGGAAAGTGTGCAGAGACCCTTGCTACTACCTTCCCATTGCATCACATCATCAGCAAGTTCATGCTAGTTTCCCATTAATCTTGAGCCAATGATTATTATGGTCAGGCCTTAGACAATTACGCGATACTTCCATGACCGTATGGCAGCACCTTTTGCAACTCCATTTTATTGTATGTGTAACTTCAGCCACTATTGGTAATGGGAAGCTTCATCGTTCACTTAACCGACGGCACAACTGCAATGTGCAGTGTATATTTGTTTGACAGCATGTATACCATCAGTGCCACTAAACAAGAATGACATATATGTTGCATTGCATATAAAAAGACCAGTTTCACTGTTTATTTATGGAAGCGTTGCTGCCTGAATGCAACAATTGGGTGCAGCAAAATCCACCTTTTGTTTTGACATACTGGGAGATCCCACTAGCACGGAAGTGGCGATAAAAACCTCTGTTAGTACCAAGTTCTTGCACTCCTTTCAGAGTCTTCGCCCTCACATCAACATTGACCAGAGCTCCAATACTTTCCATGCGGGTGCCCGTGGACAAGATGTAAAGAACATCATCATCAAGGATGCTCAAGGTGGGGTAAGACACGCACAAGCATCCCAGGGACAGGGTCGTTGCTCTTGCTCCTGTGGCCTCCTGCTCCTCAAAGCAACCGGCTGTCAATATCCTATCCAGTGACTTATGAACCCTTCGTTTGCCAGAAGGGATGCGGAGGCTGTCCAAACTAACGGAGCAGCCAGGGCGCCAGTCGTTCCATGAAGCAGCCGGGATAGGCATTGCCCACGTGGTGGCTGTCCAGGTACCAGGGTCAATGGAGTGTGGTACCCCTTGATAATGCACCGAATCATCAGAATCAGAATCATCGGAATCAGAATCATCGGATCCTGAGGGGACGAGGAACATCTCCTGTGGTGGAGTGATTTCCATCTCCACGTACTTGATCGTGTCTTTTCGCTGGTTGACGGTAATGTCACGGAAGTAGGACGGCCAGTAGTTGAGGAAGTAACTCAAATTGCCCTCGGCCGGCAATGGCAGCGGCAAGTCGCGGAGCTTGGGGCGCTCTGAGAGCACGTCGCAGAGGATGATGCCGCGCCACAGATCGACCCAGCCTATTGTCCCGTTCTCATCTCCAAGCGTGATCACCTTGGTTGTCCGATGGTACATCTGCCTCTCCGCCGTTTCAGGGATCGGGCACACCTTGTCACGCATCGGCTCCTCCAGGGACAACTCCTGCGAGGTCCAAATCCCTGTCTCGCCGTTGGTAGTGGATCGGTACAGTCGAAGCTTGAACGTGGGTTTGGAGTCGTCAGAACCAGACATGATCCGGAGCGCGGCCACAACGTACTCCTCGTCGCCGCAGCTCAGCACGGCGATCTCGTTGTCTTCCAAGGCCGCCGGAAACGGGTTCGGGAGCAGATCCAGCTTCGGACGTTCAGGGTTCACCCTGTAGACGAAGTAGTCGCTGAAGAAGTTTTCCATCCTGGCACGCATGTCGCGGGGCACGCAGAGGACGACGAGGTCGGCGTCCTGGCTGACGAATTTGGGCTTCAGGAAGATATCTTCGGGTTCCTTACCAGGGCGAGGAATACCGGGGCAGTAGACGGAGAAGAAGGAGAAGGCCGGCGGGCGCGCGGCGTGGAAGGTCGCACTACTACAGATTCGAATATCACAGACGATACGTTTCACACGGGAAATAGAAACCGTCTGGAAACGAAATACCTCAGACGGCCCTGCAGACTAAGCGGCTGAAAACATGTCCGGCGCCAAGTTATGAGAAATCTTTAGACGCCTTCTCCCAAAAAACACGTCTGGGATGAGATATGCAAAATTCCTCAGACGGAGTCTGTATTATCCGTCTGAGATATGTCTTACAGTTTCAGACGGTATTCATGGGACACTGTCTAAGAAAGTACTATCAGACGGTGCTTTGTTGGCGGCATTGCTGCCCGTCTGTGTCTTCCCGAGACCACGCAGCTGGCGAAGTGGATCGACGGGCCGGCGTGTCGCAAACGGAGACGGAGACCGGCCGATGATGCCGCGCGCGGCCACGGAAACGCACCGCTACGGTTTTGAAGGGCCAGAGGCGAAACGATTTGTTGCACGCGCGACGCATCGTTTCAGCGCCGCGACACCTGATTGGAAGAGATCAGATCGAATTAACGTTCGCCCGCGATCTCCTCTGTTTCCGCGGTGTGCGCGACGCCTCATTTCAGCGTCGCGATGCCTCGAATGCCGACGCGACTGATGACATTCATCCCTGATGTATATAAATTTCGACGTCGACGTACGACGACGGCCTACTCCTTTCAATCCATCTTTAATTTCTTGCCCGCTCTCCGTTCACGTTGCCGCGCCTCTCTCGCCGCGAGGAGTTCTGGCACACGCCTGGTCGACGAGACGACGACGACGAAGGACCAACACGCGGGCCATGACGAAGCGGAAGAACATTGATGAAGCGGTGACCGTGGCTACGAAGATCATCGACGACGCGGCGGGCATGGCGGGCATCATGGCGGTGGCGAATGTCGATGACGCGGCGCGGGCGTCGAGGTTGAGGTAGGACTGTTGTTTCTGTGTTATGTGGATTCTGAATATGCTTTCGTCTGAATTGAACGGCTGAGCACTGTAGCAGGATGCACTGTAGCAGGATGCAGCCAGCGCACCATTTTTTTGGGTACTTCCTCCACACTGTTACAGACGGGTATAAACAACGTTTGAGAAAACGAACCACTCAGACGGGTAACGAACACCGTCTTACGTAAAGCCATATCTCAGACGAACAGTGGCGCCGTCTGAAGAAAGGCAGGTTTCAGACGGAAGCACAAGCCGTCTGAAACAAGAAAGTCTGAGATGATACCTTGTCTCAGACGGCGTTATAAATTTTTTCTCAGACGGCAGCTGATGCGGTCTGAGACGGATGGGGACCCGTCTGACCTACGAAACGTCTGAGATAGGTTCCTTGTTTCAGACGGTAGTCAACCGTCTGACATATGTGAGGTTTGAGATAGGTTACTAATCTCAGACGGTTCGGGACCCGTCTGACCAATACAACGTCTGAGATAGATTCCATGTTTCAGAAGGCTCGGTTACCCGTCGGACATATGCGACGTCTGAGATAGGTCACTTATCTCAGTCGGCTTGGTTGCCCGTCTGAACTATGATGTCATCTCAGACGCTGAGTCACAGACGGTTAGCTTCAACGTCTGGGATGGGTTTATTTCCCCGTCTGTGGATTACGTTTTTGTAGTAGTGTCGCCGAGATGGGCAGGCCGGTGCTCGTCTTCGACCACGCGGTGGTGGCGTTAGGAGGGGTGTCGCAGCCGGCCCGGATGTTGACCAGGACGCTGCTTGGGATATCGTGCCTGGGGTAGGCCATGGCCTTCGATCGATCAATCCACGATCCAATTGGAGACGACGAACCTTGTGTTCACCAGGATCTGGGAGACGTTGGGGACGACGGCAGGGCCACGATACTGGCGACGGAATTTGGCTCAGATAAATTTCCGATGATTTTTTCCTTGAATATTAGCAATCGTGTATTTTAGAAAGGGTCGCGCTACGCGCGTTAGGGAACCGCGCGTCCGCTCCCATGCCCCGTCACGTGTCCGACAACACAGCTCGGTCATCGTCTTCCTCTCCGACCACCACCCCCGCCCGGACGCACCGCCCCCCACGTGGCCTCCGGCGCCGTCCCCGGCGCCGTCGCCGCCCGCCGCACGAACCCCTCCTCCGCCCGCCTCCACCCCCGGCGGCCGGCGGCGCCGCGCCGCCTTGCCGCGCCGCCCGCACCCGCCGCCGCCGCCGCCGCTAAATCGTCGGGACGCGACGCCCTCGCCGCCTACCGGCCGCCCACAGCTACGGCGGCGCCACCGCCGCCCGCCACGGGTCACGACCGCCCCCCCCCCCCCCCCCCCCCCCCCCCGAACCCTCCTCTATGTCCGGCGATGGTGATGCCCCCCGGACCCCCTCAACAACCCCGGAACCCTAACCCCCTCTGCCCTCCCCCACCGCCGCCGGCCGGCGGCGCCCTCGCCGCCTTGCCGCGCCGCCCGCCCATCCGCCGCGCTGCGCCACCTCTGCGCGTGGGCCGGGCCGCGGCAGGATGCGCGATAAGGACGGCGCGCGTCGTATACTTTCCGTTTTAGAAACTGCAGATCATTTAACTGGTGGACTTGATTAGATGTAATGGGCTGGTATCGATTGCTAGGCCCAGCAGCCCATATAACTGCGGCACGTTTTTGGCTATGTCAGCGCCGTCAGAATTCGGAAACTCCGTAGCGGAATACAGCAGCAGCTACGCCGTAGAATGGATAAGTAGTGGACCACGCATGCACGATGCGTGTGTTCTTCTTCTTCCTTGTCGGCCTTCACGGTGCCGAATTTTCATGCTGCATAATTCAACCTCACGCTCCGTTTAGGTAACTTGTCACTTAGCTCAAGCAGTCCACACAACTCCACATGGTTGGTTCCCGTAACTGCAAATGCAGAGCTTGAGGGTCGCACGTACAGGCCTCTCTTTTTCTAGGAGAGAGCGAAGTTTTTTTAAGTGCGAGCAAAGCTCCATACTTCCAATGCGAATTTAGAAAACCTGCGAGTTCTGTTTCATATTTCCGAAATCGGCGATCTAAGATCACTGAGTTCTCGATCGTGTGGTATTGTGCAGTTGACAACTAGGCTCCATTTGGAGGATGTGGGTACGGACAATTGGAGATGTGGCTGGCCAGCTCCTCTAAACAAAACTCAGGTCAACGAGTCATACCATGGAGTCAAAAACTCCAGCGAGCCAGCTAGCTCGCAATGTCCGCAAGTGCCCATCTGCCCATCCGTGGACCAGCAGCTGACTCGGCAGTCAAAGCTGCTAGCTCTGCCCAAGGTTATTCATATACTAACGTCAACATCAAACGCTGCATGCAACCAAGTAAGCAGTCAAATAAAGCGGCAAGCAAGCACCTCTCGCGTCCTACCCGATCACAACCGCCTATATAAGCTCCTACCGTTCTCGGAAGTAGAGCCACACACATCACTCACTCCTAGTGTATGATACTCCAGCACACACGAGCGTGACGCTAACAATGGCAGTACTTAGCGGAGTCAGCCGCTGCTTGCTACTTGTCTCCTTGGCCCTGCTCCCTGCCGTGAGCATGGGCATGGACTCCATCGGAAACTACTGCGCGGGAACCAGCTACGCGGGCAACAACAAGGCCGTCGCCAGCATCAGCTACGTCCTCGCCGACCTCGTGACCACGGCCTCCACCGGAGGCTTCGCCACGTCCAGCGCCGGCAAGGGCGACAAGGCCATCTACGGCCTCGCGCAGTGCCGCCGCGACGTCTCCGCCGGCGACTGCGCCGCCTGCCTCGCCGACGCCGCCAAGCAGCTCCCCAGCGCCTGCAGCTACAGCGCCGACGCAAGAATATGGTAATGTCACTCTGATCCATTCCTTGGCACTCAGAGCTCGTCATAGACGTTATGTCGCCGAACATTTCGAAATAATTACTAACTTGGTATATGTACGGCATCATGCAGGTACGACTACTGCTTCGTGCGGTACGAGAACGCGGACTTCATCGGGCAGACGGACACGGACGCCGGCGTGATCCTGGTGAACACGCAGGCGATGGACAACGCGAAGGCGTTCGAGAAGGCGGTGGGGAAGACGGTGGGCAAGGCGACGGCGCAGGCATCGGCGGCGGGCAGCGCGGGGCTGGGGCGGGACAAGGAGCAGTACACGCCGTTCGTGTCCGTGTACGCGCTGGCGCAGTGCACGCAGGACCTGGCGCCGCTGGCGTGCGCGCAGTGCCTGTCCACGGCGGTGTCCAGGTTCGGGCAGTACTGTGGCGCGCAGCAGGGGTGCCAGATCAACTACAGCAGCTGCAGGGTGCGCTACGAGATCTACCCGTTCTACTTCCCGCTCGCCGGCGCCGGTACTGCCGCCACTGATATGACCAAGTACAACAAGATCGTCGTGCACCCTTGATCACCTACGTGGTTGATTATGTATGTGTACATCAGTGCATGTACCAATACGCGAGTAGTAGTAACTCGTTAAATGCAAGTGACTTGACGTTGTAGCGGTGAGTATATGGCTATAAGCAATCAGTAGCGCGCCTTCACTTGCCGCAACTTGGAATAAAGTTGTATTAAGTTGTGTATGTCTCAGTGAAAGCAAAATAATATTAACAAGTTACATACTCTGTTGAGATTATATTTCGATTCTCATGCACAATTCTCAATCGACCTGTGGATCTCTCTCTCTCTCTCCCTCTCCCTCTCCCTCTCCCTCTCTCTCCCTCTCTCTCCCTCTCTCTCTCTCTCTCTCAGTTGACGAAGCTCGTGCATGCTTCCCTAGTGCATGGGCACCAAGGTGCAAAACGGATTTCAGTATAAATCATGCCTTTCCTTTTACCTTATGTGCGCAACCCTAAACTAAAAATATGCACCAATAAGCTGCTGCTGAAAGGGGCGGAGCTAGAGTTCAAGAGAGGATGGTGCAAGACATCATGTTGGACTGCTCGATCTTCCTTTAGCCTTGTGGGTGCATGATTATTTGCCAAATGGGTGCGTATGAGGTGAAAATTAGATGAATGTTATTAGAATTTGTTTTTCCTCTGGATGCGGCCGCACCGAGTACTCTTCAAGTAGCTCCGCCCCTGGCTGCTCAGGCCTGTCAAACAAGGTGTGCACCCGAGTATCCAGAGGTCTAGCTTCGACACTGCCTCCCACGAATTCCAATGGCCAAGCTACTAGTATTTCTATATGCATGATGCTTCTATTTTTTTACAAGCAATAATGTGTATTTATCGTGAGCCAAATAAAGGCGGGTGAATGCTCTTCTCCTTCCCTTGTCTTCCCTGTCCTCATTTTTTCTACAGCTGTTTATGCGCGCGCGCACAACCGGGGGGGGGGGGGGGGGGGGCTTGTGCCCTTGCAAAGTACAATATTTATGCAGACATTTAATCTCCTGCATACTCCAATTGGTCTCTCAAATTTAGCCGCTCATACTTGTTGCCGGTCCCATAGACTCCTGCAAGCATGGGGCGGGAGAAATTTGATCTGCAACAATGTACCTGGTATCCCGGTGATCCTTGCTCTAAAGGTATAGTGGGTCGGTTGAAGGCCAATTTGCTGAGTTGGCCCTCAAATTCAATATGAAGGCACACACAATTCTCGCCATCCGCTCACGCATTCTGATCGCATATCTGGAAAAAGCAAACTATCCCAAAGTCGAAACTTATGCCTATGTGACTGCAAGACGCCTCCTACACAGACCAGTGAGACCACACCAAGATAACAGACTTCAGACTTGCAAAATAGAGTACTACAACATTTGCTCCCTTGCTAAAACCACAAATGCGCATTCGTATCAGATAGACATATACATTTTTTTATTTTTTTGAGTAAATTTCATCAAAACTATAACTATTTCCGTCATTGTTGCACAAAACTACAACTTTTTTGACCAATTTTACAAAACTATAACTATTCTGACATCTTCTTTCACAAAACTACAACTATTAGGTTTGGTCCCACATGTCATCCATATACATGTGCCCTGTGATATGGACCCATCCGTCAGTGGCATATGTGCAAAAAAGTTATAGTTTTGTGAAACAAGGGGTCAGAATAGTTATAATTTTGTGAAATTAGTCAAGAAAAATTATAGTTTTGTGCAACAACAACACAAATAGTAGTAGTTTTGTGAAATTTATTCTTTTTTTTTTTTAGAAACAGATAGACACACACAGTTGAGACAGGAGCACTTCGAACGGCAAATCTTTCATGACCCAACATGTGACAGGCCCAATTGACTCGAACGAGAACCCACAGACCGGGCCTTACACTCAATGATATGTGCTCGGCTCGGGCCGAGACCATCGATCCTCCACGGCTCCACGCCACCGTGGAGCGGCAGGAAGAAACAAACGTGGAAGCAGCCGGGCAGATCACCGCGTGCATGCGCGCCACCTCTCCCGCCACCGATCCGGCCGGCCGCACGCACAAAAGGGAAACCGACGCCTCCAGCTCCATGACATGCAAGCTTAGCCGATCCACACGCACAGACACAGCACGCCGCTCCACCGCCTGCAAGCACCGAAGCAAAGTGAAGCGGCAGCCATGGCCTCCGGCGCGGTGCGACCTGCGTTCGCCTACACAGTGGTGTACGTGAAGGACGTGGTCAAGTCGGCCGCCTTCTACTCCTCCGCATTCGGCTACACCGTCCGCCGCCTCGACGAGTCCCACAAGTAACACATATCTCTCTGCACTGCCGGCCACCAGGCTTGATGCACGCTAGCTAGATGTAACAAGTCGTGCTGCCATACATTCGTCGCATGCAGGTGGGCGGAGCTGGAGAGCGGCGCGACGACCATCGCGTTCACGCCGCTGCACCAGCGGGAGACGGACGCGATCACGGGGCACGTGCAGCTGCCGGACTCGCCCGCGGAGCGCGGGCCCGTGGAGATCTGCTTCGACTACCCCGACGTGGACGCCGCGTACCGCCGCGCCGTGGACAACGGGGCCGTGCCCGTCAGCGCGCCGGAGCAGAAGAACTGGGGGCAGAAGGTCGGGTACGTGCGGGACATCGACGGCATCATCGTGCGCATGGGCAGCCACGTCCGCGAGTGATCGATCGCCCTTTCCCAGCCAGCGGCCCAGCGCGCGGGATCTGGCATGCGTGCTTGTCCTTTTGGTTGTGGGAGATAAATTAGTTGTAACTAAATGTTCGCTGATGGTCAGTAATGACTCGCTGGTGTACTTTGGCAATCAAAATAAGTGCGTGTGATCTCACTAGTTCTTCAGTGTGCATCAGATGTGAAAGGAAATGCCGACGACATTGGTACACTTTGTGTTGACATTGACATACAAATAAGTCTACCCAGAATTTCTGGAGCAGAACCAGAATTTCTGGACCCGTTTTCTGCTCTATTGACCGGCCCAGCTCACAGGCTGTGGGCTGTTTCTGAATTCTAGACTGGCCGTGAGTTCAGTATGGTCCGGCCTCTAAGGCCTATTAATAAAAGGGTTCTTCAATTAAAGATGTTTTTGGATTCTAGACTGGCCGTGAGTCCGGCCTCTAAGGCCTATTAATAAAAAGGTTCTTCAATTAAAAAAAAGAATATTGAAAAGTTCATGAAGAAACGGGACAACCGGACAATCGCAGTTGATACCAACATTTGCATCTACCAGTTTTTGGTATGGTACGCCTTTAAAACAACATTTCTCGTTTCTAGTATCCCGAGATACTATCAAACCAGTTACCTATTGCCTATCTTATGCTCTGTCCAACAGATTGTAAATGGATCTTTGACGAACAAGAAAGGTCAACAAACCGGGCATATTATTGGTCTACTTCACTGAACTGCTACATTTCTGGAGGCTGGGATAAAGCCGGTGTATAATCTTCTCTTTATTGATTTCTATCATGAACGGCCAGGGCGAGTGATGCGCGGGCTGCCCACAGTCTGCCCCACTTATTACCGTTTGACTAGCACATGATTTTTGTTCCTAACTATTACACTTACAATTGATTTTTATATATTGGAATTTCAATCACTCTTTTTGTGTTTTTAAACTGGTATTGGTGTAATGGAGAAATTGACGTACTTACTTCTACTTAACAACCACAAATTTAATTCATCCAAAAAGGGAAAGAAATCTGCAGAAAAATCTAAGCCATCAAATTGAAATCCGATGATAAAAGAAAATCGAATGTTGACAACCATGAAAACAAGCAAGTGTTCCATATACATCCCCTTATCGGGGAACAACAATAACATGTGGTAATTGGAATTTGATGCAATTCTGTACGAGAAACAAACTTCTTTATGTGCAAGTTTGAGGCCTTGGAAAAGCCTATTCTCTCTTCTCAAGGTTTCCTTGTGACATATCAGCTGTAGAAAGAAGGAATGAAAGAAAGCGAGCAACAAAACTAGAAAAGTGCTTGTAATAAAGGAGCGACCCAAGTGGTTTAACTGAACAAAACACCACTACACCGTTCCAGTGTTTTCCACTTGGCGCCGGAACGCACCCGAACCACACCCAGAAAAATCCGGGCCCCCCTTCTCACAGCTGTCGGGTCCTCGAGTCGAGTCCTGCCAAGTCACGAACCCCACCTGACCCAAACCCAAACCGCCGCAACGAAGCAAGAAGCCGCACGAAACCTGCGACCGACCGAGCGCGCCGTTCTGGAGAAGTCCCGCGCGCGCCCGAACCCTCCTCCACCATCTCACGCCCGCGAGCTTCCGGCGGACCGAACCGACTTCTCGCGCGCGCGCCGGGGGGCTTCACGCACCGCCACATCACCACCCTGCACGAACCTTCCCGAACGCCACCGCTCCCCGGCGCGACTCCTGTATATAAGACGCCGCCCCGGTCCGGCTCCTCCCCACCAACTCGAGAAAACAGAGCAAAGCATTCCAACCCAATCCACCAGCTCAGCGAACAACAACATCGGAAGAACAAAGGCGAAAGCTAGCGCGCTCGCCTCTAATTAATTCCTTCACGCATCGACTCGGTTAATTCTCGCTTGGTTCGATTCGATAGAGATGGCGACCGGCAAGGGCGAGGGTCCGGCGATCGGCATCGACCTCGGCACCACCTACTCGTGCGTCGGCGTGTGGCAGCATGACAGGGTGGAGATCATCGCCAACGACCAGGGCAACCGCACCACGCCGTCGTACGTGGCGTTCACTGACACCGAGAGGCTCATCGGCGATGCGGCCAAGAACCAGGTCGCCATGAACCCCACCAACACCGTATTTGGTAAGTTGCCCCTCTTCTTTGTTCATGCCTGGATTAATTTAGATCCTTCAACTGTTCTGTGGTTTGGTGAGATTGTGTTAGTAACATATGCCGCAAAGTTTAGCACAGCAGATGTGAAGGCAAAACAACAGATAGTTCAATTCGTAGTGACAGCGCTTGCCTGATGCGTGCTCTGCTTCTTGCTCTGTTTTGGCGGCAAAGGAGGCTCACTAATTGATTTCGTTTAATACTAGCAACTAGTTAAAAAATATCGATTTCTGCACATGAAAGAGAGAAAAATAGAACACAGCAGGGGTGCAAACATGTGTTTTGAGTTCAGTTCGTAGTGACTCTACACAACGTCATGCTCTGCTTCTTGCTCTGTTTTTGGCGGCAGAAGAGGATCACTAGTGGGCTTCGTTAAATATAAAAGATACATCTCGTTCTTAGCAACTGCTAAGTGCTAGTCGTAAATTATAATTTCTGCACATGAAAGAGAGAAAAAAACACAGCAGTGATGCAAAACGTTTTTTTCCTGCACTGCACGAGTCGCAAGTCTCTAACCACTCTGTTTCCGCCATGCAGATGCCAAGCGGCTGATCGGCCGGCGCTTCTCAGACCCGTCCGTGCAGGCGGACATGAAGATGTGGCCGTTCAAGGTGATCCCGGGCCCCGCCGACAAGCCCATGATCGTGGTGACGTACAAGGGCGAGGAGAAGAAGTTCTCGGCGGAGGAGATCTCCTCCATGGTGCTGACCAAGATGAGGGAGATCGCCGAGGCCTACCTCAGCACCTCCATCAAGAACGCGGTGATCACCGTCCCGGCCTACTTCAACGACTCCCAGCGGCAGGCCACCAAGGACGCCGGACTCATCGCCGGGCTGAACGTGATGCGCATCATCAACGAGCCCACGGCCGCGGCCATCGCGTACGGGCTCGACAAGAAGGCCTCCTCCACGGGCGAGAAGAACGTGCTCATCTTCGACCTCGGCGGCGGCACCTTCGATGTCTCCATCCTCACCATCGAGGAGGGCATCTTCGAGGTCAAGGCCACCGCCGGTGACACACACCTGGGAGGCGAGGACTTCGACAACCGGTTGGTCAACCATTTCACGCAGGAGTTCAAGCGGAAGCACAAGAAGGACATTAGCGGCAACCCGAGGGCGCTGCGGCGTCTGAGGACGGCGTGTGAGCGGGCGAAGAGGACGCTATCCTCCACCGCGCAGACAACCATTGAGATTGACTCCCTTTATGAAGGCATCGACTTCTACGCGACCATCACCCGGGCCAGGTTCGAGGAGCTCAACATGGACCTGTTCCGCAAGTGCATGGAGCCCGTGGAGAAGTGCCTCCGCGACGCGAAGCTGGACAAGGCCCAGGTCCACGACATCGTGCTCGTCGGAGGATCCACCCGCATCCCCAAGGTACAGCAGCTGCTGCAGGACTTCTTCAACGGCAAGGAGCTCTGCAAGAGCATCAACCCCGACGAGGCCGTCGCGTACGGCGCCGCGGTCCAGGCCGCCATCCTCAGCGGCGAAGGGAACCAGAAGGTGCAGGACCTGCTCCTGCTCGACGTCACGCCGCTGTCGCTCGGGCTGGAGACGGCCGGCGGCGTGATGACGACTCTGATCCCGAGGAACACCACCATCCCGACCAAGAAGGAGCAGGTGTTCTCCACCTACTCCGACAACCAGCCGGGCGTGCTAATCCAGGTGTACGAGGGCGAGCGGACGCGGACCAAGGACAACAACCTGCTCGGCAAGTTCGAGCTGACCGGCATCCCCCCCGCCCCGCGCGGCGTGCCGCAGATCAACGTCACGTTCGACATCGACGCCAACGGCATCCTCAACGTGTCGGCGGAGGACAAGACGACGGGGAAGAAGAACAAGATCACCATCACCAACGACAAGGGCCGGCTCAGCAAGGAGGAGATCGAGCGCATGGTGCAGGAGGCCGAGAAGTACAAGGCCGAGGACGAGGAGGTCAAGCGCAAGGTGGAGGCCCGCAACGCGCTGGAAAACTACGCCTACAACATGCGCAACACGGTCCGCGACGAGAAGATCGCGTCCAAGCTTCCGCCCGAGGACAAGAAGAGGATCGAGGACTCGGTGGAGGACGCCATCAAGTGGCTCGACGGCAACCAGCTCGCCGAGGCGGAGGAGTTCGAGGACAAGATGAAGGAGCTCGAGGGCATCTGCAACCCGATCATCTCCAAGATGTACCAGGGCGGCGCGGGCGGCGCCGCGGGCATGGACGAGGACATGCCGAGCGGTGGCGCCAACAACGGCGGTGGCAGCGGCGCCGGGCCCAAGATTGAGGAGGTGGACTAAGCGCGTCGCGACAAGTCTTTGAGCTGGAGATGATGTTTCTGCATGCAGGTTCTGGAGTATTGTTGTGGCGTCATGACGCCTTATCAGATTGTGGAATAAGCTGGTGTTCGTACCGGAAGGGAGTTCAGTGTCAGGAGTTGTTAGGCTTAGTAGATTAAAGAAATATTAGTACTATGTTACTAGGTTTAGTTGAGTGAATAAATAAGATGAGTATGCTCTTGTTTGTAATCGTCTAGTTGAATTCAGGAGTCGATCGAGAACGTCAAGATATTACTATCTTGTTCCTTGTATCTTCTTGTCATGCTCCTTCCTGTGTGCAAATGAGAGTCACTACTAGCCGAAGGTTATACTTCCCCTGTCCTGACTATCATCAAGCGCTCGTCTGCCCTGCTTGGGCGTCGTGGCCTATCTCAGAACAGGGAGATTCTGTTTAGCAGTGGATCAGGCTCGAAAGTTCTTGCCACTCCAGAAGGGCAAAGAAGAGGGGTTGACAGCAAAGCTAGTAGGCCTATTCGGTTTTCTTCTGTCCCAGATGCTCTGGCAGAAAATGCAGGCCACCCGTCTTCACAAACCACAGAATGAGCCCAGATGTTTGGTTTTACGGCCCACCCACCACTCTGATGTTCACGCATGGACTAGCAGAGAAAGCCCAGGATGACCAGCCTCCCTGGTGTTGGGCTTCTTATCAATTTCTTCCGATGTACACGAATGCACAACTTTTGGTACAAGATGCGCCGTTATACCTCAATTAGAAGATGAATGTGGTGGATACTACGAACTTGATATCACTTTTCTTGGAACTCAGTTACCATAGGGTCCAGCTTACAATTATATCTTGAATACTCTAACCGATGTTCAAAAGAAATTGCTATCAATAGTAGCCTTGCAGAGTTGGGACTGTCAATTTACAGCAGGGTCAGAAGAATAGCTGGTTTATACCGACCAATTTGGCTTGACAGACAGATTCGTCACCGGCAGAAGAGAGCTTTGTGGTTTTGGAGACAAACTTCAAAATTTATGCACACTCTAGATCCAAATTACATCGTGAAATTATAGGCCTTTTCTCAGAGGTCGGTTATCAAACCTCATTTCAGAAACAATTAGACAAATAGAACTATATGGCGCTTTTGAGAATGGAATCACTATTTAACATATAGTTTCCTTGACAGGAAACCTGATGTCCAGGAAATGTGACAGATCAGATTAGGCTGTGGGAACCCGACCGTAACCATAATAGTGTTACAATGAGCCCATCACATTCATATGACGACTTTCTTCTTTCTACAAGAGGTATTCTACCCTGAAATGAGAGATTTCCTCAGTAGGCAAAGATGAACTGGACCTTTAGGTCTGCGATCCATCATGTTGATCTGAGAAAAGGGCCATTTGAGGGAATATATACTATTGTGTACAATCTTCCATCATGTGAAAGACGTGCATAGCCGCCAACATGGCGACAATAAAAAGATAAAAAGAATATTCAATTGCATCGTCCGGATATGATTGATGCTTACTACCAATCCAGTACAGTACAATACAAACATCCCTAGCTAGTTGCTGAAAAAATTACTGCTTTTGTAGGATCATCTCTTGCACACGGCACACGCTCGCGCGCACACACATTGATCACGCGTCAAAATTTATGGCGCAAATGAAGCCATTTTGATCTGTAAGCCACAAGTGGCATACCAAGAACAAAAGGGAATGCTGCTCCCCTTTTCTTTTTCTCGGAGGAAAGCAAAAGAGCATTTCCTAGATGGACTACCAAGGAGCTCCAATAACAAAAGGCAAAAGTATATTCCACTTCGATACCTTGGAAAAGGAGCACTCGCACAAACTATATTATACCAATAGAGTGCATCAGAGAATTATTATCTTCGTAGTTCGGATGATAACTCACCAGCAAGCGAACACCTGCCCGTACGAGCACAGCACGGGCCAAAGGCCAGAGACGAAACTGACTGAAACTAAATTCTCAAGCAAAAGATGTTAGGTAAAGCCACCGATCTCATAACATTCAGTGGAAGCAGATGCAGCTGTTTTGATAGTGCAGCACGGCCAAGCACCCGGGATTCTGGATTGTGACTTTGTGAGCACATCATACATTCATACCACATACCAGCACATCGCTTTTTGTTTTTGTTTAGTCGGACTGCCCTGTTTCATCCGCTGACATATGGATTGCAGCCAAAAAGGGGTATTTATCATAAGAAACAACTAATGGGCAATAAGAAACAAACGAAAAGTCCCAAGACACAGCTTATGAAATGCTACCAGTAGTCCCTGCTTCAAATGCTTCAAGTTGTCATTCTTTTCAGGGACCAGCTATAATTACACCCAATTATTTTTTCTCTCTCACACAAGAAATATTGCCCTTCGGGTGCAGGAGAGGCCACTTATCAAGACGATGAGATGCAGATAAAGAGCGCTTGCATGTTGCGAGACGGCGCCAAGGTGCCACATCGCAATCGCTATCGAATCCCCATCTCCCGTACGAGTCAGCAACCATCAATTTAACAAACCATTATCCTCCAGAAACTAGTTACCACAATTATTTAGAATTATTGCATAAACAAGACCCAAAATCTCTTCATGGAAGCAAAACAGCGACGTGCTTGCTTCGGCCATACAGCTCGTGCACGTACGTCAAATTAAAAGAAGTACGGCTGCGACGTCCAAGTGCATGCATCAACATATAGCGGAGCAGAAGCCTTCAAAAATTGGCAGTCAATTAAACAAATTGCCAGTTGAGCCGGCGAAGACGCCGGTCCAGTTGCGCCCGCCTGCGAGGCCGAGGTGGATCGATCAATCATGAAGCGGTCCCGGAGGCAGGGAAAACAACGCGGCGGCGACTTTCGGAGATGAGAACGACGTGGGTGGTGAAGGTGATGAGGCGAGAGAGGCAGGAGATTCATCCAGCGTGGCCACCTGGCAGCAGGTTTAGCGATGGTTCAGGGAGGAAATTTATGTCCAGACGTTTTGTCACTTTCGATCAGCCTTCATCGATGTTCACCTGTTTGTTGGTGCTTGTCTCATCGACATTCTATCAGAAGAGTTTTGTGTGAACGGAAGGGACTGGAATAAGAAAATCCGCTTGAGCAACGATTATTCCAATCCAATGCGCCCATGAGCAAGTACAGCAGGTTGGTGAGACAATGCGTTGCAATATCTCAACCTTCCCCTGTTCATATCTCGGCCTACCACTCTCCATTCGGAAGCTTTCAAAGACCGACCTCCAGCCAATTATCGACAAGATCGCGGACAAGCTTCCGGGCTGGAAGGCGGCCCTCATGGCGACGGCTGAACGTCTAGTGCTGGTTCGAGCGGTCCTAACGGCAATCCCGTTGCATGTGCTTGTTGCACTAGACGTTCCAAAGTGGCTCATTGCCGAGATCGATAAGATCAGACGGCGCTTCCTTTGGAGAGGGCACAAGGATTTGAAGGGCGGCCACTGCCCGGTGGCGTGGGATCGGGTTCAGCGACCACTTCATCTTGGCGGCCTGGGCATCCACAACCTGCAGGTCCTGGGCTGGGCATTGCGCATGAGGTGGTTATGGCTCGAGAAGACACAACCGGAGAGGCCGTGGGCTGGTATAGGGATACAAGTGCCTGCCCAGGTGCGTGCCATGTTCGAGATCTCAGTGACGACCATGATTGGTGATGGCACGACACCACTCTTTTGGTCGGACAGGTGGCTGCATGGTAAATCGGTGGCGGAGCTAGCACCGGCCCTCATGCCGTATGTCAAGAGAAGAGGGTGGCGCAAACGCACGGTGGCCGACGCTTTGCAAGACAATTGCTGGCGCGTAGACATACAAGGAGCCCCCTCTGTGCTTGCAGTTTGGCAAGGACTGCAGCTGCTGAACGTGCTACAGGGGATCACCTTGTCGCCGGGATCACGCGATACACATTCTTGGACGCCGACAGCCTCGGGGACATTCACCACAAAGTCGGCCTACTTGCGATTCTTCACAGGATCGATTCACTTTGGGCCATACAAGCGGCTGTGGAAGTCTTGGGCGCCTCTGAAAGCAAAAATCTTCCTCTGGCTGGCAATTCTAAACCGCTGCTGGACAGCGGACCGCTTGGCTCGAAGAGGGTTGCAGCACCCGGAGCGTTGCCCTTTGTGTGACCAGGAAGAAGAGAACATGCAACATTTGCTTACCTCATGTGTGGTGGCCAGGGAGGTGTGGTTCCGTATACTTTCGGTGGTTCAGCTCCAACACATCGCTCCAACCATGGATGACTCCAATTTCAAGAACTGGTGGTGCCGAGCTTTACGGAGAGTGCCCGCAACCAAGCAAAAGGGGTTCAACACGCTTGTCATCCTGGTGTCATGGTGCATTTGGAAGCATAGAAACAGGTGCGTCTTTGACGGGGCCAATCCTAGTCCGACAGCCATCCTCCAAGCCATCACTGACGAGGCGATGGAATGGCAGCTAGCGGGTGCCAAGAAATTGCGCGAGATCATGCCGTAGAGGGCGCTTGTAAGCTTAGAGTTGATCAGGTTGATCGGGCGCGAATGTAATCTAAAACTAGCCCCGGCCAGGGAATGGCATCTTTGTAAAATGTTTCTTTCTCCTTAATCAAATGACACGCAGCTCTCCTGCGCGTTTGAGAAAAAAAAAATCCGCTTGAGGGACATTTCTACAGAAACGTCACAGCCCTTGTAGACTGAATCTTCATGAGGTCCTACAATCACTGAGGGAGACTGACTGGAACATAAACCGAAACAAAATGTGACATAATAATGAGACGTTAGCAGTAGTAGTAAGGTAGTAGTCATAAACTCTCAAACGCTGATCCCGATTGTTCGTCTCGCTGCTTTGCAGCGGCTACAGTGTTCGCAGTTATTTCTTTCTGCAGCTGTTACAGTGTTCGCAGTTATTTTTCTGCAGCCGCAGCCGCAGCTGCAGCGAAACGAACAGGCTGCATGTCTTTCTGAAGCTCAAGTCGGTCAGAAGTAAAAAATGTCTGAACGAAGCAAAACAACTGTTGATGTGTTGCCTACCAGAATCGCAACCATGGAGAGAGTCCATTCTTTTCCTTTTCTGGGTGATCTTAGCATGCCGTTTTGGTCATATATCCCACGAGAAAGGCCATGGTCTGGCGCCTTCCTGTTGGTCCTTTTTATCAGTAAGGTTGGCAGCACTGCAGAAACCAGCATGCAGCGCCGTTGTTGATCTGAAGGGGAATCTGTTCATGCCGTGCCACGTTCACGTCGCCCTCAAGAAGTCAAGAGTCAAACAGAGGATAAGGGGAAGCTTCAGCTGCTTCCTGGCTCCTGAACAATCCAACTGGATCCTACCAGCCGCACCAGGGCAGTTTTCGCTCCTGCATGCGTCTCGAGCTTGAATATTTTGGGGTGCTTGACCCTGACGTGTCCCGAGGAATATTGGGTTCTTCCAGTCCGGGGTGCTGCGTCCCCAACTCTTGCTGGAAACTTCGGCGCCAACGGTTCAGCGCTCCATCCAATCCATTGCAAAACATGACGGATAGGATCAGAGAACGCCAAGAAAGACAGAGATCTTGCGCATGGCAATCGTTGATTCCAGGAGCAAAAGAAAGGCTGTCGTCCAGGTGGGATACTAGGAGCCAAGTAAACAATGCGCTTGACGTGGAAACGATTGCTACTGACATCGATCGCCCTAGGTGCAGTGCAGCCTGCAAATAATGAAAAGCAGCCGCACCCAAAAAAAAAAAATCACGTACATAATCAAAAGACCATTTCCTCCATTAATTACCAAGGGGCGGCAATAACCAAAGGCAAAAGTATATTCTGTGTCGATACCTTGGAAAGATGAGCACTCGTGTATATACTTGCACTACACTTCACACGACGCGTCAGCAAATACTTTATCTTCGGAGCCCGGAGGACAATACGAGGGTGTTCGGCGTATAAGGGTCTAAACTTTAGATAAGCTATATGAAATAAAGTTTAGTTACTTAGTTACAAAACTAACTCCTGGTTTAATTCGTGAGACGAATCTAATGAGGGTAATTACGACATGATTAGATGATGGTTACTGTAGCATTACTGTAGCAAAACATAGATTAATTAGGCCCATTAGATTCGTCTCGTAAAGATGTACCCATCTGTAAAAGGGTTTTGTCATTAAACTTTATTTAATACTAGATTCTATTTGTTTAGAGGGCTATAAAATTTAGCGCTAAAAGAAACGAACATGGCCTACATCAGCACGCAAACGCCTGCCTGTCCTGTACTCTATCGCGCAGGCCAAAGGCCGTTGACGAAAGTGACGGAAACGAAATTCCATTCTAACCTGTTTATCAAACAAACTTATAATCTAACACAGAAAAGAAGTTCGGTATAAAGTCGCTAAACAATGACATCGTAGTAGCGTTTAGTGGAAGCAAAACGCAGCCGTGTCGTGTGGCTCATGCAGCGGAGCCATGCAAAGCACTCGGCGCGGGCGCTGACCTCATACCAAACCAGCAGTCTTTTCACACGCCTTCAGCAGGGACATCAATCTTAGCACACGGGAAAATCTCTGATCCTACTAGTATCTTAGCACACGGGAAAAATCAAGCGAGAAACACATTTTTCTCCAGTCACGGCTCCAAAAGTCCAAAACGCGAGGAGGACCAAAGCAACCGGGACGCTTATCCAGCAAAGAGTGCGGCCAGAAGCCGGTATTATAAGCTGCACTACTGCCAATAAGCACTCCACGTTGTGAAAAGTCCGACGACCCCCGAAGCAGAGTAGCTTATCAAATGCATGCTCTCCGACGCTGCAAGTTGCCGCATTCTTTTTTCCCAGGGACCAGCGGCAGCTGTTGGAGAAATATAATTTCCTAACCCAACTGGTGCCCCGCGGCCTTTGGGCGCTAGAGAGGCCACTTATCGAAACGCAGATACGGTGATGGTCGCGAGCTGTGAAGAGACGGCGTCAAGGTGCCACTTCCCTCCCCGTCGCCATCGGAAGCATCTAACTCCCTTTTCCTGGTGCGAGTCAAAGATCGGATTAGCGAGTGATTTATTCGTTTATAATCCAGAAATCAGATACAGTATAATTTGTAACTAGTTCTTTATTACTTAGGTGGATATACCTGTTTCTTGGAGGAGAAACGAACAGAGCGACGCTTTTCTTCTCTCAGGCATACGGCTTGTACGTCAAGTACATGCATCAGCAGCAGCAGGTCGGTATAAAACGATGCCTTTATTTGGAAAGAAAAACTGCAACTTGAGCGGAAGTGACAACGCCATTTCTGCCCGCGTACGTCCGTGGGATGGACCATGAATCATAAAACGGCAGGGCCAAAGGACACAGCGATGAAAACGATGGGGGCGATAAGTTGAGGCAGGGAATCCGGGTTATCCACTTGGCAGGCTTGGCCCCAGCATCAGGGGTGAAATATCCACTCAGACATTTACAGTAATGCTACAGTAACCAGCGTCTAATCACGGCTTACTTACCCTCGTTAGATTCGTCTCGCGATTTAGACCAGGGGTTCTGCAGTTAGTTTTGTAATTAAACTTTATTTAATACTCTTAAATAACAAGATTCTTCCCTCTAAATTTTAAACCCCATATTTGTCACTTTCAAGGAGGCATTAGAAACCATTGTGTCAGCCTTCACCGTGTTATCTCTATAACAGTTCACGATGTTGAACAACGAGCTGTGTCAAACATAGACACCGGGATAAGCATATCAATTGGATGGCCATTCCACAGAAATATCCGAGCTAGGTTAAACGCTACGTACCCCAGCAAAATCTTCCGACTGAATTTTCAATTTTTCATGAGACTGACCCAAACACCAGTATTGGATCATATACTGAACCATAGATGCGCTGAATGGTAGGTAAATAGCATAGAACGCATTATTGATAGACACTGATCACTTTACTATTGATAACAGGTAAGATACATTATCCAACAGGTTACACTTGTCTCTCCAGAAATTCCTGGAAGACGTTCACAAAAGCTAAGAAACCACTAATTCCAATGAAAACACTGACAAATCCTAAAGATGCTGACATGTACTCCTTTCCTAGTTTCCATCGATTTGAGATGAATTCTCCAAGAATGCCCACAAAAATAAAAACTTCTCAAAATCTATGGAAAATGACTATAATGTCTATACAGTTATCCAGGAGTCATTGTGTAGACTAAGCAGATTGCTTGTGAGAGGGATGCACCAAGAGAAGCACATCGAGCAGGCAACCAACCTTAATGAAAATTCCAACTAAAACAAAAGATAATACATAAGTATCCCAAACAAACATATTGAAGACAAGAGCTAAGTAATGCAGATGTGTTCCTTGTGAACTGGAGCATATTCCTAAAATGTTCCAAATGCTGCAATTGCCAACTACCATAATGCTTCAATCAATCAGGACTGTTTCCATCACAATTAGCAAAACTGAGCTGCCTCTCTTGTGCCTTATGGTAACACTAGGGAACCTCCGCATCACATGTCTCCTCGCAGGCTAGAGTTAGCAGACAGCAAAACATCAGCCAAGAGCAGCCAACAAAATCGACTACTAACTACTACAAGAACATACATCACACACCTTGAACATGCTTTCACTGGCACCATGATGAGGGTGGCCTCATGGAGACATGCACTTCATGTTCTTCAGGACCAACACGATATTTAGGGACAATGATCTCTAGGCCTGTACATGTTTCATCACAGTATGCTTCCAAAGTAGCATCTTCAGGGATCCGGGTGGGCAGAGAAATTTCCCGGACAAACTCTCCTGGTGGGCAATGCTCAGGAGAAGGATCCACCAACTTGAAGGTTCGATCATGCCTTTTAAGGAATGGCATCCGACCAACGCTAGTGCATGATACCTTAACAATTCCATTTGAAAGAGTGTTCTTCCATGAAACCTTCACCCTCTGTATATCAGCGAAAGGCAGGCTGATGATGATCAAGTAGCCCTTGCTGTCCTCATAGATTGTTTTTGCAGCAGTTACTGGCCCAGAAGCATGGCGCATCACACCAGAGAAGTCATTCATCCATGATGGCTCAAAAGTGTGGCTCGTGTCCATGTCATGTGCCTTGTCTGAGTTAGAATTGCTGCAATCCTCTTCCATTGCCACAGGCGAGGAATCCTTCCTGCGCTTGTTGCCGACAGCTGTGATTTCCATACCATCACCAGAACTGTGATTGGATGGTTGTGTCGAGAGGTTAAGACCAGTACCGTTCAGCGACTTCTTGTGGTGCCCGTGTGAGTTGTTCTTCACAGGAGCAGCAGCTGCTGGCCTCTCGAACTCAAAATCCGAGCTCGGTATATTCCTCCATGACTCAAAGTCACTAGCTTCATTTGGGATTGAGAAGTTGGCATCCCTACCAGTGAGCTCCATCCACCTCTTCAAATCAGCCTCGGGTACACCTGCCAAGTTTGGTGCCTTGACAATCTCAATCCCATGAAGGCACTGCGGGTTTGAGAGCCCTCGATAGTGCTTGCGTTGCATCCGGTGGGAGCGCACAAAGCCTTTGTCTACGCCGAAAGGGAACTGGGGCTCCCCAAGGCGCGAGTGGCCATTCATGAAGCTCCTCAGCTGCATCTTCCCCAGGGCATTCTCCGGCCGCTCCTTAAACGCCCACATGTACATGTTCTCCATGTCATGCTGCACCAGGAAGGCATCCAGTGTGGCAATATTACCATTCCCAGCGGCGGTGGCTGTCTTCGTCTTGCCACCCTTGTCGGTCGCCATGACTGGCCTGAAGTAGTGGGTGAAGAAGAACCAGGCGCCCCAGATGCTGTCGTTGCGCTTGACGCACTTGCGGGCAGCGCTAGAGCCGCCAGAGCCCCTGGTGTGCGAGACGGCGACCATGGTGGTGGGGGCAGCAAGCGGCGGGGGCGAGGCGGAGGCGGCCCCGCCCGCGGCGGGAGCGGGCGAGTCGGAGTCGTACAGCTGCGGGCCGCCGAGGCCGACATCTAGCATGTCGACGCTGTTGGAGTCGTGCAGCGGCGGCGGGGGCGGGGAGGGGTCGGCGGCGAGGGGGACGTTGATGTCAGGGGGGGCGACCGCCGCGGCGTGGAGGCAGCGGTGCAGGCGGCCGTGCGGCTGGAGGAAGAGGTCGAAGTCGTCGTGGGCGGAGGTGTCCATGGAGAGGAAGGTGGAGGGGCCCTGGTGCGGGTGGTGGGACGTGGCGGTGTCCATGGAGAGCGCGGTGAGGAGCGACTCGCCCATGGCGGCTGCAGCGGCCGTCGTCGTCCCCCGCGCGCTGCTCTCCCCGGCCGCCGGCTGAGCCCCTTCCGTCGCTGCTCTGACCTGGCCTTCGGCGCTTCCTCCTCCACCGCCTCCGCACCGCGCCCTCCTCTCCTCCGAATCTCTCCACAAGCATCACCAGCTACAACCGAGATTTCACACCTCCCTCGCGTCCATTCGACGGCCGAGAGGTGACGAAATGGAGGGGCTCTTCACCTTCAAATCACAAAGGAGAAGACACACATCAGCACCCAAATCTTACGAATCAGCAATCTCTACCCTAGAAACCCAGACATGGATCCAATCGAACCGAGACAGAGAAGCGAGACGTACCTACAGGCCGTCCAAGAAATCCGGCGCTCTCAATCGAATCAAGAACCGCCCCCAACCATCCAGACCAACAACCGAAGATCCCTCCCTTTTTCCCTCGTTCTCCTGCTGCGTTCCAATCGAATCAAACAAACCAAATCAAAACAAATCACATCGGCCGGCACGGGTTCACAAGCCGAGCCGAGAGCGCAGGCAGGCGCAGCGGGTGGGAGAGAGGTTGGAAGGGGGGAGACGGTAACGGAGGCGTGGGGAGTTAAAGGCAAGGCCGGGCCGGGGGAGGTGTGAGCCGCGGCCTCCCCCGGAAGCCGCCTGCGCGCGGGGTGGGGGTGGGGGTCCGTTACTTGACGGTGACGGCCGGATCGGGTCGGTCGGCGACGAGGAGAGCCAGGGCTGTGCTGCGTGCAGTCTGCAGTGCAGGGTAAACTCGCCTCCTAGCCTCACCGCGGGAAAGCGAAGCGAAGCAAAGCAAAGCGGCGGTGCGGCCGCGTGGGCTGCTGCGGTGGGTGGGCTCTCGCTCGCGTCCGCCCGCCCGGCCTCGATCCCCTCCTGGTTTCCGCTTACTTTTCTCTGCTTTGATTACAAAAAAAACTCCCTCTGCTTCTCTGTTGATCTTTTCTCCCCCAAAACCTGTGGAATAAAATACTACTGACAACCTCAACTCGCAAAGGAGGGCGGGCAGCGGTGCATGGGAGCTCGCCTCGGTAACAGTGAAGGGTTTGGTTCATGTGCTAATTTAGTACACCAAGGGGCTTCAGGATTGTCGTGTGCATTATTGGTGTAAAAAAACGTTGAAATGGTTAGGATATTGTTGTCAGTACACGGGACGGGAAAAAGCGGGCCGCCATCCACGCGATAGCTTGACTAGAATATTGCGGGCCGTCCCTTGATAGCCGCGAGCACTGCTCTGGATGCCCCGCTCCGCTCCGCTACTGTTGTGTGATGTCCACGGATTCCGCTTGATCTGTTCGTTGAGGCGCCGAGCTCATCCCTTTCGGTTTTACACGGCGGACTTTGCACCGGTCTGAAAATGCTTCCGTCAAACGGCACCGGCAAAATGGACTGCCGCTCCTGTGCGCGTTGATCTCCCTCTGATCGGTGCTTAATGACCACACGTGGCGCTGTTTCCGGGACTTCTTCATTGTCCCTGGCCATCTGGCACGTCGGCTTCGTCGTACTCTCGGCTTATAATTCGCTTGCTCCAAGCCGCTCACCCGGAGCACGCGCTCGGCTCTGCTCGTGCCGTCGAAACCGCACATTGCATGCACGCACCAGCTAATCCTTTTCCGGAATCTTTGTACCCGATCGCGAGGCTTTACAGTTTACCCGCTACCTGCGTCCTTTGCCTCCTTGGTCGAGGCTGCCGGCCGGGAACGTGCCGGAGCGGCATAGTTTGGTTGGAATCCTCCTAATACGCTCATCTGCACAGGACACTTGCATGGTGGCACATGCAGATGCATGGGTCACGGTATGACACGATTGAAGAGCGTTAACATCTATGCCCCCTCCGCTGTGAAGCCAACCCCCCCCCCCCCCCCCCCCCCCCCCCCCCCCCCCCCCCCGCGTTATATATCTCAATATTTTTTTGATGGAATATATTTCTCAATATTTATCTCCTCCGGCCGTGCGCTTAGGCAGCATAATACAGTTTAAAACTCTATCGAATTTTTACTTGCTGACTGGCTCAATAATACATCTATTTTAAAGGTTGTTATGAAAAAGCGAGCGGATGCACGTGCATTTGTATGGCTATTATCCGTAATC
Organism: Eragrostis curvula; assembly: GCA_007726485.1. Classification (NCBI taxonomy): domain Eukaryota; kingdom Viridiplantae; phylum Streptophyta; class Magnoliopsida; order Poales; family Poaceae; genus Eragrostis; species Eragrostis curvula. The sequence continues at coordinate 36,049,044 of CM017443.1, forward strand.
TAACTCTACGTACTGCCCATCATCTATCGTTCTCATTCACTATGGTGTCTTTTCCTTAACATGTACAGTTCAAACCTATTATTTTATTTTTTTGTAAAAGGAACCCATTTTAATTTTTTTAGAAAATAGAAATAGTACATTGCCTATTCATGTTCTTAATACAATGAAAACATTTCTATGTGCCCAAACTTTTTATTTGCGAGCATATATAGTCTCATTTCTCTATGTCCCGCATATTTATTTTTGCAAGTGCAACTGCCAAGTTTTGTATGTCGCTTCAAAAGGGAGGACTATCGTAGGGATCACCTGATATTTATACAATATTATCTAATTTAATTATTTTGGCAGCTCTATGTAAAGTGGTGTTTATTTTGTTTGTTCCTTATTTCAATGTAACAATGATCATTCGAATGGTAACTTAATGTCTTAAATGCATGTATTTTGCAACTAATTTGTGCAACTAATGTCTTTTTTCACAATGGCAGTCCTTGAAAAATATAGAAATCTTTACATATTGTGAAAAATATTTTTACCTCATTAATGTTTGGATCCTCATGAGCTTCTAAGAATCTGGATATTATGGATGTAGTTTTTATAATCTGATTTCTAAAAAAAAATGGGTGGGGGTGTTTGGATCCTGGTTTTTTAAAATCTAAAAACCAGTTTCCGAGGTAGTTAATGACTAGCTTGTTCTTTCTATATTTTTTGTGAGCAGTGGCACAAGTTGTAATTATCCAAAATCATTCAATCACCTAAAAATTGGGTTAGACCAGATTATGGGATTTTTAAAATCCCATAATCTAGATTTTAAAATCTGGTGCATAATCTGTCTTGTTGAGGCCTTTATAGCTTTTAAAATCTAGATGGATCCAAACAGACTCTAAAATAATAGAAACTTAGTTTTATGCAATCTAGGTATATTGGACTAATAACATCAAGAAAATGAAATCAAATGTATATGCCAAATATTGTGTGGTCATAGGGGCACATGCCCCAAGACTGTAATGGTCTTTTTCTTTTGGGGCTGAAAAAATTGTAATATTGTGCTATCGTAACTATATTCGGAAAGATGTAACTATACCATACTTCTCATATTCACAGCTAAAGTACAAAAGTAATATGTTGCTAACATTTAACTGACCTGAGATGCCATGAACAGTGAATACATAGTTTAGAACAACCACAATGTTGCTGAAAAGCGGTCAATAGACAATAAACAATAATACATCCAATCCATAAACATTGTATTATGGATTGCAGTCATCTACATCCCTATCCATAGCCCTATGGATTGTCTATAAGAAATAAAAAAAATACTTTCCCTCGTTTGCCTCTTTTCTTATGTTCGCGAGATGGGGTCACTGTGTTGAATGCGGGTGATGTTTTTAATCCTAACTAACCCACAACTATCTTCTTACCATTGTGAGGATGTCCATAGCTACTGACTACTGACTTTGAGCTCACGTGACCGGTTTGCAACTCAACATTGCTCATGCCCTTAGTATTATAACCCTACATGTCGATGAACAAAGGTTATGGGCATTTGCAGCTAACCTAATAGCATGTTCTCTGTGACGTACTTACCTTTGTTTGAAATAATTGTCACCCAGAAAATACATGTCTTTTTCTCTAAAATGTTTCTAGTTACTTCAAACGTTCATATTGTTTTATAGGTTTTGAGGCACACTACATTAGCATGACTTTGTATGTGCATTAGCATCCAAACAAACATATGTCTACATGGACCCACAAAATTAGGAAATACATCACATTTAAAAAGCACATCTTATACGCAGGCACACTCAAGAATCTTGAACATATAAGAAAATCCTTTAAGATGAATTGTGACCTTATATTTTCTTATAATATATTTCAATCACTATAAAATCAATATTACAAAAAGGCAATTCGAAACCCAAATTCATTCACAACTATGACTGATGTTTTCTGAAAAAAAAATTACACCTCTTACAAAAGTGAAGGAAGGGAAACATTTAAAAAACGGTGCCATTAGTTCACAAGGAGTAAAAGGGAAACATTTAAAAAACGGTACCATTAGTTCACAAGGAGTAAAATGTCCTTAGAATATTCTGGCTTTACCCTATGGTTCAAAAGCAAAGATGCGCGATTTAGATGATGATTGGTTGTACGCCACGATTCACCTCGCGTTGTGTTGGTTTCTGCCATACTTATTGTGGTTGCATCGTAAAATTTTGCTCGGTGCTTCGTTCTCGCGGAATCTTTGGTAATCGGTACACCACAATAAACACGGCAGAAACCAACACATTTTGTTGCCACTAGTGTTGTGTCGATTTTTTATGCTACACTTGCGGCGGCGGCGCAACAAAGGCATGGCGAGTGGTGGCCGGTATTCAAACACCCCTGTAATATCCAATGTTTTTGTCTAGCGTAAACTTCTCCCATTATAGTCTCCAAGCCTTGACAAGTACGCCATTTGTTTTTTAACGGGTGATGTTAGGAAAAAAAAATGTAGCTAGAAAATACGAATTAGAAATGTTGAAAACCGGAGGGAGCCTGGAGCATACAGTTAGCAAGATTCGGGTACGCATGCACGACGATGTCAGCCCAGCCGCTCGTCGCGTGTAGGTTTCCATGCCGCTTATCCCCACCCAGATCGATATAAATCCGTCCCGTGGCCGTACGCGAACGGCAACTTTTCTTCTGTCCTGATCTATTCTTCTCTCCTGTGCCAGACTGCTAGTGGCTTTTCTCGGGAGAATTTCCGTGTGGGCAGGCATTCAGCCGACGCCGGCTGGGGCTCGCTCGCTCGCTACGCAGGCTGCTGGTGCTGGCTGGCGTGAACACGACGGCGCGAAAAGGGGAACTGGCCCGCTCCGCTGCCCGGGGCACCGCGTTTTTTTATGGCGCGGAGATCAGCGGGAGGAGATAAGAGGAGATCTCGGAGCTAGAAAGCCAATCTGGGGTGGCGCTTCTCTACAAGTCCACGGCACCGCGGCGCAGAGAGAGGTCTTATCTGGCCCGGCCGGACGTACGACACCTGCCTGCATGAGAGGAGCAGCTGCTTAACGAGTTAACGACCGCTCGCTCACTTAACGCCGCTGCGTTCTTTTGTTGGCGTCGCGTCGGCGTGAGCGTGACTCCATCCTCCACGCACGCACATGGCGATTTGGGTTGGTTAGCTTGTTCCAAAGGTGAAAAGTGGCGATCAGGTCGTACTCGGCTCCCCGTATCACACCACACCACCACCAACGCGCGTACGTGTGGCCTGGCCGGCAGACGTGTGCGGTGACCGATGCCATTGCCATCGGAGAGGACTCCGCTACTGTAGCCAGTGCGACGACGTGTGGCCAATCAGTCGTGCTCGGGGGTGATGGTTGGGTTGGACGTACGGCGGGGATCGATCGCTTGTGGAGTTGATCGTACGAGTTCAAAGGAGGCGCAGTACGCTCTCGTTTTCCGACCAATGCAGTGCCCGCCGTGGTGCTGCGCGGGCTTGTCATGGGTGGTTTGGTTCGGGCTTCAGATCGACCGCGCAATATTATGGCCAATGATTCTCTTTTGACGACAGAATATCGCCGTCATTTTCTAGCTTCGCTAGTGCCGCGTCGCTGTCGAATATTGTACTACAGATTTGGAGCACGGCCAGTGATGAGCATGTATGTTTGACCCGGGTGAAGGGGTGGTAGATGGATCGGTAACGAGGACAAGCTAGGCGTGGCTCGCTTACGTCCATTATTTTTCCTTTGATCCTTTCCTTTTCCATTTTCTTATGGCAGTGTAGACTTTTTCTTTCGCTCAGTACGAAGATGTAGTCTTGATGTTTTTTGAAGGCATCAAATACAGCGTAATTTCATCTTACTTTAATTGCATCAACCTAAAAACGCTGGATGGTTGGATTAGGAACAGAATATACTTAGGAGTACTGTACGTAGGTTCGGTCACAATCAGGAAAGTCAGCGTCTCAGCGAGCGTTTGTTTCCCGCCTCCCCGAGATAGGCCCTGCAGCCACCTCGTGGCCCTCCTCAGCACGAGCTGGGCCGTGGCCGGGCTACGCGGGAGAATTGAAGTTGAAGGAAATTAACATCTTTTTTTTTTCTTTTTCGTTTTCTTTTTACAACTTTTTTTTTGGATAAAAAGACGTACTCATCTCTATTCTTCTAAAACGCGTGCGTTTTCTTGCAAAATAACCACTCCGCGTCATCATCAAAACCTTCGTGATGTTTGCATCCAGATCCTTCCTGAAGTATCGAATCATGAAAGCTGTTGAACAGGTCCTTGAACTTTGGCTGCCCGCCTCATCTCGCGAACGGCTGCCCGCCGGACCCATCCCATCGGACACCATCGGAGGATCGCCTCCTCCCTTCGCCTTGCCGGCGTCGGTGATAGCACCTGCGTGCTGGCGAGCGCACTCAAGGAGCTCGACCACACGAGCTCACGCTTGCTGATGCCCTTGTCCGCCCTGCTTAGCCTCCCGCTTCTGGCTCCCCCGACATTAGCAACCCGCGTCCTCTCTTCTTCCCCACGCGCAGCCCGGGTCTTAGTAAGGTGTTCAGCAATGGAACAAAGAGGAAAACGGAAGCATTGTGCACACGCGCCTCGGCTGCTGCTGAACACCTGAGCCCACCTAACAGCCTTGGCGATACACTACAACACCGGCGGAGCTCAGTGTTGGCGAAAGAGGGCTCCGGCCCCCCCTTCCCCGATGCAAATTTAGCTAGTAATAGTGTTCTTCTCTGCAGCTTGTCAACATTTCTTTCTACTTTTAGCTGAATCATCACAGTGCATCTACCTAAGCAACAGATTACTAGCACAGAGTAGACCTTTTGTTCACCAAAGCAAGCTCAGCTCGTGGACACAGTAAAAGTACTGTAGCAGTTGGCCCCTCCTATGCTTCACGCCACGCTCCGCCACTGCACTACAAGGCACTGGTCGACTCTGCCCCATCCCATGACCTGTTCGATGATATGCCTAATCCCCAAAGCATTCACTTGATCCTTGATAATCCAGCATTTATGCAGCAAGCTATACAATGGTGAGTGTCAACTGTCAAGACTTTGTAAAGCTAATTTCAGCTGACGTTCATGTTTACTTTACAATGGCTTTTATTTTGCTTGGGAGTATTATTTGTCAATTGGGATTGATATGTTTCCGGTGTCATAGTAATTCTATTTGAGGAACCATGGTGTCTTTCCGCTTGCAATGGCGACGCACAATCAAACTCTAACATGGCAATGCGGTGCCCTGACATATGCATGTCGCAGACCGTTTCTTGGCTGGTGGCTTAATCGCCGGGACTTCCTACAGCACAGAGGCCACCCGTCTCCACTACTGCCCCGTCCCCCGCTCACAAACATTGGTCGTCTGGCGTGCTGTTTGCTAAGACTGACCGCAACAGGGTCCGGGAAAGGACCCGGTACCCTAAATTTAGCGGATTACCGACCCTGTACCCGCTGCAGCAGTGTCCGGTAAAGCACCCGGCATTTTCCAGGGTGCGGTGGGCGACCGCCAAATCTGGGGGGGCGACCGCCGTCCGCCAAATCGCCGGCTCCGCCTCCCCGCTCGGTCGCGCCGGCTCCGCCTCCCCGGCTCTGTCTCCCACGTCGCCGTCGTCTCCACCATCGCGCCGCCTCCACCGTCGCGCCGCCTCTGCCGTCGCGCCCGCATCGCCGTGCCGTCGCCGCGCCCGCGTCGCCGCACCCTCCTCGCCGTCGCCTCGCCGCCTTGCCCGTCGACGCCGTCTCGTCAGCACCTCGACGCCGCCTTCATCACCTGCCCGTCGACGCCGCCTCCAGCTGCCCATCGCCGCCGCCTCCAGCTGCCCATCGCCGCTGCCTCCCTTTGGATCTCGGCGCCGTCGCGCACGTCGCCGTCGTGCACGCCGTGCTTCCCTTCACCTCGACGGCCCTCCACACCGCGCCTCCCTGCGCCTCGACAGGTTGCTTTCTTGAATTCTTCCTGCTTTCTGTGAATCGCAACCTTTGGCCTAAAAATTGCCAAGTTTTTTTGTTTGTAACTTGGAGTAGAAATACAGATTTGAGCCTATTGTTAAACTTTCTGCTATGCTTGAGCATTGACACTCGTAGCCATCCAGAATTTCTTGAACCTAAACTTGACAAAATGTGCAATTGCAGTGCTCAAATTTATTTCATCTCGTGTTACCTTCACAATGATAGGCTTGAACAATTTAAGCTTGCAGTTCATGTTGTTTTCCTGCTGCCATACACAAGTTGCAGTCACATATTTGCATGTACTGCTCTGACGAATTATGTACTTCCAAGTTCCAACAAGAGTGTAATAGCTCGAGGCATCTGTTTCTTTAACCTATTTGTGTTTTAGTTTGCATAGCTTTGCATGGCATTTTTTGTTTTTGGATTGGTATCCAAACGATTCTGATGCACTCGCCAGACAGCTGCCTTCCCTTGCAAGTTGCAACTACTTCCAGTCTACAATAGGCAGCTTTCTAATGGTGAACTGCAGCTGTGAATTTTGCTTGTGGTAACTGAACAAGTAGCAGAACCGTAGTTGTAACAGGTTGCTTGTGGCTCCAGGTGTACTGATGGTGAACTGCAGCTGTTCTAGTGAATTTTGCTTGTGACATCTGTTCTTGATTTCTTGAATCTTGCCTGCTACTGTGAATGTTGCTACTGAATTTTGCGTCTGAATTCTGCCTGCTACTGTTTGCTGTTGATTCTTTTTTGGTTGCACGAGAGATGCATCGATGAATCAGTGGGTTTCAGTAAACCAAGATCATGGTGAATTCTTGACTGCCAAATGGGATGTTTACTTGCCTTGTTTACAGATGTTTACTCTATCTATGAAATTTTTATCTTGAGCTTCATGTCTCTATCTGTGAGCAGCTTGAATTTTTTTATGTGTGTGCAACTTGTTTTCAGCTAGTGAACTGAACTGAAATTGACTGTATTTTCTCTTCGACTATGTAGGATGGACGATTACATTGCTGCCCTTCATGAAGCGTCCGTTGATCTATCTGGTGACAGCCTTGGTAATGCAGCACAGAGTGTTGCAGGTGGATCTGAGTCTTCAATGACTGGCTCACCACCTGTGCGTCGCAAGGTGGCGACAACAAAGGTCAAGCAGCCCAACTTCTCAGCAGTTGAAGATAGCGTGCTATGCAAAGCCTGGCTGGAGGTTAGCTGCGATCCTGCTGTCAACACTGGCCAGAGGAAGGAAGCGTTTTGGAGTCGTGTGTGTGAGAGGTACAACACCAAACGTGGCAGCTATCCAGAGAGGACTCAGAAATCAATTGCGAGTCGTTGGGATCATATCAAGGCTGAAATAAGCAAATTCTCTGGGTATATGGCCGAGATTGTCCGCACCAATCCTAGTGGCATGGCGGATGCAGATTATTCTGTGGCTGCTGGAGCTAATTTTGCTGCCATAGAGAAGCATAGTTTCACACTCTTGCACTGCTGGAAAATCCTGAAAGATGAGGCCAAATGGATGGAACTTAAAAGAAAGATGGACAACCCTCAGAGCAGCGCTTCCAGGGACAATGACCTCACCAGTGAGCAGCAGAACAACTTTGTGGATCTTGATCCTGATGACGCCTCAGCGGCCAGAAAGCGACCAATGGGGAGGGATGCAGCAAAAGCAGCTAAGAAGAAAGCTGCTTCAGCCTCATCAGAGTACGCATGCAAGATGCATGACCTCTCTGTTCAAAAGGTCGAGTTGTTTAAGGAAACAGAAGTTGAAAGGAAGGCACGACTTGCTGAAGTGTTTGCTCTGGAAAAGGCGAAGGCAAATGAGACTAGAGAGCATCGACAGGTGATGTTGGAGCTAGAGAAGAAAAGGTTGGCTATAGAGGAGAAGCGTTTACAGATGAAGGCTGAAAAGGAAGAGAGGTTGGAGGATGAGCGCATACTTGCCATTAACTTGGACAAGTGTCAGCCTAGAGAACGTGCTTACTATCAAGCCTGACAAGAAGACATAATGTTGAAGTTCGAGTCCCGTCGTCGTGGTCCGAGTCATTAGAAATTTAGATGTTGGATCAATATTTAATTTGTCTGTAATTTATATGACTATCAATATTTAATTCCTGATGTATACCTGAAATATTTGGGAGGGGTTTGATGTTTGCTTAATTACTGATGTAAACCTATACCTGTCCCTGATGTAAACATTTGTGCTTCGAATGATTGAGCCAGCAATTACATTGAACTCCAGATTACATGTTACATGTTACAATTACATTCCAGATTACATGTTACAATTACATTAAAAATTACAAAGTTCTAGTTTGAACCATATCGCATCCAGTTGTGCTCAATGAGATCCCTTTGAAGCTGGAGATGGACAGCTCGGTCACGCAACTTGTGATGTGCTGCCACAAATGCTTTTCTTTCGGCATCAGATCCCAATGATGGATTCGCCAAGGTACCAATGTTGTCAAAGTTGGTATTGGTGGCCTCATCCTTCTCATCCTCGACAATCATGTTATGCATGATAATACAGGCTGTCATTATATCAGAAAGACGCTCCCTTTCCCATCCATAAGCCGGCCCACGAATTACAGCCCACCTTGTTTGAAGCACTCCAAAAGCTCTCTCGATATCCTTGCGGGCACCCTCTTGCATAGCAGCAAAATGTTCAGTTTTCCTCTCCATGGGATGGTGAACAGACTTCACAAATGCAGGCCATTCAGGGTATATACCATCTGCAAGGTAGTACCCCATGTCATATGTCCGTCCATTGACAGTGAACTGAATAGGAGGTGCCTTTCCACGAACATATGCTGAGAAAACGGGCGACCTCTGCAGCACGTTGATATCGTTGCAGCTGCCTGGAAGGCCAAAGTAGGCATGCCATATCCATAGATCCTGAGATGCTACAGCCTCCAAGATCATGGAGGGGTGCTTTCCGCGTCCAGTGAACATCCCCTTCCAAGCAGTAGGGCAGTTCCGCCAATCCCAGTGCATACACTCTATGCTGCCAAGCATACCTGGAAAACCACGACTCTGACCCACTTGCAGTAGACGAACCACATCAGCAGGGGTTGGAGAACGAAGGTATTCCTTCCCAAAGGCAGCTATAACAGCACTGCAGAAATGGTAAAGAGCTTCACGAGCAGTTGATTCTCCGATTTGCACATACTCATCAACGGCGTCTGCCGGCAAACCATACACAAGTATGCGCATTGCGGCTACCACCTTCTGCAAAGGACTCAAACCTAACAACCCGGTACAGTTCTCGCGTTGCTGGAAGTATCTGTCCACAGAATGAACTCCATTGAGAATGCGGACAAACACGTGTCTCTTCATACGAAACCTGCAAGTTCGAAAATGTAAGCAATATGCACATATTAACAGAAAAGACATATTTTTCACACGTCATGCTCTATACCTTCTACGAAACATTTCAGGGGTGTACACGGGGTTGGCACCAAAGTAATGTCTCATGATCCTTGCCTCTCCATCAGCATGGTCTCTTGGGACAAGTCGTCTCTCATGTATTGTGCGGTGGAAGGTGCTCTCTTCATCCATGGCTGCCACGATAGAGCCTATCTCTTCGTCGTCGTCAAGCAACTCATAATTCGGCTGATCCTCTTCGATCAAGTACCGAAGCAAGGTACAATCATCATCTTCTTCATCTAATGTTTGGTGCAGCCGTACCGATGAATGTGGGATATCCATTGTTCACAAGATTGGTGCCCTGCAAGCAAAAAACAAATAGAATTGAATCATATGATGTTCAACAGGAAAATCATATGATGTGCAGAGCTGACTACTTGTGATGTTGTTCAGTAGCTGATGAATACTCCATCAACAGGAAAGCTTGTGATGTGGTTCAATAGCTGATGAATACCCCAAGAATTGAATCAAGAAAGATCTTGAAAAGGTTTCCTCTAGAATCAAGAAAAATCATCTATGTTTTCATACGGGTTGCACTGCAAGCTTCAGAGTTCAGAACGGTCATTTCAGAGTGCCAAATGTCAGTTTGAAACTCACCGGCAAGAGGCTTGCTGCGATGATTTCACGGCGACTCTAGGCCTGCTGCAATTTCAGGGCGACTGCTCCGGCCTGCTGCAATTTCACGGCCACTCCGACGAGCCGTGCCAGAGCGTGAACACGTGCACCGCCTCCAGCCGCCTCGCGGCGCCGTAGCACGGGACGTGAAGGATCTTGTACTGCCCCGTCGCCGCGTGGACTCGTACCGGGTTGACGACGACCCCGTGGTCGCCGGCGACGGCTCGAGCTCTTGAACAAGCGCGCTCTGCCAGCGACCTCCCTCCTCTCTATGGCAGCCGCGTCTCCGGCGGGCGCGCCACGAACCACCGGTTCGGCCCGGTGAGCCGCGCCACGAGGCTCCCGACGGCCGACGCTTGCCGTGCTCCCGCCTTCAGATTCGTCGGACAGCGCGCCGGAGCAGGGGAGGCGGCGGCGACGCGAAGAGCAGGGGAGACGGCGGCAGCGCGCCGGAGCAGGGGAGGCGGGGGCGGCGCGATGAGCAGGGGAGACGGCGGCGGCGCGCCGGAGCAGGGGAGGCGGCGGCGAGCAGGAACGAGAGAGAAATTTGGAGGAGAAGATACAGTTCCACTGTTGCAACCAACTCCAATTTAGAGGATGGAATATTTTACAGGGGATATGGAATATTCTTTTAGAGGGTGAAAAATAGAGGCTATTGTTGCGGTCAGTCTAAGCTCCCATGCTGCAGCTCACGCAGACTCGACCAGTCCACACGCTAGAAGCTTTGGGGCACCTCTCCGTCTGTGCTCTGCTCGGCCTCCAAATGAAATGCCTCAGAAATCAGCAGTACAATCTGACTGACTTACATATCTCAATTCTGAATCAAACTGCAGTCTGGACCACCTTGTATGATCAGTTGAAAAACTATTGAATTGAAATGCAGCTCTACTTCAAGCGAAGCTTTTTCATATTCTGGGCGTTGCAGTAAATTCATTTTAACAATACTTTGATTTTATATTGCATACAGCTAAAAGATTCAGTAGGCTCAGAGCTTGACAGAAGTTACAGAAAGAGCATCCATGCTGTCAGGTATGAACGAACCAATGATTTTTACTCGCTTGCATTAGTTCTCCCAACCTCGTATGGATCAGGTGAACCTATCGGTTTAGTGTCATGGTCAATAGCAATATCATGCAAATATATTGCTATATGAATCTGCAGGTTAGCATTATGAACTTGAAATTTTACAGATTTGAAAGGCTCATTATTCCGCTGCTTAGTGTCATGGCCAGGGCAAATAGATCAAAAGATATCAATCATCAAGTTCTCTCACTTTAATTGTTAACACTCTATACCAATCATCAACCTTAGTGTCTTGCTTTCTGAGATTGAAAATGCTAAATGAAAATTTAGAATTCCAATTTGCCATCATTCAAAACTTGACACAAAAAGGATGACATTTTAATGTATTATCCCCCCCCCCCCCCCCCCCCCCCCCGGTTAATTGAAAAGTCACTTATCCTTTATTTTTGCAATACTTTATTATAACCTAAAGTGTTTTTTTCCCCAGTTGCATCTCTGTAGCAAATCCCTTTTCTAAACTCACCGACATATTCCCTTTGCTAAATAGTTATTCTTCCTCATGACTTGGTGATAGGCACAAGGCGATGAAACTGGCCATGAGGACCTGAAAGGAATGATACTTGATCATTGTATATGAATTGATCCTAGACCTATAAATTGAAGTAAAAAAAATTCAATTCATTGTTTTGGCACAAAAGGTAACAGTGGATTCACACCAAAAAAGCAGGAAGCAATCTACACGCGGCAATGCCAGAGCAAATGAGGGCCTTCTCTGCTTCAGAAACTTGAATCCTCTGAGCATACTTAGAGAATTTTAACAATAGTGTATAACCATCTAATTTTTTTTAGATAATGTATAACCATCTAATAGCTTTGTGACTGAAAATAGTCAAGTGAGGCCATCGCATAAGTAACAAATTTGTGAAGTTTGTTGGCTTTTTGAAGGATTGTTCAGTAATAGTACAAGCCAACACTAGATCTTGATGTATAGTTTTTGGACTTGCAACCAATTGTATGCCTACAGGTACAACTTTGAAATATGCATATTATACTCAAAAAGTTTAATATTTATTCTTTTTCTATTGTACATTTGAATCCCTTCTCTACATCTAATCTTTAGTGTTATCACATTTATGCAGACAACCTATTCGACTGAATGAGTGAATCATACTACAGTTATATGGTTGATGATCTCTATTGGCGCACGGCTGCCGCTGCTAGCAGCTGCCCTGCCCTTCACCAAGCCAGTTGCTGGATCCAGTCCAAAAAAAAAAAAAGCCAGTTGCTGGATTTTCCCATGCACAATGTACAATATTGTTGTTCCTAAAAGATGCTTTGCAGTCTGCCTCATCCCAATCCCACTGTGTACATTACGCATACATCATGTCGTCACCCGATTGAACGGGGTGTTCGGCAGATATTTGGATCGTGAAAGCAACGTGGTTAGCGAGATCGATCTAAGAACACGCAGAGGGTTTTATACTGGTTCAGGCTTCCCGAAGGATAAAAACCCTACGTCCAGTGCGATCTTGTATAATGTGGCAGCTTTTGCGTTAGGGTTTCGCAAGGTGCCAGATAGTTTTCCCCGGAGGGGTTACATGAGTATTTATAGGCTAGTTACCGCCTATCAGAGTTTTTCCTAATTACAATGCTCCTTTTCCGTATCCAACAGGGAGATCGTATCCTTCCCGTAAACTATGCCGTGCAAGGCAAGTCTTCGGGAAAAGTCTAAAAATAGAGTTCGGAATATCTGGAAACTAGGGCTACAACATAAGCCCCCTGAACATGTCACTTGGTATTCTCATTTTCAGATGAGAGTATGACCAGAGATATGTTCTACAGTCAACCTAGGATCGAGATGTATCAAATGGTCTTTATTTGTCAACAATCATCCTTCGCAACCAAAGTCTTTGGAAAATAGGGTCTTCGGAACGAAAGCCTTCAGAATCCCGAACACCAAAATCTTGGTCTGTCTTCCTTTATTCTTCCAGAGAATCTTCCTGAAAATAAAAGGACTTTGACTGGACAAGTCAAGATTTGTCTTTTATTGCCTGTTGAACCTGACGGAATCTCTGCCGTCGTGTCGCCTCATCTTCCTGTACTCTTGGAAACTCATAAAGAAATCTTTTTCCCACTTGACCTTTCGAGCAACCGAAACGCCACCTTCTAGGCTATAAATCCGGAATCACAGATACTTCAATCCTTATCCTTTTCTCGAGTTTCGCCATGGGTCGCAAAAGATGCGTCAACCCTAGATTTTCCCAATGGCTCAACACCAACTTCACCGGTGCATCCGGTTCTTCTTCCTCTGCTCCCTCTGATGAGAGCCCGACGACTAGCCCTCTTGAGCTTGCTGGTTCACCAGCCCCTTGTCCTCCACCTCCAACACAGGTGGCGGATTATGGGCTTTCTCCTCCAAGCCCTCCTCCAGATCCTTCAGGCATCATCGATCTGGAGGAGGACGACGTTGATGACGAAGAATACGCAAGACGCCTCCATGTGACCCTGAACAAAGGGTCACGCGAAATCCCCGCTGACGCCGACATCATCTCCATCGACGACTCCAGCGACGACGAGCCTCTCGGTGAAGACACCATGGACATGGATGTTCCTGCAGATTCAAGCCCTGCAAGTGATCCAGCTTCTGTTATTCCTCCAGACGGCGATTCAGTCCAGCATCCTACCGTGGTTACAAACCCGGTCCTTGACTCTAACATGGGGGGCACCCATATCTCCTCTCGTGTGTCTCTCATCACCAGCGCAAAGCGGTGGGGACACAGAGAACACTCCTTCTAGTGCCACTCAAACTACCCCTGAGGACGCTGATGATCAGCGGAACTAGGGATATGAGCAGCCTCCATACTGCTCACACCTGAGCCTTGTATTTTGTTTTCCCTTGTCTTCAATCTTTCTGTAATGAGCAAGTGCTTCCTTGAGCTTCAGATGTACCTTAGATCTTGTAATAGGACCTTCGGTTTAATGAATGGAAAACTGCCTTCAATCCAAAGTACATATGTGTTCAAATATGTCTTTGTATTTTTGCAATGCTTCATCTCTTCTGAGATTGTCTTTTTTAATAAGTAACACCCTCTTCGGAGATTATCTCAACTTCTTCGGAGAACACTCTCTTCGGAGAATATCTTAACCTCTTCAGAGAACACTCTCTTCGAAGAATAATAACTTCGGAGAATAACAACTTCGGAGAATAATTTTAATTTCCGATGGCGTTAATTCTCTGCACACTTAACGGAAATATCTCCGAAAACTTCCATAACAAATTCCCCAAAACTCGGCGGCAGCAACCAATCAATTTTCAAAATAACGGGAATGTTGCACGGCGTTGCGCTGTCAAGTGCATTTATAGGAAAGAGTTACCTTCTCTGGGAAGCTAAACGGTCACGAGAGCTCATAAAACCCATTCGCCCCAGTCGTTTCCCTCAGTCTGCATCGCCATCTTGCCGTTGCTCAAACCCTAGATTCACCTCTCGCACACGCGCAAACCCTAGCTTAATCCTCATGGCCAATGCCTCATCTGAGAAGACCACCTCTGCTCCCCAAGAGGAACAAGGCGACTCCAATAGCTCCACTGGCTCCCCCACCAAAGCTCAGAAGATGATGGCCGCCGGTGAAATTCCTGAGTCCATGGACCATTGGAAGCCCGGGGAGATCGACGAAGAATACATCGCGGAGCTGCGGAAGGCCAGATGGATCTCAGATTTCGTCGTCACCAAGGGGAACAAGGGCAACATGTGCTTCAGCTTCGACACCACCGAGATTCCGGTATTTGAATCTCATCTGATCTGCGGGTTCAATCTTCCACCTTCCAAATTTCTTGAGCGAGTCTGCAAATTTTACAAGATTGAGCTCATCCATCTGAAACCTCAAGCCATTGCTTTACTGAGCCTGTTTTCCACTCTCTGCGAATGTTGGCTGGGTACTGCTCCTTCCTTAGATTTGTGGCGAGTCTATCATGAGCCCCGCTTCTACCCCACTGGCTTAATTGGTTGTGTGAGCTTTAACCTTCGGAGAAACATCATATACCCCTCTTTTAACTATAAACGTTCTTGGAGTGGCTTCCGGTGGAAGTATTTCATCATGGATGACTCCTCCAAGTACGACATCAAAGGCAAAGGATTGTTGCCTTACCACCAAGGGTGGATTAAATCAGCACCGGTCATGGATGAACGGCTCAAACGGATGACTGCCAAAATCCAGCCTTTATTTTCATCATCATATCTTTATCTTGGCAAACTATCATCTTCACCATTGTCTTGAATTTCCTTGCAGTTGATGAGATACCCCAAGACGCAGTCAAGAAGCGGGTTTGGGCCATACTCGAGTCTGATTTGCAGCCCAAGCCAGAGAACTTCCCAATGCCATACAACGCTACGAACCCAGCAGACGAGGTACACAACCTTTCATCTGATCTTCTCTTATGCTTTATTTATTGGGTAAATCATCCATCACTTTTTGTCTCATCAGGACATCTTCGGACCTGATCCTTCGGAAGGGGGCGCAGAGAACGCCATGATACTTGACAGCAGCAGCAGTGAGAAGGAGCCCAGCGAACTTCTGAAGAAGAGCTCGGCCGAGACATTTGCTGACAACGTCCTCAACGTCCCCGAAGGCCAGGTTAGAACCATTCTCTTCACCTTGCAATCTTCAAGTCATTTTGTCTCTCCATAATCTTCTTCGCACATTGGTCTTCAGGATCCTGATGTGAACCTACAGAGTTTGGAGGAGAAGGCGGCTGTCGTGAAGGCCACCTTAATGTCTGATGTCCCTCCGAAGTCCCCAGCTCTGAAGTCTCCATCTCCCCCGAAGTCGAAGCCTCCTCCAAGAACAAGGTCTTCGAGGCCCAGCTCTTCGGGAAAGCCTCCCGTGCCGAAGGTGCAGCCAGGTCGGAAGAGAAAGTTGAAATCTCCAGCAACCACCTCAGCGACTTCTCCGACAGAGTTGCCACCTTTCCGCGGCACCGCCAATCCTGGTGATCAGGTACCTTTGTCAATTGTGTTTGGCACCCTCTTCGCTGGATTCTCGCACCTTTCTCAAATTCACGCATCCCAGGGCAAGAGGAACACAGGAGCCAAGAAGCTTCGGGTACTAGCTGCAGGATCTGGAGATGTAGCTGCAGCAGCAGTTCCATCAGTTGCACTTCCTTCGGGGCCCTCTCCTGGGCCCGATGTTTTTAACAAGATTATAGCAGATGTTCAAGCTGCAGAGACTTGGACACTTAAAACTTGCAAGACTTACAGCTCCAAAGTTCGGTAGCTTCAGCAGGAGAATGAGCAGTTGCAACTTAAGCTTTCAGAGGCGACCCCCAGCCCAGCGTTGGCAGATGAAGATGCCAAGATATCAGAACTCGAAGCAGCTCTAGCAGGGGCCAACAAAGCCTTGGCCGATCTTAAAACAGCCCATGCTTCAGAAGTGAAGACTCTGCAGGACACCAATGCCACTTTGGCCACTTCTGTTGAAGGTAAGTTTTCTTCTACTAGCTTTTCCATAACTCTTTTCTGAACAACTATTGATTCTTGATGCTCTTCTTTTGCCAGATCTGAAGAATAAATCCAAGGCTTTGGAAGAGAAGCTGGAGATCAAGGACAAGGATGTGCAGCTCCTTCAACAACAGATGTCAACCCTTGAAGCTGACAAAGGCAAGCTAAAAGTGGACAAGGACGAAGCTGTTGAAGAAGGCTATGCTCGGTGTATTTCTGGCAGTGCCTACACCATTGCCTTGTTTTAGCATCATCTTCCCAACCTGGATCTTGGTCTTCTGGACATTGGTTTCAAGTGTGATGCTACCCAGCGTGATGCTTTGATGGAACAAGCCCATGCTGCTGCTGATACCTTTGTGACATCGCTGAAGCTTATTTCAGAAGACACTCCTGCTCAAGAAGAAGAATCTGCTGAAGATGAAGGACCTGGTGAAGACCAGGAATGATTTGTCTCTTTTTTTTTAAAAAAAAAGAGCTTGTAATAAGAGATTAATTTTTCTGTAATGATGGGGCGAAAGCCCTCTTTTAAACAATGCATTAGCAATGGGGCGAAGGCCCGTATTTTGAACAATGCTTTAATGCCTGTATGATCCCCCTTGCTTTTCAGTACACAATTTCAACTGTGTGCAGGAAAGTAGTAAATCAACAAGGCATGTAGATTGTCTTATTTTTTATACACATTTAAGTGTTTTCGGTCGAACGTGCAACCTGTTTGGGGAGATCCAGCTTATGAACCAGACATGGGGCTCAGGGTCTCCCCCCAAACCTTTTCACAAGGGGGCCGTGTAACTTATCAAACCACCATTGTGGCTAAGTCTTACGACACTTTGGTTCCTGAAAAGGCTGTTCGTACCGCGCCTGTGAACTAAACGTGTGGCCAGGACAGCGACCAAACTTAATAGACTAGCCGAAGGGCATGGCCTTTGTGTCCGAAGGGACAATTTTAACAGGTCCGAAGGGACAAATTTATTCAGCTGAACATTGCACTTTATTGATTATACCTCAACATCTTTACACATAGAACCGACGCAACTGATCGGTATTCCAAGTTCCTGGCAATATGCCTCCATTGACTTCTGCTAACACATACGCTCCTAGACCTGCGTCTTCGACCACCAAGAACGGACCTTCCCAAGGAGAGGATAACTTATGCTTGTCTTTGGTGTTAATGTCCTTCTTGATGACCATGTCTCCCACACTGAGGGTTCTTCCAATCACCTTTCTCTGATAGTGCTTCTTCAATTTCTCCTGGTACTGCTTCACATGATTCAGTGTTGTATCACGTTCTCTTCTAACAATATCAGATCAACCTCTTGAGCATCCGGCTGCGCTTCTTCGTAGAAATTTGTCACACGATGAGCCCCCAGATGTATCTCGGGTGGCAGTACTGCATCAGTACCATACACCAAATAAAACGGTGTGTCTCTCGTTGCACGACTGGTTGAGGTCCGGGCGGACCATAGCACAGTGGGCAACTCTTCAATCCAAATCTTCCCCTTGGCAGACAGCTTATCGAACACTCGTGTCTTCATGCCGCTCATGATTATTCCATTGGCTCTTTCAACTGCTCCGTTCGTCTGCGCATGCGCCACCGATGAGGTGGGGTGTATAATCCCATGATCGGCACAAAACCTTTCAAACTTGCTGCCGACGAACTGCCTCCCATTATCGGAGATCAACTTCTTCGGGACTCCAAACCTTGTGACCAGGCTTTTCATGAACTTCACTGCTGCTTCTTGGGTGATGCGCGTCACCGCTTCGGCTTCGATCCACTTCGTGAACGTGTCGATTGACACGTACAAGAATTTGTATCCTCCTTTGGCCTTCGAAAAAGGCCCCAAAATATCTATTCCCCAGATGGCGAACGGCCAAGATAGGGGTATAGTGTGCAACTTCTGGGCGTGCCGCGTACTCTGCTTACTGAAGAACTGGCAGTTGGCACATGTCTTCACCAAGTTGATTGCATCTTGCTTTGCTGTGTTCCAGTAGAACCCATGACGAAACTCTTTGCCCACCAAGGACCGATATGCGGTATGAGTACCGCAAATTCCCCCATGTATGTCGCGCAGCAGCCTGATTCCTTCGTCTGCAGACACGCACCGCAACAGAATTCCATTGCGAGCTCTTCGATACAACACTCCATCTGTTAACACGTACAACTTCGTCTTCCGAGCGATACGCTCTGTAGCAGCATCGTCATCCGGGATAGGGTTGTTCTCTAGAAACTGAATGATCGGAATCCTCCAGTCTTCAACATGCCCTTCTCCCGAATCTATCACCATCACATCTGCCTCACGTAATGCTTTTGCTACCGAGGGCTTCGTGAGCTTCTCCAGAATCACATCATCGAGGACTGCAGATCTTGACGAGGCAATCCAGGCCAAGTGATCGGCATCTCGATTATCTAGGCGCGGTATGTATCGCACTTCAAATCCATCAAATCCTTTCTCAAGCTTCCGAACTTCCTCCAGGTAATCAGCCATCTTCTGACCAGAGCATTGCTACTCCTTCTGTACTTGTCTGGCGACTAGTTGTGAATCCTCTTTCACAAGTAGCCGATCAATTCCCAGTGACCTTGCAATGCGTAGACCCGAAACTAGGCCTTCATACTCTACGACGTTGTTCGTGGCTTGAAACAGCAACTGGATCGCATACTTCATGACTCTTCCTTCGGGTGAGACAAACACCACACCTGCGCCGGCGCCCTTCAAGGTGAAGGAGCCGTCAAAGTACATGACCCAATGAGTAGGGTCGACTTGCTCTTCTCCTCCATCATCGGTCCACTCAGCAATGAAGTCCGCTAAAGCCTGACCCTTCACAGCTTTTCGTGGCACGAACTCAATCTCATACTGCCCCAACTTTACAACCCATTGTGCGATTCGCCCAACTGCATCCTTGCTGTGCAAGACAGTTTGCAGCGGCCGATCCGACACTACCTTGATGGGTGAGCGAGGAAGTAATGTTTGAGCTTTCTTGATGTCATCAGGACGGCATATAACAACTTTTGCACCATGGGGTACCTTGTCTGAGCGTCTTTCAACATCTCAGTGACAAAGTACACTGCTCGTTGCCTGGTTTCACCTTCAACTTCTCTTTCCACCGTTAGTGCCGCGCTAACCACAGAGTCTGTCGCGGCGATGTACAGGAGCAACTCTTCTTCGGGCTGTGGCGGCACTAAGGTTGGCATTTGTTTGAGGGGAGGCCTTCAACTCGTGGAACGCCTTCTCTGCTTGGTCGTCCCTCTCAAATCCTTCCTTCTTTCTCAGCAGTTTGTAAAAAGGCATGCCCCTTTCACCCGATCTGGAGATGAATCTGTTCAGCGCCGTCATCATGCCGGCCAGCTTCTGAATCTCTCTTCGGGTTCGAGGAGGCTTTAACTTCTCAATTGCCGTCATCTTGACAGGATTGGCGTCAATGCCTCTTTCAGAGATCATGTATCCCAGGAGTTTGCCTGAAGTAACTCCAAAGACACACTTCTTTGGATTGAGCTTCATCTTGTACTTGCGCAGATTGTTGAAGGTTTGCCTCAGATCATCGAGGAGATTCTCCTTCTTCTTTGTCTTGACAACAATGTCATCAATGTAAGCTTCAATGTTCTTCCCAATCTGCTCTTCGAAAACGAGGTTTACACACTTCTGATATGTGCAACCCGCGTTTTTCAGCCCGAAGGGCATAGCCACATAACAAAAAATTCCGAAGGGCGTGATGAACGCCGTCTTTTCTTGAGCATCAACATGGAGGCTAATTTGGTGATAACCAGAGTAAGCATCCAAAAAACTCAATAATTCACTAGTGGAAGTAGAGTCTACAATCTGATCTATCCTCAGAAGAGGGTACTCGTCTTTTGGACAAGTTTTATTCATGCTAGTATAATCGACGCACATGCGCCACGAGCCATCAGGCTTAGGAACTGATACAGGTTTGGCTAGCCATTCAGGATAGTCGACCGTTCTAATGAACCCGGCTTGAAGAATCCTAGTCACCTCCTCATGGATGGCGTCGCGCTTATCCGAAGTGTATCTCCTTTGCTTTTGCTTCACCGGTTTGAAAGCCGGATCGATCCCCAATTTGTGCTCGATCACCTCCCAGGGGATCCCGGGCATATCGGACGGTTTCCATGCGAAAACGTCGATATTCTCCCGAAGGAAGGCTACGAGCACGCTTTCCTATTTGTCGGTCAAGCCCCCACCGATGATTGTCGTCTTGGTGGGGTCGACCTCACTGAGTCCAACTTCTTTGTTGCCAATGTCGCCTGCCTTCGCGGCTCCGTTAGATGTCAGAGCTGTCGCTTGGGCCAAGGTGCCTGGAGTCTCCGGAGGAGAATTGTCCTTGCCCTTCGGGGTCTGCGATGCTTCTCCCTTCTGAGCTTTGGCTTGAGGCTGTGCCTTCGGGACTTCGTCTTTGAAGTGTCCAGCCAGCACGAGGGCGCTTAGGTCACACTTTGCGGCTTCTGCTTGGTCTGCACAGATGGTGATCACACAATGTGGGCCAGGGATCTTCAGTTGGGCGCACGCGAAGTGTGCCGCTACCATGAACTTGAATAGGAAAGGCCTTCCCAGGATACAGTTGTAGGCAGAATCAAATTCAGCCACCTCAAAGGTGAGCACTTCTGTCCTCCTGTTCTCGTTGGGGCCCACAGTGACGTCCAGGTGGATTTTTCCGAGGGGCTGAGATGATACCCCAGGGACTATTCCATGAAACGATCCTTCGACGGGGGTAAGCGCGGTGAGCGGCAAACCCATCTGCAGGAAAGTCTTCTTCATCAACAGGTTCAGCCCGCTTCCGTTGTCGATCAGAGTCTTCGCGATCTTATTCCTGTGCACAATGACCTTGGCGACGAAGGGCAGCTCCGGTCCACTCAACAGGCTCTTCGGATGGTCTTCAGCGCTGAAGGTGATCGGAATTTCTGACCACTCCAGCTTCTTGACACAGGGTTCTGCGGCCAGCACTTCTCTCTGGATATTCTTGTGCTGTGTTCGGGATGATAAGGCCGAACTCTCCCCGAAGATCATGTTGATCTCAGGGTATCTCTCTTCATCCTCATCACGGTCCTGCCGTTGAAGCGGACCGTTGTTCCTGTACTGCCCGCGGTTCTCTTCGTGGAGCCTGATCTTTCCTTCTGCTATCCGCTGCTGCTCCATCTTCTTGTACTCATAGCACTCGTCGAAGTCGTGGGAGGTGCATCTGTGAATAGGGCACCACTTCACAGCTCCTTTGGGGCGGTCATGATCACGGCCCCGCTTTCTGGGAAAGCGACCCTCTCCTCTTCCCTTCGGCTCCACAGCCAGGACCTCGCGATCTTCTGACTTCTTCTTGTGGCCTTTGCCCTTGCCGTCATTGAGACGAGCTCGGGCATCCGCCGCTTTAGCGCAGGATTCTGCGATGTCGAAGAGCTCAGCGACCGTAGTCGGCTCTTTTTCGGCGATTGTTTCCATAGTTTTCACATCCAAACATCCATCTCGGTAAGCTCCAATGACCTCCACATCATGGATCTTCGGGATGGTGTTCCTCATCTGGCAAAAACACCTAGTATAGTCCCGAAGGGACTCATCTGGTTTCTACTTGATGCTCTTCAGTTGGTCCGCTGTTCCGTGGCGAGTGTAAGAGCCAAGGAAGTTTCCTTTGAAAATCTTGATCAACTCGCCCCAGGAATCGAACGAGTAAGGTGGCAGGTTCATCAGCCAAGTCTGTGCAGCTCCGGATAGGACAGTGGGTAGATAGCAGCACTTGATTCTTTCGTCTCCACCAGCTGCATCGATCACCGTAGACTAGATGGACATGAACTCTCCGGGATCAATGCTTCCATCGTACTTCTCCACCACATTAGGCTTGAACTTTTCGGGCCATTGCACTGATCGGAGATAAGAACCGAGGGCTTGGTAAGCCGGCGGTCCGATCTCAGATGCAAGACGAGGTGGGCCCATAGATCCGGATTGCTGTCTTGGCGCTTGCGAAGGTCGTCCTCCGAGGCGCTGGTGAATGGAGGGCGCTCCACGTTGCCGATTTATGGCATGGCGAGCATCGGATGGTGCCAGAGGTTGATCTTGTCGCCTTCGACGGTCAAAAGACGACCCATGTTCGGATGCGGCTGGCCGTTGATCGTTTGTCGGCCCAAGTCTACCCCGAAGGTTGGAGACGGGGGCCACTTGATCAGCTTGATTATTCGCAGGCGGCGTTGTGTTGAGACGGCCCGCTAGTTCGGCGACCTGCTGCACCAACGGGGCCAAAGGAGTGCCATCAGGGGCCAGTCGGTTTAACGACTCCAGTGCCATCTGCAGTCGGATGGCATGAAACTCCGGGCCAAGGTTGCGCGGTGTGACGTTCGACGGAGCTTGCGATCAAGATCTGATAGATCCGATAGTAGGCAGGCTACTGGAAGATCACTACGAAGCCCGCCCAGCCATGTAGATCTGGCGAGCGGGATCAATGCCTTCATCTTCGGAATCACCCCCAATCTCAGGGCAATCCTCGCTGTTCCATGACTCATCATCAGAATCCGGGCTCCCGATTCCGAATCCCGGAAAGTAGCGCCCTTCTAAGATGGCTCGGACGACTTGCGCTTCTAGGGCAGAGCCAAAGTGTGGATCCGAAGAGGATTCCACCTCCGGTAGGGTTCCCGAAGGAGAGCCCCATACCCCTGTCGCAACCGCCTGGAACGCACCCGTCGAGTTCACCGCCCCGAACGGCATATGCATCCCGGGAGACGTCGTTACTTGAGCCTTTGGGGCGGCATCGTCGGCGAGGTTGATCAAGGCTATCGATTCCGCCAGAAGTGCCTCCTGCACATCCGGCGGGTTGACTTGACGAAGATCACCGCTCCCATCGGCGACGAAAGCCAGAGATCCAAAGCGAACTCGGCACTGACAGGAAACTTCATGCTGTTCGCGGATCTCATCTGATGCTCTTGACGGAATCTTGACGCTGCTCCCCTACCTGGCGCGCCTCTGTCGTCACCCGATTGAACGCGGTGTTCGGCAGATACTTGGATCGTGGAAGCAACGTGGTTAGCGAGATCGATCTAAGAACACGCAGAGGGTTTTATACTGGTTCAGGCCTCCCGAAGGATAAAAACCCTACGTCCAGTGCGATCTTGTATAATGTGGTAGCCTTTGCGTTAGGGTTTCGCAAGGTGCCAGATAGTTTTCCCCGGAGGGGTTACATGAGTATTTATAGGCTAGTTACCGCCTATGAGAGTCTTTCCTAATTACAATGCTCCATTTCCGTATCCAACAGGGAGATCGTATCCTTCCCGTAAACTATGCCGTGCAAGGTAAGTCTTCGGGAAAAGTCTAAAAATAAAGTTCGGAATATCTGAAAACTTGGGCTACGACACATCACATTGTTTATAAATTTTAAAACAAATACGAAAGTGTGATTTTCCCTCCTTTCATGTTTGATACTAGACTCAAATTTACACTTACTATATATTGTGTCTAGTTGAGCAAAACCTGAAACTTATTAATAAATAATCCACAAAAATGGTCTAATAAGCTCAAAACAGGAAACATCAGGAAATAAATCCATGTTGCCGCGCAAATTTTTCTCGTATATATTAAACTGAGAGATCCGAGTACAAAGCAAAGGGATTAGCTCCCTTTAAGTTACAAAGCACCTCTATGCGGGTGTGGATACTTAATAAAAACAGAATAGGACGAACAACTAGACGGACAACCAACGGGCTGACTGCTGAAAAACTGCCTAAAGGCCTCGCTGTTGTAGCGTATTTTCTTTTTACAACTATTGTTCGCTGCAAGTACAAACAATACATGCAACAACAATTTTCAAATTTTCAGATTTTTTTTCATTTTTATAGGATGTTCAATTTGAAAATCGCGATGATCTTAGGGTTGTGTCCACTTGTACATATACAGATTGAAATATTCAGTTATGCCCCTATTTCGGCCCGACCAAAACAAACTTCTGTCTGATTGGATCACATAAGTTTAAGCAGCCAATTTTTGGTCCACTCCCCCATGAATGATCATGGGCAGAGCTAGAGTAATTCAAGGGTGTTCAAGTGAACACCATGATTTTTTTTAAAAAAAAGAAACAAGAGTTCTAAGAGGTATCTGACGTATATACATTGACGAAGTGAAGAAAGCATTAACCTTTGGAGGCAATTTTTTTTATGTAACTGAGAACTTATTTGCGTTTTGTTAATTGCTATCGCAAGTATTTCTCCTTTTCTTTTCTTAAAGAATAATGCCTTCGTGCGCGTGCGCGTCAAGGGAAGAGAGGGTTGGGGGAGGGGGGGGGGGGGGGGGTGGGGGGGGGGGGGTGGGGGCTTGTGTCCCATAGCCCTCCCACTCGGTTGACCAGGTACTACTTTTGTGCCATATAACGGTAGCTTCGAACACCCATCATTTAAATTCTAACTCTGCTACTATGAATGATATTCGAAAAGCAATGAAAACCTGAAAACCCAAGACAATTAAGTTTAAGATATATGGATACCTGAGTTGCCAGCCTCTCGAACACAAAGGTTCAAAATTAACTCTGAACCCATGAAAAACCAGCCTAACTGGTTTGATTAAAGAGTAATACGCTCGGAGGATCCAAAGCAGCAACAACGGCACAATAAGTCATCTTGTAAGGCCCTGTTTGTTTCAGCTTTTCAGCTGGCTTTTCCAGCTGAAAAGCTGGCCAGCTGAAAAGCTGAAACAAATAGCAAACTTCTGATCTGGCTTTTGGAGTGCTGAAAAGCTGACTTCTGATGAAATGAACTAAAAGCTGAAAAGTTTGCTGAGAGCTGCTTATCTGACTTTTGACATGCTGAAAAGCTTAATATATATTACAAAAGCCAACATTATAAATCTAACAGACAGCTTTTCAGCTACTCAAACAGCTAACTTTTCTAAAAACTCAAAAGCTCCGGCTCAAACAAACAGAGCCTAAGTATGCTTCCACTTGTTTTTCAGTTTATTTAATGAAACAGTGTTTCGATTGCTCTTGCTCACTAGATGCTCGAGAAAATACAAAATTGCTCAACGAACAAAAGCTAAAAAGCCAACTTGTATTTTGCCACCGCTTCTATACCTTCTGGTTAGCATTTTGAGAACTATACATTCCTGAACCTGAACAGCACGATCGTGGCGCCTCTGTGGATTTGAATGCTGTTGGCAGCTCCGTGAGTCTGTCGCTTTTGACTTTTAGATATCACGTTTCACAGTTCGTCTTATTGAATTTATTTGTGTTTTATCATTAGAGATGTTTTAATCATGACACATTTGTTACAATATTTACACAAATTTTTTGAATAAGATGGACGGTCAAATGTAATGCCAAAAAATCAAAAACGACAACTATTATGGGACGAAGGTAGTATTGTTCCTTCTTTTTCTTCTTCTTCTTCTTCTTCTTCTTAAAAAATATCAAATCCCTCCATCTTGATTGTTCGAAAAAAAAATCAAATCCCTCCGTCTTGCTTTTGGAGTTTCATTCTATCGTTCCTTACTGACGAACAAACGATACCACGGGTTCATAAAGCATAGTGACCTCCACGCACGTTATCTGTCGACAAAACAAACGCATCGTTCAGATTATTAATCCAGAGACCTGAGCCATGTGCCAAGAACGTTTTTTGACATTGCGATCAGAGGACGAAGGACACGACTCTCGAGCTCTCAGATGTCAAAGCTCGCAGTCGCAGAGAGTTCAACTGTCGTTCAACTGTCGTCACTTCAGTACTTCGCCGCTGTTGTACCGTTTGACAGGAGGATAAAAATAAGCGCAAACGGACTTGCTGCGGCTGCACGCCTCCAGCTTCGCATGAGCCGAATAAGAATTGATCGACTCAGCGATCAGGAATATGATATTTCCCATGTACTACACGACAGAGGAAAAGGCTATCAATTTAGGACGAACTGATTAAAATTCAGGCGTGTCTTTGTGGTTGGTGGCCTAATCTAATAATCATGTCACGCACATGTGGGCTCCAGTTGTCAAAGGCAAAGAAGCTTTCATCCTGAAAGTATTACCAGTGCCATCAGTAACTCAATTAGCCATATGTTATTCATCATGGACCAAATCATTCTCATCTCCTCCTAGCTGGGAGCGCTTCTCTAGCACCTAGGATCTTTTCGCTGGAACCACTCCATTACCGGCCACAAAAGGAGTGACAAAAACTTGCCTCCGATGATAAGTTAGGCGAAAAGCGTGGTGCTCGAAGAAAGATATACCTTGTTCGCCTCGCTGCTTTGCAGCAACTGTTTTGCAGCAGGTACAGTGTTCGCAGCAGCAGCTATAGTGTTCACAGTTATTTTTCTGCAGCCGCAGCCGCAGCTTGCCGAACACCTTGATAAACAAATCAGGTGGCATCTTTTAATCACCGATTATGGGCATGGCCGGCCAAATCGTACGTATAGCAGCACTGGCACAGTGCAGATGATCAGTAGAGGTGTGCGCGTTTGACCTGGCGAGGCCTTTTTGCTTGCAGGCAACGTATCCCGTCCCCACCACCCGCTTCGTTAAAAAAAAAAAAGAATGCCGTACGATTCAACAACCTGGTGGCTCCAAGCGGATTGAGATCCCTGAATTACAAGTCAAAATTCAGAGAAGTTACTGTAGCCAGAATTTCT
Organism: Eragrostis curvula; assembly: GCA_007726485.1. NCBI lineage: Eukaryota > Viridiplantae > Streptophyta > Magnoliopsida > Poales > Poaceae > Eragrostis > Eragrostis curvula. The sequence goes on from CM017443.1 coordinate 36,076,104, forward strand.
CTCTCTTCTCACTGTCCAATACAGAATAGATGGCTCAGATCGAGTGCTACAGTATACGCTACAGTGACAGAACGCCTCTACAGTAACCCGGAATAATGTTTTAACTGAGCTGCTACAGTGTTAATTCAGGTGCTGTAGTCGCCCTCACAGAATTCACTGTGCCGCGCTACAGTCCCCTGAATTCTCTTCACCACTTCAGACAATCCGGATCCGCTCCAAGCACCGTAGCGCGATCTGTGTCGTTCCTGTGTGTAGATGCCGCTAGTAGCATCAAACGCTGACTTGCATCGTACGGCTTGGTTGGCTCCACGCGCCTGTGCTGCGCTCCGAGAACCGACGATGCGGTCTAGCTCGATTTGATAAGATCATTAGCGTTCCTGTTCTGGAGTATTTAGCGGTTTGTTCTGGAGTATTTAGCGGTTTTGGAGAGCAAGAAATCACGTCTGCATCATCTCTTTCGCCGTCAGGTTGGTCTGTAAACATGTAGACTCTGCTTCGGCTGCGTTATTTTTCTACTAGCAGTAACAATCGAGATTAGCCTTGTGAACCACGCAGTTTTACTATCGTTTTCCACGCGACAGCCGACAGCGCCTCGGTAATTAACCCATCTTTCGTTGCTAATTGCTCCTGCTTCTGTCTAATTCTAGCCGCCTCCCTGTCACTGGAGCTTGTGGACTTTTGAGGACTCCCCGTCACCGCCACGGTAGCAGGCGGGCAGCCGCAGCAGCACAGCACAGCGGCAGGCAATAATTAGGACACGGCGCACGCGGCGCGGTGCGCGCTCGCCTCCTCCCGGTTTCGATTTGCTTGCACCAGACGCAGCTACGGTGCGCTGCTCTGCGGCCTCATCAGGCTCGCTCACACCTCGCCCTCTCTCTGTCTGTCTCGTCGTCTCCCTCTCTGTCTGTCTCGTCGTCTGTCTGTTCTCCACCAGCCAGGCAGCCACCGACCTCCCTGTCCGTACGCCACCGGCAGGCGAGCGAATGCGGGAGCTCTAGCTAGCGCTCGCGGGCCCCTTGCCCGGGCGACCCATGAGGAAGCAGCCGCCGCCGGCGCACCGCCGCAGGTGGATGCGCGCGCTGCTCCTGGCGCTGCCGCTCCTCTCTCTCCCGGTCCTCTACGCGGCGCTCGGGGCGGGGCGCCCGTCCTCCTACTCCTCGGCAGCCTCCGCGCCGCCTCTCGGGCGTCACCACGCCCGCGGGCCGCCGCCGCGGCTGGCGTACCTAATATCGGGCGCGGGGCCCGGGGACGGCCCGCGGATCCGGCGGCTGCTGCGGGCGCTCTACCACCCCTGGAACTGCTACCTCGTCGGAGTGGCCGGGGAGGAGGACCGCGCGGATCTCGAGGCCTTCGTGCGCGGCCAGGAGGCGACGCGCCGGTACGGCAACGTGCGGGTGGCCGGCGCGGGGGAGTGGGCCGCCGTCACGCGGAGGGGCCCCACCGAGCTGGCCGCCACGCTCCACGCCGCCGCGCTGCTGCTGCGGGAGTTCGACGGGTGGAGTTGGTTCATCAACCTCAGCGCCTCCGATTACCCGCTCATGCCTCAAGATGGTAAAATTCAGCTCCCGCACTGATACGGATTTGCCTCTAGCTCCAAAACACTCTGCTTAGTTCTAGATGCGCTTGTTTTGCAACATACACTAGAATTGTAACATCATGCATAATTGGCCAAATTCACTTGTTTGTAGCTGCCATAGATTATAGATTGTGTGCCCGGGCGACCCACTAGCTACTGCAGTTAGTCTGAAGAACGGTCCTTTCTCGTTTCCTTATATTTTTGGGTTGTCCTTTGATTCAAATTGTAGTTGTATTAATTTCATGCCTTATCCGATTATGGTAAGGCCCATAAGCCTTGTGATGTGCTGCTGAATACTTGCTGAAGTGCTTGCTATAAGAACATTGAGTTGCTCAATTCAACAAAGACTAGTTCCGTTTTGATTTGTTACCTATCTGTTCGGACATGGCTGGGGTCTGTTAGCTGGTCCTCTATGGTACTCTGTTGCAGTTTATAGTATCCATTTTGGTGCCCTCGCTCAAACATATATCTGCAAGGTGGTATGTTTTGAATTGCTATAACTTCTGCTCATTTTATTGTGGGGTATTGAACAGTGCTTGTGATGCTTCCTTTAATGTAGCTCAAATTTATGGAGAACTAAGTTCGAACTAGATCGACAGGATAAAATACTGACATTGTGGGGAATTGCCAGCTTTGCAAGTTCCCATACAAGTATTTATTCCATTGCAAGTATAAACATACAGAATAACAGGAATACTGAAAATTAACCATAATCAGGATTTTTAGAGCAACATAGCCAACAAACATACTGCTAGCAGCATCTTACTTTACCTCTTTATTGTCCTTTTTCTATACTTCTGTGAAATCCATCTTCATCTGGCTTGCTTGATATGCCCTGATCACCCGAATTGCATCATGTAAATCAACTGTATACTTCATACTACAATGAATACAGCAGTTTGTTTCTCAAGCCAAATTGATAATCCATCTTAATGCTAGCTTTTAGCTGCATGACAGCGAGGAAAAAAGTTCATTATACAACCCTGAACTAAGAGCGCGGGCTGGCTTTTAACTTTCAAATCTGAAACCGTTCACTTTCCATCAGGTCAATGTTTCAAAGTAAACGGTTTCCATTGCTGGGATTGACTAGTGAATGCTTTCATAGATGAAGTTTGAAAAACTAGACTCTGTTCATAATCATAGGTTGTAAAATTAACCTTTTACCTAATAACAAATCAAAGTTTAACATGATTCAAGCTAAAGTAATCATTCATTGACTCAAACAATAAATGCTCAGTTGCGTTTCTTTTCAGTACCTTTGTGACTTTTTTGGAATGCACGCCGAAAGAAAGGTTGTTTACAGACTTACTTGTAGTTCTTAATATTTTCTTTTTCTTTGCATAACCGCTGATACATTACTTGTGTGTAGCACATTCATTTTATGAAATGCTAATACTTACGGAGTATATAGCTTTTGGACCTGATGTTAATTCCCTTGTGGCCTTGACCTCGTATTTGACAGACATCCTTCATATCTTCTCATATATTCCAAGAGATCTGAATTTTATTGAGCACACGAGCAATATTGGTTGGAGGGAGTAAGTATATTCTTTTTTTTTTTAATTTCATGTGTGGTTCTTAAGTCCTAACCCTTTTTTAATTCTTTATTGTGATTCTTGGGTTGCATGTGTAGGCATCAAAGGGCAAGACCAATCATTGTAGATCCAGCATTGCAGGTCCCGAATAGAACTGAAGTTGTGACAACAAAAGAGAAAAGAAGCATGCCATCAGCATTCAAAATATTTGTAGGTACAGTCTGATGTCTGTTTTTAACCTTTTGTTTGAATGTTATTTTTGAATTCTCGACAACACTTAACCATCAAAATGTTCCTGGTTGCCTTTTCTGCTATACAGAAGAACCATAGCAGACGAGTGAGAAACTCCTGTCATGTTAGTATGGTACAGCTAGATTAAAAAATAATGCATTTAGTCACTCAAATAGTGTCCTAACTCCTATCTTTTAGACAATAATGGTGCACACTGTTTGCATTATTGTGCCCTGTATCTTTTAGCTGGCCACGAAATTATCGCTGTTGGTCTGCGTTCTGCACATCCTTTACAATTAAATTGGTAAATAGTTGCACTTGTACTCATTTGTTTATAATAGAAATACATAAATACCTTTGAGACTGACATAATAGAGAGAAGCTAAAAGATGTTTCTGAACTCATTCACAAAGAAAAACAGAAGGAGGATACAGACTGGGTAGATAATCGACTGACTGACCTAGCAAGTCTGCTGGAGCAGATGATTGGTAACTAATTTGGATGTCTATCAAGAAAAGCTACATACTTCAGATAATTTATTTTTGGTGTAACTTTTATGGTTTATGTAGCTTCCTGCTAATATATGTTTTGTGATGATGTTTGAGATGTTGATTCATTGACCAAGCTTCGTTTAACCTGTAATTTTGACACCTGACATCACGTAGTTCTCTGCCAGGTACTAGTTTGTGGTTGAGGGAAACACAGGGATAGTGGGATGGTTTGATTTCTCGGGTATTTTCCTCCTTTGTAGAATTATGGAATTTCTCAGTGCAGCATTATCTTGAATCTTGATGAAATTTCGTTTTGAAGGTGTATCTTTTCTTTTGGAATACAGCAATGCTCTTCTCCGATTTGTAATGTTTTATTCTAAACAAGATCTTGGACTCTTGTGCAGGTTCGTCTTGGGTAGTTCTGAGCCGATCATTCCTGGAGTTTTGCTTATTGGGATGGGACAACCTTCCTCGCACATTACTGATGTATTTCACCAACTTCCTCTCGTCCTCAGAAAGCTATTTCCACACCGTGATCTGCAACTCGAATCACTACCAGAACACCACCATCAACAATGATCTGCGTTTCATGGCGTGGGATAACCCCCCTCGAATGCATCCTGTTAACCTGACAACAGAGTATTTCGATGCAATGGCAAACAGCGGGGCACCATTTGCACACTCCTTTGCTGATGACAATCCTGTCCTGGATATGATCGATGCCAAGCTGTTGGGGCGAGCACCTGACAGCTTCACACCGGGGGGATGGTGCTTGGGTAGCTGGGTAGGCGGGAAAGACCCGTGTACCTTCCTTGGAAAGTCCTTTGTTCTCAGGCCGACCAAACGGTCGGTAAAACTAGAGAAGTTGTTGTTGGAACTTTTGGAACCTGATAACTTCAGGCCTAAACAGTGTAAATAACACTCATTTTACATGTAGTCAGTTTTATAGTTTTTTTTTGGTAGCGTTCAGAGGCTAAAGTGTTGATGAAATCACCTGATTCTCGCGGCAGTAGGTACAAGTTCGTGTTGTTGTATACTTAACTGGAAAGCTCAGCCGAAACGGTCGAGATTATACATGTACACTTGTCGTTTCATGTTTTCCATGGATGTGCGGCGACTGATCATAGTTCAGTGTTAAACCGCAACATAGCTGTGTTTCGATTCATGCAGGTTGCAGGAGTTAAACCGGTTCTCTTGCAATTTGCATATTTACGAAAAAAAAAATCTGCAAAGCACCAAGACATTTCCTTTATCAGACCTCCACAAAAAAGTTTCCAGCTAACGATCTCGAGGATGGGCCTTGATAATTGTGCGATGCTCTGATGGGGCCGTCCAAATCGCTCGTCCGAACTTGAGCCCAGCTCCTATAAGCTAAAAAGGCCCAACTCCACATCCTCCCCGCTCTCTCCAGAAACCACCCGCACGATCTCCGGGCATCGCCCCTCCCGCCGCCGCGCCGGCCGCGCCCCCGTCCTCCCGTCGGCGTCTCCGTCTCGAGGTACGCATCTCCGTCCCTTCATGTCATCTTCCCTCGCTTGCCTCTTGCCCTTCGGCGCAGCTTGGACTTCGAGCCGTCCCGGTAAGGAAAGGACCCCATCTGCGGGATGCTCCTGTCACTCGGCAGATCTGACCAGCCCGAAAACCTTAGCCTTGCCATCAGCTAGGAGTCGTCTTTCAGCCAGTAGACACCTTTTTGCGCCGGGGAGCTCCTTGCTTCCCGGCAATTGGTGTCCCTGCCGCCGCGTCGGGGTGGTGTCTGCTGCCGTCTGTCGGGACAGCTCTGCAGGCGCCTGCAACCTGTTCGACAGAATGCCTAGCGAATGAAATTGTTCTGGCCGTCGTAGCATGTCGTCTGAATGCTCTTGTTCAGTTTCTACTGTTCTCTCGATTGAGTGTGGCTACCTATAGGTCTTACCATGATGCAGAAAAGGGAAGCACGTGTAGCGATAATCACACTGCCCTGATGCTTTGATTGATACATTTCTTCTGTTTGTAGTACTCCTAAACTGGATTTTATGATATGCGGTGTGCTATTTCATCGAGGAAATTTTGCAATTGACAAATATTTATGCTGGTGTACATGAATGTCTATATCCACTAGCCCATAGCTAGTAAAACACCTGTTCACTGCAAACGTCTGCTAGCGCCATCTACCATATTCCCTGGTATTTGGTTTCAATATATCATTTCCTACCTGAATTTGCTGCCCCTTGAATGACTGCTTGCCGTGGAACTACTCTCACTTATTGATCTCATTTTAAGGTGAAGCAACAGAATGGGTCGGAAGGCTGGTGCATTGTACATAAACCCAAAGAAGTTTGGCGCTGTTGCGAAGCCTTGCATGCCAGAAATGGTGGCCTTCCTCAACTGCCTGGCCTTAAACAAACAGAACGATGACAAGTGCCTGAGGCAGAAGGATCTCTTGGTTGCTTGTACTCAGACTCAGGTTACTACCCACATCACATTTTTGTAGCTTTTTGCATCTTTCGGTGTTGTTTACACAAGTCATTAAGCCAATAATTCTTCTGCTCTCTGACGCTTGCTTGTTACATGATTGCAGAAAGGAAAGCCAAAGAATGCAGCGAAGACCATCAATTACCATCTCCAGCGACTTGGGCGTGACAAGTGGGGGGGATAAGTACATCTCGATGCAATGGCACCAATACTATGTCCCCGTCATGCATACTGCCTTGTATTGAAGGTCAGAAGACAATTAGTTTCTTTGAAGTAGCTTACCGAAATGGACCGGTAATATGTTGCTAAGCTTAGACAATGTTCAGGTAATAATTCTATGTCATACTGTAAGATGCCAGCAGAACGTTAATATGGTTTTCTCCTCATGATAAACGACACCTTTTTGCTATGTGTTTGTGGTGTGCTGGCATTTTGTAAGTGTTTTTGAAACTTATTTCAGTGGCACTGCTGATTGTGAAATGTGATTCGAGTCAGTTCCCTGTTGGGTTTCAATCATGATACAAGCCTTTTCATGTTCAGGTAGCCCGATAGGTTTCAATCATGTAGTGAGCAGTTTCTTTTCTTTTGAAGAGCATCTCCGCAGTGTTGCCAAAACTGAATTGCTAAAACTAAGTTTAGGTATAGGAGAGAGAAGATTTGGCAATCCATTTTGTTTTCATCTCGAGACCTAAAAAGCTTCCTCTAAGTACTCTAAAATTCTGGGGGTGTTCCATAAAATTCACAAGACACAGTAAAACGATGGAAAATTACAACTTTTAGGGAGGATTTAGCAAAATGCCTCGTCATGGCCTTATCCACGGCGTCGCCATGGTGGTGCCGGCGAGGGCCATGGGGCGCGGCGCGGCGTCGACCAGCTCTTCGACGCGAGCCGGGGCGAGGTCGACCATGGGGCGCGGCGCGACGTCGACCAGCCCTTCAACGCGAGCCGGGGCGAGGTCGGCCATGGGGCGCGGCGCAGCGTCGACCAGCCCTTCGACGCGGGCCGGGGCGAGCTCGGCCATGGGGCGCAGCGCGGCGTCGACGGGCCCGTCGACGCGGCACGGGGCGAGCTCGACCAGCCCCCTTCTTCCCCGAGCCCTTAGAGGCCTTGGCGCAAGCGGAGATCGACAGCGGCGGCGGTGCCAACCCTAGCCGCCGCGCCGTTGGTCGCCATGGTTGGGGTTCGGGCCGGGAGAGGAGCAGGAAGGGGCGGCGGAAGGGCGGCGTGGCTCTCCACTGCGGGTTCAGGTGGACGGCGGCGGGATTCCGGCGGCGGCGCTACTCGATTTGGTGCCGGCGGCGTGCGGGGCGGAGATGCAGTGGCGAGCAGGGCGGAGATGAAATGTCACACGCGGAGCAGTTTGCCCTTCGCGCCAGTGCATCGCAGGTTTTAGCAATTCAGCCTTGCATTGCTATATTTGAGTCCAGGAGAGAGAAATTTAGGCTATAGCCTAAAAATTTTAGGTATAGCAATCCATATAGGTATACTGCTGGAGCAGTTTTTGAGCAGTTTTTATGTATAGCAATCCAATTTGGCAACACTGCTGGTGAGGCTCTACACAGTTATTTTAGGCATCTCTTGACAGCTGGCAACTCTTTGCATGGCGCCAAAGCTATGCCACAGTGTAAGATTGTTGTCGGTGGCAAGTATCCGACATATAGAAGATTAATATCACCAGTAACTATGGTTCCAGAAACATGAAATAACATAAGATTAGGCTACGACCATAAGGCAGAAATCGCATAACATTACCAGTCTGCGGCATATAAATCTTATGTTGCGATAACAGCGACCTTTAGAGAGAACTGATATCAAATATAATCACGCAACTACATTTTGGCAGTGACGATAAGGTTGCAGAATCACTTTGGGCGCCAAGTTCTCAAGGCTGCCTGCCCCTTCGATCATTTGCTTCACTCGTTGATAGTCCAATCATACCTCTCGGCCTCCTGAACCATGCGTTCGATCTCCTCCGTCCTCAGCCTGCCCGTATCGTGGGCGATGGTGATTTGGTTCTTCTTCCTTGTCACCCTGTCCTCCGCTGACATGTGGATGATGCCGTGGGCGTCAATGTCAAAGGTGACCTCGATCCATGGCACACATCTTGGCGCTTGCTGGATGCCTTCTAGGGTGAATTCGCCGAGCAGGTTGTTGTCCTCGGTGCTCGCGCTCTCGCCCTGGTAAACACGGATGTTCACGTGGGTCTGATTGTCGTAGGTGGTGAGAACATCCCTCGTCTTCTTGATGGGAATGGTAGTGTTCCGCGGGATTACCACGCACATTGTAAAAACATCATTGACCTCAATCCCTAGAGAGAGTGGCGTGACGTCGAGCAGGAGCACATCCTGCATCATCTCACCGTCGGTGTCGCCATTGAGGATGGAGGCCTGTATGGCGGCGCCATGTGCCACTGCCTCTTCAGGGTTGACGTTCCTGCAGAGCTCCTTCCCATCAAAGAATTCCTTGAGCAGGCTCTGGACCTTAGGGATGTGGGTGGAGCCACCAACAAGGACGACGTCGTGAACGCAGCTCTTGTCCACCTGGGCGTCGCGGAGGCACTTCTCAACGGCCTCTATGCACTCGTCGAAGTATTTCTTGTTGAGTTTCTCGAACATGGCGCGGGAGATCGTGGCGCAGAAGTCGACGCCGCCATGGAGCGAGTCGACCTCAATGGTAGTCTGTGCTGTGGAAGACAGCCTCCTCTTCGCCCTCTCACAGGCAGTCCTCAGACGCCGGAGCGCCCTCTTGTCACTTCTGATGTCCACTAGCTTGTTCTTCTTCAGGAACTCACGCACGCAGTATTTCACCAACTCGTTGTCGAAATCTGTTCCGCCGAGGTGGGTGTTACCAGCAGTGGCCTTCACCTTGAAGATACTCATGTCCATGTCGACACCCGGATCAATGTTGAGGATCGAGATGTCAAGCGTACCGCCACCGAGATCAAAGATAAGCACCGTCCTCTCCTCGTCGCTGTCCGACATCTCGTCAAGGCCGTAGGCGATGGCGGCGGCCGCAGGCTCGTTGACGATGCGCATGACGTTCAGGCCGGCGATGGCGCCGGCGTCCATGGTGGCCTGGCGCTGGGAGTCGTTGAAGTATACCGGCACGGTGATGACGGCGTTCTTGACCGGCGTGGCGAGGTACGCCTCGGCGGTCTCCTTCATCCGCTTGAGCACCATGGCGGAGATCTCCTCGGGCACAAACTGCCTCTCTTCTCCTTCGAACTGTACCGCTATGACCGGCCGGTCCTCGCGCCCTGCAATGACCTTGAACGGCCATTGCTTGATGTCTCCTTGTACCGACGGGCCACTGAATGGGCGGCCGATGAGTCGCTTCACATCTGGGAAAAGGAAATTATCAACAAACATTCAGTTACTGTGGATTACGGACCACACACCATATATATAATTTACCTAGCTTCAGGAATTTCGAATTTGATCGCCACACAAACGATCACGATTACCCCAGATGGCTACTAGTGCTGTTGATTGTTCTGGGAACATATAACGCACGCTCACTGTTGCTGCTGTTCCTATCTAAATTTAGTCTGAAGTTAATTTTACTTCCAACGTATATTCTTTAGGAAAAGAAAATCTACACTCTATGCCTTGCATTAATGTTAAACTCCTGGGATGGTAAAACCAAGTTAACTTTTAAGACGGCATGCTTCGTAATTTTCAATCCGCCGCCTCGGTAATTCCTCCTTTTCATTTATTTGCATGCAAGAATTCAATGTGATGAAGAGCATTACTATTTATTAACGGCTCCTCGGGGAACTAAACAGTTTTAACAGAGGACTCTAAAGGTCTTTTTTTTTTAATGGATAAACATTTGCATACTGCCATTGCCATCGCCCATGGTGAACTAGCATAAACGGTGCGGCGAGCCGGCGACCGAGGGGCAACCAAGCCAGGCGAGCTTGTGCTTTTTATACAGCTACTGATATACATAGTGATGACCATCGTTTCTACGGAGAAAAGCACGACAAAGCCAACAGCAGAGGATGGAATATCGCAATCGTCACAAATGTGCAAAAAATGGCGCGCCAAGGGAAGAAAACACAAGATGGCTCGTGCAAGCTAGCTAGGGAAAACAATATGTTGTAGCTAGTGGTGGTGCTCACCGAAGATGGTATTGGCCGGGTTCGAGCCGGCCTGGTTCACCGCCGCCTCGCCGACGAGCCTCCTGGTGTCGGTGAAGGCGACGCAGGATGGCGTGAGGCGGTTGCCCTGGTCGTTGGCGATCACTTCGACGCGGTTGTGCCGCCACACGGCGACGCACGAGTAGGTCGTTGCGAGGTCGATGCCGATCGCCGGCCCGTCTCCCTGCGAGGCCGCCATCTGATGCCAACGGCGCGAGGGAAGGAAATGGTGTGCTACTGGGGTACTGGCAGTCTACTGGAGAAGTGTGGCGGCTAGTTGTGCGCTGTCAAATGGCCGCCGAAATATATAGGCCGACGAGGCACCGCGTCGTCCCCCTTCGAGTTCCGCAGCGGTGGTTCACTTTGGGCTGCAAATCTGGACGGGGCCAGAATGCATAAATGCCTATCAACTCTATTATAAAAGCGGCAAGTGGATCATCAAAGAGAAGATTCACTGGTATGCTTTTCACATTTTGGTGGCAAGTCTGGAAGGAACGCAACAGAAGAATTTTTGAGAATAAGGAGCAGTCCCACACAAGATTGGCCCAATTAGTCAAGGATGAGCTCAATCTTTTACAACTGGCCTTAACTCGTTTTGTTGATGCCACTCCGTCAGACTGACCTTTTTAGTTGGCTTGTTTTGCCTTGGCAACCTGAGGGTTGTGCTGTTGCATGCCTATTCCATTCCATAGTTTGTAACTCAAACTTTGTAATTCTCTCTATCTTAATGAATGGCAGCACTCCTGCCTATTTTCAACAAAAAAAAAAAAAAGCATTTGAGCCCATAGATCAGCTCAGCATACTTTCGGCCCAACCTGTTCAACGAAATGCTGCCTCTGCCAAGCTCGTTATGTTGGCATGCTACAGAAACATGCTACAAAGTTTTGGTATGCCCATTGCACTGTATTAAGGGTCGGAAGCAATTGCTTTCGCTAATAATCATTGTCTTGTTTAGCTAAACTAACGGTGCCCAAACACTCATTTTCTTGTTTAGCTAAAATAACGGTCAGGCAATAATGCTACGTCAAATAGGAAGGTATCAGCAGTATATCGAAATGGTTTTCTCTCATGGTGCACTTCACTGCTGAACTGGCAGCATACCACATCGATATGGTTTTCGTTTACTGTTATGCCTACTGCTGTGCCAATTGCACTAATGCGCAGAATCGTGGTTGGGGTCCCGTTCCAGTTCTGCTTGCCCATGAAAGGTTTCAGGATTTCATCCATGAACTAAGCATTTTAGTTTTTACAATGACCAACAATCACTTTTGATGCACCATATTTCACAAACGGACAGATCTTTGCGTAGAGACTGCTGACATTCAACGAATATAGAAGATTATTCCAGCTGCCCAACATCACCACTTCAAATATGTTTCAGAAGATAAGAAAGTATAGGCTACAGCCATTCACACGAACCCAGAAGTTCAATAAAAATATTTGGCTATAAATATAAAGCATCCACTCCAACTTCAGCGTGACGAGTTACTTTTAGGGTGCATTATTCATACCCTGTGGCTGGCAATTACGGTGCAACGCGCTTGGCTCCCTGCACCATGCGTTTGATCTCTTCCTTCCTCAGCCTTCCCATGTCATAAGGGATGACGATGTTGTTTGTCCGCCCGGTGTTCATGTCCTTCGCCGAAACATTCAAAAAACCATTGAGGTCAATGTCGAAGGTGACATCTATACTGGGTACTCGCTTGGGGGCCGGGAGGATACCGGAGAGCTTAAACTTGCCGAGCAGATTGTTGTCCTTGGTCCACTCGCTTTCTCCCTCGTACACCGGGAAGTTCACGACGAGCTGGTTATCATAGATGGTGGTGAAGTTTTTCGTCTTCTTAGTTGGAATGGTCGTGTTCCGTGGGATGACCACGCTCATTATATAATCCTCTTCTGTCTCGATCCCAAGTGAGAGTGGCGTGACGTCACGTAGAAGCATGTCCACCAACCGCCCATCGTGGGTTTCACCACTAAGAATGGACGCCTGTATGGCGGCGCCGTAGGCAACGGCCTCGTCAGGGTTGATGGTCCTGCACAGCTCCTTCCCGTCGAAGAATTCCCTAAGCATGTTCTGCACCTTTGGTATGCGGGTGGAGCCGCCTACTAGGACAACGTCGTTGACGCTGTTCTTGTCCATATTAGCATCCTTGAGGCACTTTTCAACAATTTTCATGATCTTGCTGAACAGGTCTCTGTTCAGATCCTCAAACCGGGAGCGGGTGATGGTAGTGCTGAAGTCAATGCCTTCATGGAGCGAGTCAACCTCAATGGTGGTCCGGCCCGTCGAAGTTAGCAGCCTCTTCGCCCTCTCGCAGGCAGTTCTCAGCCGCCGGAGTGCCTTCTTGTTGTTTCTGATGTCCATCTTCTTGTGTTTCCTCAAGAACTCCTGTAAAGTGTACTCCACCATTTCATTGTCAAAGTCCGCCCCACCAAGGTGAGTGTCACCAGTGATGGACCTCACCTCAAAGACACCCTTATCCATGTTGACACCCGGATCAATGTTAAGTAGGGAGACATCAAAGGTGCCGCCACCAAGATCAAAGACCAGCACCGTTTTTCCTTTATTGCTGACAGGCATCTTCTCAAGACCACAGGCGATGGCGGCAGCAGTGGGCTCGTTGATGATGCGCAAGACATTCAGGCCAGCGATGGTGCCGGCGTCGATTGTAGCCTGGCGCTGGGAGTTGTTAAAGTAGACGGGGACAGTGATGACAGCGTTCTTGACGCTTTTGCCGAGATAGACCTCGGCAGTCTCCTTCAACTTTGCGAGCACCATTGAGGAAATTTCCTCAGGCGCGAACTGCTTCTCCTTGCCTTCATGCTCCACCAGAACCATAGGTCGGTCATCACGATCTTTGGCTACTTTGAAAGGCCACAGTTTGATATCTTCTTGCACAGACTTGTCACTGAATCGACGGCCAATCAGTCGCTTTACCTCTGTAAAAAGTAAGAAATTAGTAATTAGTCAATCGAATGGACCATTATCTATAGCTTAGCTTCAGTAATTTGTTTTGCATATGTTTCCATTTCCGTAAGATTTTAGTTATTCGATCAGTTAAGTAAATAGCATGCATACTACACTGTGAACTATAATTTAATGATGTTACACCAGATGTTGGATTTGGACATGCTACATTGTTATTTTCTTTATTTTTACTGTAGACCACGTTCCTATAGTAAAATTGTGGACGAAATATGCAGTTCGGTTCCAGGAATTCCGCAAATGTAAAGAAGCTACCAGTTCGAATCTATTGAACCTGTTCGTTTCGTTTTCTTCTTCCAAAATGGAAGGTTGAATGCTCATTAATTGGCAGTTTTCGGCCTTGTGGTTGCTCCAGTTTACACGCAACGAATTATTTAACGAGTTATTTCGAACGGACAGTTTGCATAGTTGAGCTATTTATTAGGAGTGCTTAGGGAAACCAAACAGCCGCAGAAGACGAAAATGCACTCCTCCAAAGCAATAGACTACTAGTAATTAAAATAGCAGAAACATGAACAGGCAGTTTTGGAGAAACTGAAGAGACTTCTAGCATGCTACGGTACGAACTTGTGTTAGTGCTTTTCCTAGTGCTCGAACAATCGATCACTACTTTAAGTTTTATGCCAGCTGATCTACACAGTATGCAAATCAACACTAGTAACGACGCAAGAAACTAACAAAGCATATAAGAAATGGATGAACAGATCGTGCGGTTCTCACCAAAGACGGTGTTGGAGGGGTTGAGCGCGGCCTGGTTCACGGCCGCCTCGCCGACGAGCCTCTCGGTGTCGGTGAAGGCGACGCAGGACGGCATGAGGCGGTTGCCCTGGTCGTTGGCGATCACCTCGCCGCGGTCGCCGCGCCACACGGCCACGCACGAGTAGGTCGTCCCCAGGTCGATGCCCACCGCCGGCCCGTCGCCCTGCGAGGCCGCCATCTGATGCCAACGCGAGCGAGTGTATAGTATTGGAGAACTGCGTCCTGTCAAGTGTCAAATTGCCATCGAAATATATAGGCCGCCGAGGCACCGCGCTGCCCCTTCGGATTCCCCTCCGCAGCGGTGGTTCACGTTGGGCTGCAAGTCTGGACGGGGCCAGAATGCGGCAATGTGTATACTTTCGGCCCAGCCTGTTCGGCAGAAATGCTTTTGCCAAGTTCGTTATCCTGTTCAATAGCTACTTACTAGGAATTTTACATACACAATGTGTTTCTTCAAAGGATTCTTTCGCAAGAAAAAAAATTCTTCAAAGAATTATCCCGTAATCATCATACTGAGATTCCTGACGCCTAACTGGAAAGTAAAAGCAGAAAGGGAGGCCGAATAATGCAGCAAAGACCATCCCTTGCCATATCCAGCGACTTCGGCAAGACCAGCTCCTTTGTGCACTATATTACTGAGACCATTTCTGCATAATGTCTGTTGCCTCATGTCTTCTTGAAGTCTAGAATACAATCTTTTTTCCTTCTTATAGTCAAAATCATGCCTATTGTAGCTTGGCTGAAGAGCAGGAGTATGTCCATTTAGTTTACACAATGCTCGGTTAATAAAAGATTTCTTTGTAGGACAGTAGTGGTGCCTGCACAACATCAACACAATCAGAGGCTGGAAACTCTTCGCCATTGTCTGAAAAGCGAAACCGCAGGACACATGATTTTGCAAAAACAGGGCGTCCATCAATAGGTATAGAAAATGGTTTGTGGATCTAAATGGTCACTTTAAGAGTTCATGTACCTAGATGACCATCCCTAAATAGTTCATGTACTCCGGGTGCATTTTACTCAAAAGTGACAACTGAAAAAAAAAATAACAGTCCGATGGGAGTGACAATCACATTTTTATGCACCATATTTTTTTATTAACAGACAACTTATTCCTCGCGGAAAAAAAAAAAGAACGCTGAAACTACAACGAAAATAAATTTAGTTATGCAAACGCAGGGCATCGATCAGCAGACATAGAGGATCACTTCAGGACTCAATATCACCGATTAAAACATGTTTCCAGATATTACACTTCAGTAGTCAATATTGCAGATTAAAACATGTTTCCTGATATTAAACTTCAGTTGTCAATATCGACTATTACAGTTTTCCAGAGGTTAAGAAAAACATTATTTTCTCTATGGCCATACGCATACCAATCCGTAATAAGTTCCCATAACAATACTAGCATTAAGAATCGACCGTGACTTCAGCGAGGAGTTACTTGTTCATTCCCGGTTTCCGGCAATTATGATTCAATGCGATTGGCTCCCTGCACCATGCGATGGATCTCCTCTGTGCTCAACCTTCCTTTATCGTAAGAGATGGTGATGTTGTCCGTCCGCCCGCTGGTCCTGTCCTGCGCCGTAACGTTCAAGACGCCGTTGGCATCAATCTCTAATGTGACCTCGATACGGGGTACGCCCTTAATTGGGCGCCAGGGTGATACCACAGAGCTCGAACTGGCCGAGTAGGTAGTTGTCCTTGGTGCTCGAACTCTCGCCCTCGTACACTTTTTCGAGGACACTGCTTTGAAAGTCATAGATGGTGGTAAAATCCTTGGTCTTCTTGGTCGGTATGGTTGTGTTCCTCGGGATCACCACGCTCATCACACCACCAACCATCTCAACCCCAAGGGAGAGCGGCGTGACGTCACGCAGAAGCATGTCCACCAACCTCCCATCGCTGTTTCCACCACCGAGGATAGAGGCCTGGATGGCGGCACCGTACGCAACGGCCTCGTCTGGGTTGATGGTTCGGCATAGCTCCTTTCCATTGAAGAATTCCCGTAGCATGTTCTGCACCTTGGGGATGCGGGTAGAGCCACCAACCAGGACAACGTCGTGAACGCTGCTTTTTTCCATCTTGGCATCGTCGAGGCACTTCTCAAGAGCTAAACACATCTTTGTTGAGCTCCTCGAATCGTGAGCGGGTAATGGTGGTGCTAAAGTCAATGCCGTCATGAAGTGAGTCGAACAGGCTGCTTGTTACCATGTTTCTTTAAGAACTCCCGCAATGAATACTCTACCATCTCGTTGTCGAAATCTGCCCCACCAAGGTGAGTGTCACCGGCGATGGCCTTCACCTCGAATAGACCCTTATCCATGTTGACGCCAGGTGCAATGTTAAGCAGCGAGACATCAAAGGTGCCACCACCAAGGTCAAAGACCAGCACCGTTCTCCCTTTGTTGCTGACAGGCATCTTCTGAAGACCATAGGCGATGGCGGCAGCTGTCGGCTCGTTGATGATACGCAATACATTCAGCCCAGCAATGGTGCCGGCGTCGATGGTGGCTTGACGTTGTGAGTTGTTAAAGTAGACAGGGACAGTGATGACGGCGTTCTTGATCGTGGTCCCAAGATAAACCTCAGCGGTCTCCTTCATCTTCGCAAGCACCATGGCGGAGATTTCCTCTGGTGTGAACTGCCTCTCCTCGCCTTCATACTGCACCACAACCATTGGCCGGTCGTCACGACCTGCGGCTACTTTGAAAGGCCACAGTTTGACATCTTCTTGCACGGACCTACTCGAAGGGAGAGGGGCTGGCGGTCGGCATCGATCTGGGCACGACGCTGCTACATGTATGCGCATTACTGCCAGCTTTGTTCAGCTTTGTTCGAGCCCACTTCGAGTTTTAACTACATGATGGGATTTCGCCATTTCGGCCATGTAATTATTAGAGCTATTATTTTTTTCTATGGACTGTTTTAGTTATAATTAGGACAAGTGAACAAAACAGTCTGGAGGAAGTAACAGCACACCGTATTTTTATTGATAAACAGACACCTTACGCTGTTACGCACACAAAATAGACAGCTCTTTGTATAGAGAACGCTGACACTGTGTTGAACATAAAATTAGTTCTGCAAAAGTCTTGCAAAAACAGGGCGTCCATCAACAGGTATAGAAAATTATGCTCCAGTAGCCAATATCACCGGTTAAAACGTGTTGCCAGTGATTGAGAAAGCATGATTTTGCCTATGGCCATACACATGCTGCCAATCCATATGTTATTTCTCCTCGTGGTCTGGAGGGCACATTTTTTGTTCAACTTCAAAGCATTATTTAGCTAGGCAGCCAGCAATAGTCCTGATATCTGGCGGTGCAGCAAAGCATGTCAATATCATCACCAAGAACAATGATACCCATAAAGTTTCGGTATGCCTATTGCACTGTATTAAGTATAGGAAGACAATTCTTTTCTTCCAAGTAGCTTTGCGGAAATGGAACACTGATACTTCTTTAGCTAAACTAACGGTTAATGCTATGCCAACAATAAGATATCAGCAGTATATCGATATGGTTCTGTCATGATGCACTTTACTGCTGAACTAGCAGCATACCACATCGGTATGGTTTGTGTCTACTGCCCAGTTTGGATCAAGTGTCTACTGCCCAGTTTGGATCAAGTGCCTACTGCAATAATGCTTAAGAATTGTGGTTGGTTCCCCGTTCCAGTTCTGGTTGCACATGAAAGGTTTAAGGCTTTCATCCATGAAACTAAGCATTATTCTAAACAATCACTTGTGATGCACCATATTTTCACAAACGGACATCTCTGTGTAGATAGGGAGAGCGGTTAAACTTCTCCCAACATAAAATTAGTTTTGCAGATACATGACATTCAACCAGTATACAGGATTTCCCTTCAAAAAATAAAAACAGTATACAAGATTACTCCAGTAGTCCAGCATCACCAGTTGAAACATGTTTCAGAAGATAGCAAAGTATAGGCTACGGCCATACATACGAACCCAGAAGTTGAATAGCAATATTTAGCATTAAGTATCCACTACAACTTCAGCCGGACGAGTTACTTTTTGGAAGAATGAGAGATACGGATACCAACATATTACTTACCCGATTCCTCACCCGATTCCTCGTCCACGCACGGTGGCTTACAAAGCAATGCGCTTGGCCCCCTGCACCATGCGCTCGATCTCCTCGGTGCTCAGCCTTCCACTCTTGTAAGAGATGGTGATGTTGTTCGTCTGCCCAGTTGTGTTGTCCTTTGCCGAAACTTTCAAGACGCCATTTGTATTGATGTCGAAGGTGACATTGATACTGGGCACACCCATGGGTGCTGGGGGGATGCCGGTGAGCTCAAACTCACCGAGGAGATTGTTGTCCTTGGTGCTTGCACTCTCTCCCTCGTACACAGGAAAGCTCACACTGACCTGGTTGTCGTAGAGGGTGGTAAAGTTCTTTGTTTTCTTTGTTGGGATGGCTGTGTTCCGCGGGATCACCACGCTCATTGTATAATCTTCCCTGATTTCGACCCCAAGTGAGAGCGGAGTGACATCACGCATAAGCATATCCACCAACCTCCCATCGCTGTTTCCGCCTCTGAGTATGGAAGCCTGGATAGCCGCGCCGTACGCAACAGCCTCGTCAGGGTTGATGGTCCTGCAGAGCTCCTTCCCATTGAAGAATTCCCTGAGCATGTTCTGCACCTTGGGGATGCGGGTGGAGCCACCCACAAGCACGACGTCGTGCACGCTGCTCTTGTCCACCTTGGCATCCTTGAGGCACTTCTCGAGAGTATTCATGCACTTGCTGAACAAATCTTTGTTGAGCTCCTCAAATCGGGAGCGGGTGATGGTGGTGTAGAAGTCAATGCCCTCATGGAGCGAATCGACCTCAATGGTGGTTTGGGCCGTTGAAGATAGCATCCTCTTCGCCCTCTCGCAGGCAGTTCTCAGTCGCCGGAGTGCCTTCTGGTTGCCTCTGATGTCTGCCTTACTGTGCTTCCTTGAGAACTCCCGTAAAGAGTATTCCACCATCTCATTGTCCAAGTCCGCCCCGCCAAGGTGAGTATCACCAGCGATGGCTCTCACGTCGAATAGACCCTTATCCATGTTGACGCCTGGATCAATGTTAAGGATGGAGACATCAAAGGTGCCACCACCAAGGTCAAAGACCAGCACCGTTCTCTCTTTGTTGCTGACAGGCATCTTCTCAAGACCATAGGCAATGGCGGCAGCAGTGGGTTCGTTGATGATTTGCATGACATTCAGGCCCGCAATGGTGCCAGCGTCGATGGTGGCTTGGCGCTGGGAGTTGTTGAAGTAGACAGGGACAGTGATGACAGCGTTCTTGACGGTGGTGCCGAGATAAACCTCGGCGGTCTCCTTCATCTTAGCAAGCACCATGGAGGAGATTTCCTCGGGTGCGAACTGCCTCTCCTCCCCTTCATACTGCACCACAACCATGGGACGGTCGTCACGACCTGCAGCTACTTTGAAAGGCCACAGCTTGATATCTTCTTGCACAGAGTTGTCACTGAATCGGCGGCCGATCAGTCGCTTTACCTCTGCATGAAAATTTGACATGTGGTCAGTTCTGTACATTCTGATTAGCATATGCTGTCATTCTGTCAGGAAAACAAAACCATTTGATACTGCTTTAATTTGGATATGCTAAGACTGACATCATAAGATATTGTAAATCTGTTATGAGTATCCAAGTGATAATTCACAAGAATTCAAGGCTTTCGTTGGATGGTTGCCGACAGTGCTATGAATTACCACCATACTTGCAAGTAATTGACTTACATCCTGTTAATTTCAGATTTGCTAGCTGCTCCATTTGCATTGAAAATAAAATGAGATCCACTGAACTACCAAGTTCACATGGCAGGATTATTGCAAGGTGCCTCTTGGGGGAAACTAAACAATCTTCAGGAACACAAAAGGTGTACTCAATTTGAAACCGTGGGTGATTAAGAACAAAAATTTGAGAATTAGAAAGTGGGGTTGAACCAAGCGTCTGACAGATTCGATCGATCTAGCAAGTGCCTTAACGCAGCAGCGAGCGGCGAGGAGAAGCGACCTACATCTGTGCTTCTACTACTGAAGGAGCATCGATCTGTGGTACCCACAATGCCCCAGCAACGAATGAAGAAAACCCCTGGGGGGTAGTAACAGATGAACAGCTACTGTAGAGGCAACGGAGGAGAGCAATACGGGCGATTAGTGCTCACCGAAGATGGTGTTGGTGGGATTCCGGGCGGCCTGGTTCTCGGCCGCGTCGCCGACGAACTTCTCGGTGTCGGTGAACGCGACGCAGGACGGCGTGAGGCGGTTGCCCTGGTCGTTGGGGATGACCTCGCCGCGGTCGCCCCGCCACACCGCCACGCAGGAGTAGGTGGTGCCGAGGTCGATGCCGACCGCCGGACCATCGCCATTCGGCGGCCGCCATCTCCGTCCTCAGATTGGCGGCGGCGAAAAAAGCAGGGACTTTGGGCGGTGCTTGGGCGCGAGTGCAGTACCCTGACAACTTGGGACTCGGGGGCGACGAGCAGAGCAGGGGAAGGGGGGTAGTTTGAATTTTTTTTTAAAATAATATTATTTTAATGATTAATTGCAGATCTGGGGGCCGATCTGAAAAAATTGCAAAATTAGGTGCCTGTCGGTCACCCAGTGACCAATTGGTCACTAGACGACCGACAGCCCTCGTGGCAGCTGATTTGGAAGCTGAGGTGGCTGGGACGGGAACCTATCGGTAACTGGGTGACCGATAGGTGGTATCGGGGATCGATAGGGGCCTATCGGTCACCCAACTACCGATAGGTCACTTCTAATTTGAAATTTAATTTTTTTTGAAAATTTGAAAAAATTGAAACAAAAAATATGTAAAAAAAAACTAGACGTCATTTGGAGACCATTTGTGAAAACCATACACGAATTGGAGTTCGTTTGATGGGTCAAATAATTAACGAAAGATTCATGAATACGAACTCAGAACCGGCAGCCACAAATCCTCAATCTTTAATTCCCGCTTCTCTGGTTATTTTCTGTTCGATTCCTCGCACACAGAGCTTCCTCGCATCCCTAGTCATCCATTTGAGTCATCTTAGGAGCAAATCCATCACCCAAATCGACGAATTTTGAGGATTTGTGGCTGCCGGTTCTGAGTTCGTATTCATGAATCTTCCGTTAATTATTTGACCCATCAAACGAACTTCAATTCGTGTATGGTTTTCACAAATGGTCTCCAAATGACGTCTAGTTTTTTTACATATTTTTTGTTTCAATTTTTTCAAATTTTCAAAAAAATCAAATTTCAAATTAGAAGGGACCTATCGGTAGTTGTGTGACCGATAGGCCCCTATCGGGTCTCGGGCTACCGATAGGTGCCTGTCGGCGTTGGATCGCCGACAGGTACTACGTGGCTGTCCTCCGGCCTCCGAGTGCTGTCGTGGACTGCTGCCGAACACCTATCGGTTACCGGACGACCGATAGGTCATCTGTCGGTCCTCCAGTTACCGACAGCTACCTATTTTTGCAATTTTTGACAAACGTACCCCAGTTTTGCAATTTTTAATTAAAAATATATTATTTTAAAAAAAAATTCGGGGTAGTTTGACGGTTTCACCCCCGCAAAAAGTACAAAACAAGAATGAAAAGTGAAATACTCTTTGCATTGCAGGTATTACTGTATTTTTTTTTTTGGCGAAAGACTGTACAGTAATTTAATATGGTTCGTTTGCCGGTCAGTTGAAATCTAAAGGAGGCGCACCTTGGTATTGCGAGCATGACGAGAAAACACCCCAGGCCCCACCTAGTATACACATGCATATCTACATGATGACATGGCATGATGTGTTTACAACATTGTAATTAATGTGCTCCCAGTGGAATAATTGGCAACCATATAAAATGTTGTCTAAGGTTTTCATTTGTAACGAAAATATCCTAAATTCGTAGCTAGTAATGTGATGATGGATTTGTCTTTTACTTCTGGGGTATCAAGGCCTCAATGGCTCAAGAATTATAAACACATGAATTATATAAGCTTATTAAAAATTCTTCCAAAATGTGGACAAAATTTTGTGTCTATTAAATTTATGACAATTTCAATATGACCTAAATTGACCAGCTTAGTTTGTGGTAGTGAATTGACTTAGAAACAAAAAATCAAGGTAGTAAAATAGATGCTTTCATTTCTGTTCTTCCTTTTAGATTAATTCCTCTTGGAGGTAGACCGTAGAAGGCAGCAGCGATTACAACAGGAATGGATTAAGACCCTATATTCGAAACACAAATGTTGCAAAATGGAGACCGTAGCTAGCAGTTCGTTGATCCCTCATCCCTGTTCCTAGCACATGCTAAAATGGACTTGGTAAATGGATTAATCCCTGTTCCTAGCACATGTTAAAATGGACTTGGTAAATGGATTATAGAAAGTATTACTGTCTAGTACTAGTCCGTGCTCTTTAGTGCCTTTGCAATGCACACTCCTTTGAAGGAGCAACAAATCTAGGTGTATTTGTTTTGTTTAAGACTAAATTTTAATTTAAAATTCTTACTATTTAAAAATATTAAATAAAATATAATTACAAAAGAAAAATCCGCCTTCGGTGTCTTGGATGTGTTTGGATGGATGGATCGCGAGGGATGGGGACGGAACGGGACGGAACGGTCCCTTGTTTTCGCGTTTGTCTGGGAGACCAAAATGGGACGGATCGATCCCACTAGGGAATATACCCTCAGATGCGGGACGAAACCGTTCATCCGAAACCGAGCGGACCATCTCGTCCCACCTCGACGCCGTGTCTCTCCGTCCCCGCATTCCTCGCTGCCTGCCGCTCTCCCCTCGAATCCTGGTCGAGCTCGACGGGGGGCGTGGGACCTGGAGCCCGTTATCGCAATGGAGATTGGCGGCTGCGTCGACTGGTGCGGCGGAGGAGCACATCTCGCGAACGGCAGCGGGAGCTCCATGGACAGGACACCGGCCATACGTGCGCAGGACGAGGCGCGGCAGTGCGAGCTCGGGCGCGATGCAGCGCTGCGGGGCGTGGTCGGGTGCGAGGCGGCGTGGTGTGGCGAGCTCATGCGCGGTGGGGCGGGGCGGAGCTGTTTCGCGACGCGGCGGTACAGGGCGAGCTCGTGCGCGACGGGGCGAGCTCATGTGCGGCGGGACGCGGCGGTCCATGGCTAATTGCGCACGCGTGAGCTGCAAATTGATTTCCTCAATCAATTGATTTCGCAATTGTTTAGCAATTGAACACGCGCACATGCGTCCATGGCTAGTTGCTGCGGCTGCGTGAGGGCGACTGTTGCGGCAGCGCGGCTGCAGCTGCGTCGTGAGGCGCGAGGGACAAGGCGGCCATGCAGAGCTGTGGCAATGGCGGCACGCGCGGCTGGCGTGGGCGCGCGGCGAGGCTCGCGTGGCGCGGCGGCATCCGAGGCAGCGCGGCAGGCTCGCGGTTGCTGGGCGAGCTCGCCGAGCGCGAATGGCGTGGCCTGGTAGAGCAGCGGGTGTTGGCTTGGACATGCACTGCAGGTGTTCGACGAATTTACTAACGGATCAAGAAGACGGCGTTCATTCCAACCCACTTGATCCCTCCTACCAAACTAGAAACAGGGACCGTCCCGTCCCTCTTCCATCCCTGCATCCTGCAACCAAACATAAAATGGAACGGTTACATTCTTAAAAACTGGTTTCATCCCGTCCCACTTGGTCCCAGAACTAAACACATCCTTGAAGGTGTTCAAAAGTCAAACTGCATGCTTGTGTAGTACATGTGACATCTCCAGCTGCTTGAAGCGAGCGCAGAAAAGACAGCGCCGAAAGTACTGTGCAGGGCAGGGGAAGCTGGAAGAGTGGGTGACAATGCATGACGAAAGTACTGGAGTAGTTTTCTTTTTACCACGGCTCCATGGAAGAATTCTGCTTGTAAACGTTTGTTGCCATGTCTTTCGGTCTTTCCTCATCTGTACCGAGTAATCTTTACTTGTTTTTCATTCACTGAATAATTCTACTCCGCGGATATAGTAGAGAACGAAACGCACGGGAGGGTTTGTGTGCCCATGCAGGCAACATTACGGTTCGTGTGAAGTGAACGTGACATCTGCCGGCGCCCGCATCTTTGCGCTGGAGGACTTGCGAGTTGCGACGCCACGAGCCCAGCCAGCTACCGCGGCACCGCCGGCTCCGGCTTGACACACCGCGCACGAGCAAAGCTCCGCGCCCACCCAAGCTCTCTGTGCTGAGCTGACGTGCATCGCATGCCGGGCCGGCCGACTTGTCACTTCCGTGTGGCGGGTGCGTGCGAGGGAAGCAACGGGTGGGGCGATAAAGATGCTGCACAGCTCCTGCAGCAGAGCGATGAGCCGTCCCCGGCTCGGGAAGGAACACAGGCAGTCTGTTGGCGCAGAAAGGCGTTGCCTTTTGTTGTTGACTTCTGCGCCCAATTCATCAATGCCATTGCTAGGGCTCTCCTGCTCCTCCTCCTCCTCCGGCACAGGCGGCACGGCTTCCTCCGCCGCTGCAGCAGAAGCATGGAGAAGAAAACGAGCCCAACCAAACGTCCGTGCACACGGTGCGCCATGCGCGAGGACAGATTGGGTAACTCTGGCTAGCTAGACGCACGCGTGCGGAACACAACAGAGAGAGCCTGGCGATTCCGGCGAGCCATCTTGGAATATTTGACACAGGAAGTGCTCCCTATTTGATCACAGCGTAGGCATCTGCTCTATTTAGCGTATGTTTTTTTCAAAACATCAATCCGCATTTGATCCCTTCTCATTGTACGCGTCTTCATCTACTAATAGCAGACCCTTCCTCATATTAATGGAAGCGTCTTCATTTTACCGTAGCGTATGTACGCGTCTTCGCTTCGCCTCACCCAACAGCCCGTTGGAACAGAATCGGCTGAGCCATATCATGCTGCGGTAAACTCAGGTAGGAAAATCGGCTTTACAGCAAGGTAACGAGAGATAGGATAAGGAAAGTACAATTAACCTTGGAAGAAAAAGACCGAGGACTGAGGTCGCAGCACACTCGCCCATAACCGAATATACACTAGACAATTTTAGACAATACAAGAAAAAAGTTTAATACGCAACACAAGTTTAGTGTATACCATGTAACAACAAATTTAATGATGCAACAAGTGGCAATCACTTCACTTGCACACCATTTTGACATCTCACAAATCTGTGTCTACGCAAACACTGAAACAATCGACTTTCATAAAAAATAATATATTCGACGAAACACTGAAATTAGGGAACTACCAGCCCATGAGTCAACACATTAGCAGAAGATTACTCTAGTAGTCTGTTACCATCAATTAAAACGGAGTTCCATAGACAACAAAAGCATATACTCCCACCAGGCTACATATGCCAAGCCATAGGTCTCAGAACAACACTACTACTAGCATTAAGAACCCAGTTCAGTACTACTTTTAGGGATAAGTAGTATGGACAAAATTAAACATGAGCCGTTGCAGCACGAGACCGCTGTTACGCCTTGGACATAAAGACTTTCAGTCTACATAATCAATTTCCAAGCTTCAATCTCTTGACCACCTTATCTTCCCTTGATTTCATAGCATTCCCCTTGTACCTCTCGACCTCCAGAGCCATGCGCTTGATTTCATCCTTACCTAAGCGGGCACTGTGGCTAGTGATGATGATGTTGTTCGCCCGCCCAGTGGCCTTCTCCTTCGCCGAAACATTCAAAACGCCATTGGCATCGATGTCAAAGGTGACAACAAGAACGGGCACGCCCCTGGGCGCCGGGGGGATGCCAGAGAGTATGAACTCACCAAGGAGGTTATTGTCCTTGATGCTCACGCTCTCGCCCTCGTACGCCGAGATGCGCGTGCTGACCTGATTGTCGAACATGGTGCTGAAGTTCTTACTCATCTTCATGGGAATGGTTGTGTTCCGTGGGATCACCACGGAAAATTGACGCTCCAAAGAGGTCTCGATCCCAAGCGAGAGAGGGGTGACATCGCGCAGAAGCAGATCCACCATCCTCCCATCATCGTTTCCTCCATTGAGTATGGAGGCTTGGATGGCCGCACCATAAGCAACAGCCTCATCAGGGTTGATAGTCCTGCTGGGCTCCTTTCCATTGAAGAATTCCCGGAGCATGTTCTGCACCTTGGGGATGCGGGTGGAGCCACCCACGAGAACGACATCGTGGATAGCGTCTTTGTCCATCTTGACATCCTGGAGGCACTTCTTAAGTGTGTTCATGCACCTGCTGAAGAGTTCTTTGTTGAGCTCCTCAAATCGGGAGCGGGTGATGGTGGTGTAGAAATCAATGCCCTCATGGAGTGAGTCGACCTCTATGGTGGTTTGTGTCGTGGAAGAAAGCATCCTCTTTGCCCTCTCGCAAGCAGTCCTCAACCGTCGGAGCGCCTTCTGGTTGGTTCTGATGGCCATCTTATTGTGTTTCCGTATGAACTCCCGTAGCGAGTACTTCACCATCTCATTGTCAAAATCTGCTCCACCAAGGTGGGTGTCACCCGCAACAGCCTTCACGTCGAAGATACCCATGCCTATGTCAATGCCTGGATCAATGTTCAGCAATGAGACATCCAAGGTACCACCACCAAGATCGAAGACCAGAACATTTCTCCCTTTGTTGGCAACAGACACCTTATCAAGGCCATAAGCAATGGCGGCGGCGGTTGGCTCGTTGATGATCTGCATGACATTCAAGCCCGCGATGGCACCAGCATCCATGGTGGCCTGGCGCTGAGAGTTGCTGAAATAAGTAGGAACAGTGACCACTGCGTTCTTGACCGTGGTGCCCAGGTAGACCTCGGCAGTCTCCCTCATTTTTGCCAGCACCATGGCAGAGATCTCCTCGGGCCAGAACTGTTTCTTCTCACCTTTGTACTCCACCACGATCATCGGCCGGTCCTCCTGACCAGCAACGACCTTGAAAGGCCACAGCTTGATATCTTCTTGCACAGACTTGTCACTGAATCTGCGGCCAATCAGTCGCTTTGCCTCTGCAATAAATTAGTTATGTAGTGAATCGAGTGAATCTTGTATACAGAAAAGTTAATATGATCTGAGACTGCCTAATTCAGAAAGTTTATGCAGGAGAAGAAAAGGTACAGGATTTAAAACCAGAGAATAGGAGCAGAAAAGGCAGAAATTTGAACAGCGGCTGAACAAAGCACTAAGGCATCTAGAAAACTATAATCATGGAGTAATGGAAATAATCTGCCCGGATTTGTTCGGCAGGAGTTTACAGGTGATTTCATGGTTCTTGAATAGTGCCTGAAACTGCAGTGAGCCATGAGCAGGCCACAACCAGTCTTTGCCTACAACTAAATAAACATCTGGGGCACTCTGCTTGCCAAATAATGCAGATCACTTCAGGCAATCGCAGCATGCGTATAAACCGACAAAGAACCAATCTTTTGTAGGAAACCGGCGGCGGCGAATAGCTATGAAGGGGAAGACTACCGAGAGGTGAGGAGAAGCGGGGGTGTGGTAAAACTCACCGAAGATGGTATTGGCAGGGTTCAGGGCGGCCTGGTTCACGGCAGCCTCGCCGACGAACCTCTCGGCGTCGGTGAAGGCCACGCAAGACGGGGTGACGCGGTTGCCCTGGTCATTGGCGATGACCTCGCCGCGGTCGCCCCGCCACACCGCCACACACGAGTACGTGGTGCCGAGGTCGATGCCAACCGCCGGACCATTGCCCTTCGAGGACGCTGGCGCCATCTCCGTCCTCGGTAGGCGGCGGCGAGAAAAGCAGGACTACCACGCGGCGGCGAGAAAAGCAGGGACTCGGGCGATGTTTGTGCGCGAGTGCGAGTGTGCGAGAGACCCTGACAGCTTGGGGACTTTGGGGCGACGAGCAGGGGCGTTGTTTCACGGTTTCACCCCTACAAAAAGCAGAAAATAAAACGACAGTGAAACAGTACTATCTTGCATTCCAGTGTAGACTGTACACTAATTAATATGTTTCGTTTGCCGCACAGTTGAAATCTAAATTAGGTGTCACATCCCAATTTTAACCAACAGTTTAACCAAAATCACTCCCTGAAAATTTCCTAGAATTTAGGATCACATTTAGAAATTTTTGAAAATAAAAGATCAAACTTGATAAGCTCAATATTATAGAAAATGGGAATTTCTGAAATAAACTAAAAGTGGAACTTGTCAACATGGTTGATAGCTCTGAGTTTCGAATTTGCAAATTTTCTCGAATTTATTTGGACCAATTTGGATTTCATTTGGTATTTGTTTGAATTTTCCCGAGTTCAGAAATGTTTAAACAATTCTATTTTTCCCTCCCGGCCACTGGGCCGAATCCCCTCGGTCCATTTCTCTTTTTCCCCGCTCCGCTGGGCCGCGTGCCCGATTTCCTCCCTCCCCGGCCCAGCTGCGCGCGCCAGCCCAGCTCGACCCGTCGCCAGCCGCACGGACGACGCCGTCGCCGTCTTCCTCACGCCGTCGCCGCGCCGCGCCGCAAGAACTCGTCACCGCGTGTCGCCGCCCCGCGCCGAGCGCCGCAAAACCGCCACGTCGCTTTGCCAAACCGGGCCCCGCGCCGCGCCGCCGCACGTGCGCTTGCAAAATCCCGCGCCCATGCCCCCGCTCCCAATTCGAAATCGCGTGGACGCGTGGCCGCACTGCCGCCCTCGGCGTTCCCGCCATTCCGACCGCCTCGCGCCTTATATAAACCCTCCTGGAGCCCCGACATGACCTATCGCGCCCCCTCGACCAAACCTTGGTGAGAATCGCCCTCCAATGCTCCCCAATTCCCGAATTTTCCCCTTCTTCCCCAACTCCGGCCGCTGCGGAATTGGCCGCCAGCGAGCCTCCTCTCCCTCCGCCTCCTAGCCCTACACGTAGCCCGTGAACCCCTCTATCACCTGCACACCACGCTGCATCCATCCCCGGGCCGCAACCGTGCGCGCACCGAGTGCCGCGCTTCGCCGCCGCCTCCGCTCGTCTCCGACCACCACCACGGCGAGCCCAGCCTCGCCACCATGCCGCGGCGCACTCACCACCCACACGCGCATCTCCCGCGCTAGCATAAACATCGCCAAAACCATCACGCGCGCAGTTTCGCCACCACGCCGCCGCGCCACCAACTCCGGTGAGCTCGACGCCTCGCCTCCGGCCCTCCTCGCACCCGCACGACACTCCGACAAGCTCCGCATCGACGAGGGCTACCTGCACGGCGACTCCGAGCCCTCCCCGTGCAGCACAGCGGCCGACGGCGAGCCCTCCGGCGATCCCCCGCCGCGCGTCGCCGCGCACCCCGCAGCAGCCAATCCGGGCGTGCCACGTCACCCCGTGGAGCCCACGCCACGCCAGCAGCAGTTCGCGCACGCGCACACACTGAGCCCGTCACACTGACACCGCGGCCCCACATGTCAGCCACTGTACGAGATAGAAAATGCTAGAACCACACCCGCAGTGCACACAGAAGCTTATTTGGAGCCTTTCCCTTTATCAGAAAAATCCCCAAAAATACCCAAAAATAGGAAATGACCTGTAGAACCCATTTCCACCCTTGGATTCTCTAGAAGCCCTTCTGATCTCTCTCTTTAATTCATTTGCTTCCTATTTGGTTTTCTATTTGGTTTTATTGATTTATTACGTTAGTATTTATTTAGCGTCGTTACGTGTAGACGACGAGGAGCACGAGGACAACCCCGAGAAGGAGGGATACGAGGAGGATTCAGACCCGAACTTTGAAGACAAGCTCTACTTCTCCTTGATCATGATTGATCCTAATGTTTTCGCGTGCACCTATATGGCCGTCTAAAGTATTATGCATTTACTTGTTATTTTACTGATTGAGTAGTTATTATCCTACTTGCTTAGTGATATTCATGCAAAGTATTTAGGTATGAATATCTAGTCCTTGATTACCCTTGATTTACCATTACCTTGATAACCCTAGCATACATCGTTGTTTAAATGCTCTTATTTAAATGATGGCGTAATTTACCTTGCTACTAGTATGCTTAGGACCCCTTGCAATGTTTCCACATTGCCACACCTTTACTTACGTATTTACTTTTATTAATGCGTTAAAATGAGTTTGGTGGTGTGCGTCAATATATGGGGATAGGAGTAGCAAAACTGGTGTTAGGTGATGGTGATGAACATGGGATGGGTTGGACTACGAGCAAGGCCACTAGTGAATTGTTGAAGGTGTGATAGACCCCTAGTGTGGGACATGGTGCTTGCTCGGCCATATAAGAACCGGTTCTTGTGACTGCAAACATAATGATTTCCGTATAACCACAGAACCTGTCCTGGGCAGGACTTCTTTCTACCTTCTTGGTACTCCTGCAAGTAAGTTTCACCTGGTGGCTGGTAGTGGTAGCGGACTGGTCAGGGGAAACACATCAAGTATTGAAACTCGTTGCCGGCTATTTGGGAGTGAAATCCCCGCACATTGTGACCTTAGTGTCGTGCTTAATCCTTAGCCCCTGACCCTCCGTGGTGAGCTTGTGGGACTACTCGGAGAAGATGAATGAGGCGTTATGTACTCCCCGATCAAGAGTGCATAGCCTGTGGGAAAAGTGTACAACCACTGCAGAGTGTAAAATTCAATCGATTGGACGTTGTCACGGCATATGACACATCTATGTTATGAGATCACATTGATTAGCCACCCTCTGATATCCCTTGGCGTGTGAGTGGGTGTATTAGACGCCCGTGTTTTGGAAGTGTTGGCAAGTGTGCCGGGTCGATATGACATTGCGTCAGAAGGCCCAACTAAAACTTGGGAACTGGCGGGATTGAATCATTCTCCCCCAGGGCCAATCAACTAAAATATGACAATCAAATTCTCCTGTTTTCATCTATGATCCTTGAATTGCTGAACATTGCATAAAATGCGTTTTCTGCAAATGAACCATATGCCCTACTTCCTTGCTAAGACCAAATATGCATGTATACATACCCTTGAGTAGTGTAGGGCTTGCTGAGTACCTTATGTACTCACTCTTGCTGCTATCATTCATAAGAAGAAGAAGAAGTCGTTGGAGACGATAATGACGAATAGGGTCAACGTCTGCTCAAGTTTGCCTGTGGTGTTTAGTTGTGTTTTCCCTTTAAGTTTGTTGTATCCAGGCTAGTATGCTAGCCTTTATCTGGTTTGTAACTTAAGACCATAATCTGAACCCTATGGGATGTAATAATTATTCGTGTATGTGCAATGGAACACTTTGTTTGTGTGTACTAACTACTGATCCAGGGATTGGTACGGTAAACACGTGGATTCCAGAAATGGGGTCCGACAGAGTGGTATGAGAGCCATACTTGACCGTAGGACGTGACCCTTAGGCTTTGTTCGACTTAGGATGACTTATTTTGGCTATAAAAACTATTTCTTACAAAACTATCATCTTACTTCTTGTCTATGCTCTAAGTTTTATCAAAACCTTTTGCTAACCTCCTCCGAACCCCTTGTTCAACAGATGGATTCGAAGAAGGCCATGTGGATGAGAATGGATGGACCCACACCCGTGCTGGACTTGAAGGCGGTCTTCCCTTGATGCTTCGCCGAATCCTTTGGCACTTCGATGTTGAGGACAAGACTCACTACCGTTGGAAAGAGTACAATGAAGACGGAGTACCTCGCTGTGATGCCAGCATCCATGTACACATAGAGGATGAAGACTCGCCCATTCAGCCCTTCACCAGGGAGATTACTGGAGCCAGACGTGAAGATGCCTTACAGACTATAGCCAGAGTTGCAGCTGCAATGATCCGTGGATAGCTGTTGGGACGATCAGGAACCACGCCAATCAAGTACCTACCTCCAGACGACAACGAAGATGGAATATGGGAGCATCGCATGGATACGCTCCAAGGACCGACCCGCACTCAAAAGAATGATTGCCTGGTTGAGACTGCTTTGTTTCTACAATCTCTTGATTGCCATCTTCAGAATATCTGTGATTTATGGAAAGAGGATGTTGAGCGTTGCCAGTATTGGAGGAAGCAATGGCAGGAAACTCGCGACAAGGCTGACATCCTTGCAAACGAGAATGATCGTCTGAAAGCACAATTGGAAGCTTCCCATTACTACGCTGCACAGGCAGAGCGTACAAGAGGAGCCTTAGAAGATGAGATCGAGTCTCTCAAGAAGACCTTACGAGAAGAACGTGATGAGGCAAACAATGCCAAGTTGGGGTACCATGAAGTCATAGAAGGAATGGCCAAGTTGATGAGCAACAGGACCAAGGCACATATAGAGCAACTGAACACTCTTTATCAAAAGGGCAATGATATGAGGAAGTCCAAAACCAAGATCGAACCAACCAACGGGATCGTTCGTGTCCTCACTCTCCATGGAGGATACGAGATAGTGATGCCCATGGTCCCAGACTTACCAGCGGACACCATCAACACCGTTTCACAAGGGACACAAGTACCTGAGCCAGAGCCAGAGCCTGAGATAAGGTACTTTGGACTCAAGATCAGAAAGGTGGCCAAGAAGAGCACCTTCACCAGGACTCCCGAAGGACGCCTTGCACTACCACCCTCCGCGCCAAGACTTGGCTTGGCAACCGAAGCTGCCATGAACCAGGAGCTAGCTATGCCACCTGCTGAGAACTCCCGCACCCCTTGTGGAGGCTACCTCAGTGCCAGTGACACCGAGCCCGAGGAGGATCCTTCTGAGACTGAGCCTATGGAGGACACCCTCGACGACACAGTTGCAGCTCCACCCATCGTCTAGTGCCTCGACAACTCCTAGTTGGTCTAACAATAAATAATGCAGTAGTGACCCTTAGTCGTATCAGAATCGCAGTAGCACGTTGTATTAATCCCTCTATGTACTAAATCATATGATTGTAATCTAAGACTTGCTCGGTGTATTCGATGTTTTATTTGGATCTTTGTATGAGTGATATTGTGTGCTCTTAAACCAAGATCACTACACTATAACTAATAGTAATAATAACAATAGGATGCCTCCCAAGCGATCCACCCGTATCCGCAACCGCCAAGTCCGCCAGAATAGGGAGCAGAACAATGAAGAGCAAGAACGTCCTGCAAGAGGTAGATGACGTGGAAGACCTCAAGCAAGAGGAAGACAGCGTGCCAGACGTGAACGTACCCCTGAGGCAGAAAGAAGGAATGAAAGGGTTGAGCAAGAAGAAAGCCAACATGATGAAAATAAACTGAGTGACAACCAAGGAGAGAACAACCAAGAAGAGAACAACAACCAAGAGCAAGAGCTGCCACGCGCACCTGCAACCTTAGCCGATGTCATGGCCACTCAGACTCAACTTCTGCAAGTTATTGCAGCGAACCAACATCGTGGACAGCCACCTACTAAGATGGGAGAGTTCATGAGGCTTAGGCCTCCAGCCTTTGACAGCACACTTGAAGACCCCTTGGCTGCAGATGATTGGCTGAGAAACATCAACAAGAAGTTGGACATTGTTGCAGCAAATGATCAAGAGAAAGTCACACTTGCTTCACACCAGCTGATTGGAGCCGCTGGTGAATGGTGGGACAATTACCGTGAAGCAGTTGCCGACCCAGGTGCTATCAACTGGCAGGAATTTCAGCAAGCTTTCAGAGATTACCATATCCCTGAGGGAATTATGAAAATGAAAGCTGATGAGTTCCGTGCACTAAAGCAAGGACCTATGACAGTTAATCAGTACATCAAGAAGTTCATGAAGCTAGCACGCTATGCACCTGATGAAGTCAACACTGATAAGAAGAAGCAAGACCGCTTTAGGAAGGGACTGCACACTGAGTTGAAGACCCAGTTAGTCACCCATATCTATCCAGACTTCAACACTCTTATGAATAGAGCCATACTGCTGGAAGATGCTCGCTCAGATCTGACTGCTGAGCGCAAGCGCAAGTTCCAAGCTAGCAAGTTTAAGCAGCAGGAGAGGTTCCAGAAGCCAAGGTATGACAACTTCCAGAAGTCACGCCGCCAGCCAACCATGCACTATCGTTCATCCAGTGCTGGACAGCAACAGAATCAGCCTACCCAGCCATACCGCTCAAACAATAACTCGGCACCCCAGAGAAGTGCCAGCACTGTCAACCAAGCAGCACCACCAGTTCGAGCTTGTTTCCACTGCCGTGACCCTGGTCACATGATTGCAAGATGCCCACTCCTGCCAAACACTGGAGGATCACAAGCCAATGCAGGCGCCGCAACAGCAAGGTCCGGTGCTAGCCGCAATGCACCCCAAGGCTCTGGACAACAGAGGAAGACACAGAACTATGGAAAAGGACGTGTGAACCACATTGATGCTGCTGATGCTGAAGACTCTCCAGACGTTGTGATCGGTGAGTTTCTAGTAAATACAACACTTGCCACAGTTTTGTTTGATTCTGGAGCTTCGCATTCGTTTGTTTCTTCGAAGTTTGTTGCCAAGCATGGATTGCCTACTGTTTTGCTAAAAACCCCTCTTTTAACCAAATCCCCTGGTGCCATCATGAAATGCCTATTTGGATGTGAAGGAGTTAAAATCCTTTTAAGTGGGGTAGACTTTTTGGCAAACCTAGTAGTACTGAAATCAGAAGGGATAGATGTGATTCTTGGAATGAATTGGTTAGCACGTCACAAAGGAAATATATCATGTGCTGATCAAAAGGTTACTGCCACCAATCACAAGGGAATTACCGTGGAATTCCAACCTCGTCGTTTAACGGTTGAGCCTATGATATGCAACCTACAAGCCACATCATTAGAAGAAGTGCCTATAGTCTGTGAATACCCAGATGTGTTTCCAGAAGAGTTACCAGGAATGCCACTAGACAGAGATGTTGAGTTCTTGATCAACCTGATTCCTGGAGCAAACCCAATAGCCAAGAGACCATATCGAATGGCTGCCAATGAATTGGCCAAATTGAAAGAACATATTAGAGAACTACAAGAGAAAGGTTACATCCGCCCAAGTTCATCACCTTGGGGAGCCCCAGTTCTCTTTGTGAAGAAGAAAGATGGAAGCCTAAGAATGTGCATTGACTATCGGTCATTGAATGAAGTCACCATCAAGAACAAGTACCCACTACCCAGGATCGATGATCTCTTCGATCAGCTTAAAGGAGCCAAGTACTTCTCCAAGATTGACTTAAGATTAGGTTACTACCAACTGAAGATCAAACATTGTGACATCATGAAGACAGCATTTGTCACCCGTTATGGCCAATATGAGTTTACAGTTATGCCATTTGGATTAACCAATGCACCAGCATACTTCATGAATCTAATGAACAAGATCTTCATGGAAGAGTTAGATAAATTTGTCGTTGTCTTCATAGACGACATACTCATCTACTCAAAGAGTGCAGCTGAGCATGAAGAACACCTAAGACTAGTTTTGGGCAGATTAAGAGAGCATGAGCTCTATGCAAAGTTCAGTAAGTGTGAGTTTTGGTTACAAGAAGTTGCCTTCCTTGGACATATCATCACTGCAGAAGGAGTAGCAGTTGACCCCTCCAAAGTCGAAGCAGTTGTCAATTGGAACCAACCTACCAATGCATCAGAAGTCAGAAGTTTCCTTGGATTAGCTGGTTACTACCGGAGATTTATAGAAGGATTCTCAAAGGTAGCTAAGCCAATGACAGAACTAACCAAGAAAGAAAAGAAGTTTGAGTGGACGCGTGAGTGTGAGGAGAGCTTCAAGAAGCTGAAATCAAGCCTTACAACAGCCCCAGTGCTTATACTACCAGATATCCACAAAGACTTTGTGGTATACTGTGATGCATCACGACAAGGACTTGGATGTGTATTGATGCAAGATGATAGAGTTGTCGCTTATGCATCAAGACAGCTGAAGGTTCATGAGGTGAACTACCCAACTCATGATTTGGAGTTAGCAGCTGTAGTGCATGCCCTCAAGATATGGAGACATTACCTAATTGGTAATAAGTGTCAGATTTTCACTGACCACAAGAGCTTGAAGTATATCTTCACTCAACCAGAGTTGAATCTGAGACAAAGAAGATGGTTAGAACTGATCAAGGATTATAACTTGGATGTCCAATACTATCCGGGAAAAGCCAATGTAGTGGCAGATGCTTTGAGTCGTAAAGTTCATAACAAAACTCCAAAAGCAAGAAAGGTGAACCCAAAGCTGACACAAGAAATGGAAAAGTTGAATCTCCACATTGCTACACCAGGAAAAGTTTATGCCTTGAGTGTGCAACCCACCTTGGAAGATCGCATCAGGAAATCTCAAGCAAATGATCTGAAACTGCGAGAGATTAAGGAACTCATGGGAGTAAATAAAGCCCCAGGATTTCGAGTAGATGAACAAGAAACTCTTTGGTATGGAGATCGGATATGTGTACCAAGTGAGGAAGATTTGAGAAAGCTCATTTTGGATGAAGCCCACAATTCTGCTTATTCGATTCACCTAGGAACAACTAAGATGTACCAGGATCTGAAGCAAAAATACTGGTGGGCAGGCATGAAAAGAGATATCGCAGAATTTGTTGCATACTGTGATACCTGCAGAAGAGTTAAGGCAGAGTATAAAAGGCCAGCTGGTTTATTGCAGCCTCTACATATTCCAGTGTGGAAATGGGATGAAATTACTATGGATTTCATCGTAGGACTGCCACGTACAAAGAAAGGAAATGATTCCATATGGGTCGTGGTTGACTGACTCACAAAAGTTGCTCACTTCATAGCTGTGAAGAATGCATAAGCTGGAGATAAATATGCACAACTGTATGTTGACAATATCTTGAAGTATCATGGAGTGCCTAGCAAAATTATAACTGATAGAGGTACCCAGTTTACCTCTAAGTTCTGGAAAGGTTTGCATGCCCTTCTTGGAACTAGGTTGGATTTCAGTTCTGCTTACCACTCGCAGACTGATGGACAGACTGAACGAGTGAACCAAATATTGGAGGACATGCTTAGAGCCTGTGTGTTAATATATGGAAGAGATTGGGAGAAGAGTCTCTCATTTGCTGAGTTCTCCTACAATAACAGTTACCAGGCCAGTCTACAAATGCAGAACACCATTAATGTGGTCAGAGGTTGCAGAACGATCATTCTTTGGCCCTGCCATAATCAAAGATGCCAAAGAGCGAGTTGCAGCCATCAGAGAAACACTGAAAGTTGCACATAGTCGACAAAAGAGTTATGCTGACAAGCGTCAAAGGGACCTCACCTTCGACAAGGGAGATTATGTGTATCTGAAGGTATCTCCAATACGAGGAACGAGACGATTCCAGATTCGAGGCAAGTTAGCACCTCGATACATCGGATCGTTTGAAGTACTCAAGAAGATCGGAGCTATAACCTATCGTCTAAATCTGCCAGACGATCTATCTGATGTGCACCCCGTGTTTCACGTGTCACAACTGAAGAAGTGCCTCAGAGTACCCGATCATCAAGTACCAGTGGAGACTATGGATTTACAGCCAGATCTCAGATATCAAGAAGTGCCCGTTAAAATTTTGGATGTTGTAACACGTCAGACGAGGAGAATAGCAGTAAGATTCTGCAGAGTACAGTGGAGCAACCATACTGAAGCAGAAGCCACTTGGGAATGTGAAGAAGATCTCAAGAAAGAGTTTCCGTATCTTTTCGAGGAACCAGCCGAATCTCGAGGACGAGATTCCCTTTAAGTGGGGTAGGTTTGTCACATCCCAATTTTAACCAACAGTTTAACCAAAATCACTCCCTGAAAATTTCCTAGAATTTAAGATCACATTTAGAAATTTTTGAAAATAAAAGATCAAACTTGATAAGCTCAATATTATAGAAAATGGGAATTTCTGAAATAAACTAAAAGTGGAACTTGTCAACATGGTTGATAGCTCTGAGTTTCGAATTTGCAAATTTTCTCGAATTTATTTGGACCAATTTGGATTTCATTTGGTATTTGTTTGAATTTTCCCGAGTTCAGAAATGTTTAAACAATTCTATTTTTGCCTCCCGGCCACTGGGCCGAATCCCCTCGGCCCATTTCTCTTTTTCCCCCGCTTCGCTGGGCCGCGTGCCCGGTTTCCTCCCTCCCCGGCCCAGCTGCGCGCGCCAGCCCAGCTCGGCCCGTCGCCTGCCGCACGGACGACGCCGTCGCCGTCTTCCTCACGCCGTCACCGCGCCGCGCCGCAAGAACTCGTCGCCGCGTGTCGCCGCCCCGCGCCGAGCGCCGCAAAACCGCCACATCGCTTTGCCAAACCGGGCCCCGCGCCGCGCCGCCGCACGTGCGCTTGCAAAATCCCGCGCCCATGCCCCCGCTCCCAATTCGAAATCGCGTGGACGCGTGGCCGCACTGCCGCCCTCGGCGTTCCCGCCATTCCGACCGCCTCGCGCCATATATAAACCCTCCTGGAGCCCCGACATGACCTATCGCGCCCCCTCGACCAAACCTTGGTGAGAATCGCCCTCCAATGCTCCCCAATTCCCGAATTTTCCCCTTCTTCCCCAACTCCGGCCGCTGCGGAATTGGCCGCCGGCGAGCCTCCTCTCCCTCCGCCTCCTAGCCCTACACGTAGCCCGTGAACCCCTCTATCACCTGCACACCACGCTGCATCCATCCCCGGGCCGCAACCGTGCGCGCACCGAGTGCCGCGCTTCGCCGCCGCCTCCGCTCGTCTCCGACCACCACCACGGCGCACTCACCACCCACACGCGCATCTCCCGCGCTAGCATAAACATCGCCAAAACCATCACGCGCGCAGTTTCGCCACCACGCCGCCGCGCCACCAACTCCGGTGAGCTCGACGCCTCACCTCCGGCCCTCCTCGCACCCGCACGACACTCCGACAAGCTCCGCATCGACGAGGGCTACCTGCACGGCGACTCCGAGCCCTCCCCGTGCAGCACAGCGGCCGACGGCGAGCCCTCCGGCGATCCCCCGCCGCGCGTCGCCGCGCACCCCGTCGCAGCCAATCCGGGCGTGCCACATCACCCCGTGGAGCCCACGCCACGCCTGCAGCAGTTCGCGCACGCGCACACACTGAGCCCGTCACACTGACACCGTGGCCCCACATGTCAGCCACTGTACGAGATAGAAAATGCTAGAACCACACCCGCAATGCACACAGAAGCTTATTTGGAGCCTTTCCCTTTATCAGAAAAATCCCCAAAAATACCCAAAAATAGGAAATGACCTGTAGAACCCATTTCCACCCTTGGATTCTCTAGAAGCCCTTCTGATCTCTCTCTTTAATTCATTTGCTTCCTATTTGGTTTTCTATTTGGTTTTATTGATTTATTACGTTAGTATTTATTTAGCGTCGTTACGTGTAGACGACGAGGAGCACGAGGACAACCCCGAGAAGGAGGGATACGAGGAGGATTCAGACCCGAACTTTGAAGACAAGCTCTACTTCTCCTTGATCATGATTGATCCTAATGTTTTCGCGTGCACCTATATGGCCGTCTAAAGTATTATGCATTTACTTGTTATTTTACTGATTGAGTAGTTATTATCCTACTTGCTTAGTGATATTCATGCAAAGTATTTAGGTATGAATATCTAGTCCTTGATTACCCTTGATTTACCATTACCTTGATAACCCTAGCATACATCGTTGTTTAAATGCTCTTATTTAAATGATGGCGTAATTTACCTTGCTACTAGTATGCTTAGGACCCCTTGCAATGTTTCCACATTGCCACACCTTTACTTACGTATTTACTTTTATTAATGCGTTAAAATGAGTTTGGTGGTGTGCGTCAATATATGGGGATAGGAGTAGCAAAACTGGTGTTAGGTGATGGTGATGAACATAGGATGGGTTGGACTACGAGCAAGGCCACTAGTGAATTGTTGAAGGTGTGATAGACCCCTAGTGTGGGACATGGTGCTTGCTCGGCCATATAAGAACCGGTTCTTGTGACTGCAAACATAATGATTTCCGTACAACCACAGAACCTGTCCTGGGCAGGACTTCTTCCTACCTTCTTGGTACTCCTGCAAGTAAGTTTCACCTGGTGGCTGGTAGTGGCAGCGGACTGGTCAGGGGAAACACATCAAGTATTGAAACTCGTTGCCGGCTATTTGGGAGTGAAATCCCCGCACATTGTGACCTTAGTGTCGTGCTTAATCCTTAGCCCCTGACCCTCCGTGGTGAGCTTGTGGGACTACTCGGAGAAGATGAATGAGGCGTTATGTACTCCCCGATCAAGAGTGCATAGCCTGTGGGAAAAGTGTACAACCACTGCAGAGTGTAAAATTCAATCAATTGGACGTTGTCACGGCATATGACACATCTATGTTATGAGATCACATTGATTAGCCTCCCTCTGATATCCCTTAGCGTGTGAGTGGGTGTATTAGACGCCTGTGTTTTGGAAGTGTTGGCAAGTGTGCCGGGTCGATATGACATTGCGTCAGAAGGCCCAACTAAAACTTGGGAACTGGCGGGATTGAATCATTCTCCCCCAGGGCCAATCAACTAAAATATGACAATCAAATTCTCCTGTTTTCATCTATGATCCTTGAATTGCGGAACCTTGCATAAAATGCGTTTTCTGCAAATGAACCATATGCCCTACTTCCTTGCTAAGACCAAATATGCAAGTATACATACCCTTGAGTAGTGTAGGGCTTGCTGAGTACCTTATGTACTCACTCTTGCTGCTATCATTCATAAGAAGAAGAAGAAGTCGTTGGAGACGATAATGACGAATAGGGTCGACGTCTGCTCAAGTTTGCCTGTGGTGTTTAGTTGTGTTTTCTCTTTAAGTTTGTTGTATCCAGGCTAGTATGCTAGCCTTTATCTGGTTTGTAACTTAAGACCATGATCTGAACCCTATGGGATGTAATAATTATTCGTGTATGTGCAATGGAACATTTTGTTTGTGTGTACCAACTACTGATTCAGGGATTGGTACGATAAACACGTGGATTCCAGAAATGGGGTCCGACATTAGGCAAGCATTTAAAAAACCTACTCTTGTATTGCAAGAGAAAACACCCAGAAGGCCCCTCCTAAACGCACATGCATGTCTACATGATCGCATGCCATATGTGTTTACAACATTGTAATTAATGTAATCCCAATCGAATAATTGATAATCAAATTAAATGTTGCCTAAGGTTCTCATAAGCCATGAAAATATCGTAAATTCGCTTGTAATGTCTGTGGCGTATGACACTTCAATGCTTTTTGCCTCTCTGGAATGATGGATTTATCTTTTACTTCTGAAATATCAAGGCCTCAATGGAACTCAAGAATTACAAACACATGAATTTTTATAAGCTTAAAAAATTTCCAGAATGGGGATGAAACTTTCAATCTATTAAATTCGTGAAAATTTTCAATATGACGTAAATTGACCAGCTTAGTTTATCGTAGTAAATGGACTTACCGATAAAAAAAAAGTAAATGGACTTAGAAAATAATTCAGGGTAGTAAAATAGATGCTTTCATTTCCCCCTTTTCCCCCTTTTTATTGATTTGATACATGATCTCTGATCTCATGTTTTAACATCCTCTAAGTTGATTCTTTCTAAAAGAAATGCACATGTTCTTCCACTTGCATCTAGATGTTTGTTTTAAGCTTTCCTACATTTTGAATTATATTATAACAAATGCATGAATAGAGCAAATACATGAATAGAAAAATGACATGATCCATATTAGCTGGGACCCTTAATTTGAAATACACATGTTGCAAAATTGGTAACAGCTCGTTGATCCCTGTTCCCAGCATATGCTAAAATGGACATGGTCAATGGATTAGGAAGTAAGTATTACTCTCAAGTACTAAGCTCCTGTCGCCGGTGCGCTCTCTCCCGCTTCCAAGCCTACGCCGAGACATTTCGTCGAGCAGTCGATGTGTGCACTGGGCGGCGGAGGCCACGGCAGCAGCCGTCGGCACCACAGATAACACTGGAAACAATGATGGTAACGAGACAATTAACCCAGCATTTCATCTGCACCTGGCGCCTGCTTATGACGCGATCGCAGAAAGGGAGGCCAAACACTTCCTCGTCATGCTTACTGCCTACATCTTGAGGCCTAGAAAAAAAAATTGAGTAGCTTAACTGAATCAGGGCAGTAATCTGTATGTTATCTTAGAAACGCCTTAGACAATGGTTTAATGAAAGAAGTACTATGTGTGAAATGGTATGGTATTAGTAACATTGATACTGGTGTCTTCTCTTGATACGGCAAACACAAACATATATATACAATGATCCAACAGACATACTGCGATTACACTAGTATGATCGAATGAACTATGGTTTCAGAAACACAACATAGAGTATGCTATGGCCATACATATGCCCAGCCAGAAGTTGCGTAAATGGTAAAGCTGACCAGTAGGCTACATCCTAAAATAACTGTGCGAGTTACTTTTGGGAAGAGCTAATATCAAACATACTGAGAAATGAGCCAGTCGCCCAAGCCCCGTGGCCAGCAATTATAGTGCAATCGCCTTGACCTCCAGCGCCATGCGCTCGATCTCCTGCTTGGTCAGCCGACCCCTCTTGGTGGTGACAGTGATCTTGTTCTTCTGACCGGTGGTCTTGTCTTCAGCCGACACGTCCATGATGCCATTGGCGTCGATGTCAAACGTGACGTTGATCTTGGGCACGCCCCTCGGCGCTAACTGAATGCCTTCAAGCGTGAACTCGCCAAGCAGGTTGTTGTCCTTGGTCCATGCGCTCTCGCCTTCATACACCCTGATGGGCACTCCGAGTTGGTTGTCGCTGAGGGTGGTGAAGACCTTTTCCTTCCTGGTGGGAATGGCAGTGTTCCGAGGGATCAGCACGCTCATCACACCAAATATTGTCACCACGAACCCAGTTGCAGTCTTGATCCCAAGCGAAAGCGGCGTGACGTCACGCAAAAGCATATCCACCAACCTCCCATCGCCGTTTCCGCCATTGAGAATGGATGCCTGGATGGCGGCGCCGTACGCAACAGCCTCGTCGGGGTTGATATTTCGGCGGAGTTCTTTTCCATCAAAGAATTTCTGCAGCATGCTCTGCACCTTGGGGATGCGGGTGGAACCACCCACGAGGACGACATCGTCAACGCTACTCTTGTCCATCTTGGCATCGTGGAGGCACTTCTCAACAGCCTTCATGCACTTGCTGAAGAGGTCCTTGTTGAGCTCCTCAAATCGTGAGCGGGTTATGGTGGTGCAGAAGTCGATGCCGTCATGGAGCGAGTCGACCTCAATGGTGGTCTGCGACGTGGACGAAAGCATCCTCTTCGCTCTCTCGCAGGCAGTCCTCAACCGCCGCAGAGCCTTCTGGTTGCTTCTGATGTCCGCCTTCTCATGTTTCCTTATGAACTCCCGCAGAAAGAATTTCACCATCTCATTGTCGAAATCTGCCCCTCCAAGGTGAGTGTCACCAGATACTGCCTTCACCTCGAAGAGACCCATGTCTATGTCGATGCCCGGATCAATGTTGAGGAGAGAGACATCCAAGGTACCACCACCAAGATCAAAGACGAGCACCGTCCTCCCTTTGTTACTGACGGGCATCTTCTCAAGACCATAGGCGATGGCAGCAGCGGTCGGCTCATTGATGATGCGCATGACATTCAGGCCAGCGATAGCTCCGGCGTCGATGGTGGCCTGGCGCTGGGAGTTGCTGAAGTAAACAGGTACAGTGATGACGACATTCGTCACAGTTGTGCCGAGATAGACCTCGGCA
Organism: Eragrostis curvula; assembly: GCA_007726485.1. Classification (NCBI taxonomy): domain Eukaryota; kingdom Viridiplantae; phylum Streptophyta; class Magnoliopsida; order Poales; family Poaceae; genus Eragrostis; species Eragrostis curvula. Next base: position 36,119,857 of record CM017443.1, read on the forward strand.
GTCTTCCTCAACTTGGCAAGCACCATGGAGGAGATCTCCTCAGCCGAGAACTGCTTCTCTTCACCTTTGTACTGCACCATGATCATAGGCCGATCCTCACAACCTGGAACGACTTTGAAAGGCCACAATTTGATATCTTCTTTTACAGTCTTGTCACTGAACCGACGTCCCACTAGGCGCTTTACCTCTGCATGAAAGTTAGACATGTAGTCAATCGAGTAAATCATATACACGTAGCGTCAGTGATTTGATTTGCATCTGCTGTCATTCTGTTGGCAAAAATAATACGATATGACACTACCTTAATTTGGATATGCTGAGACTGATACGTAAAGAAATTGTAAAACTGTGAGTGGAAGTTACAAACAATTGGTGCAAGCATCCAAGTGATAACTTACTAAAATTTGTCTTTCTTTGGATAGTTACCAGAAGTACTAATTTACTAGAATTCAGCATAATTCCAAGCAATAGACCCCATATCCTGTTAATTTCAGTTTAGGTAGTTGCTCCGTTTGCATTGAAATTCAATTAATTAGATGATTGAACACGTTCACATGGCAGGAGTATTGCAAGGTGCTTCTTGGGGGAACTAAACAATCTTGCAAGTTCACATGGCAGGAGTATTGCAGTGTATTGTGGGAAACTAAACAATCTCGCAGAACACAAAAGGTGCACTCAATTTAAATCCGCGGGTAACAACAAAAATATGGCAAAGATTAGGAATTGGACTGAACCAAGCACAACACAGCTAGAGGAAAATCATGTTTGGCAGCTCCAATCGATTTCCAATGTTGTTTGGGAGGAATAGTTTAGATCAAGATTTTCATTTCAGTGCTCGAGAAAAAGATTTTCATTCAGGTACTATTTACAGCAAGAGATTCGGTGGATGTAGCAAGTGCCTGAACGCCGAGGTGAGCTGATCTAGCAAGTGCCAAAAATTAGAAAACATTGTTGGCGGCTCCAATCGATCACCGATTGTTTGGGGGGAGTCGTTTAGATCAACTTTTTTTTTTTTAGGAATTATTTACAGCTAACAGATTCGATCGATTTAGCAAGTGCCTGAACGCTGCGGTGAGCGGTGAGCCACCAGCGACCTGACTTTGTGCTTCCTGCTGCTAAATGGACATCGATCTGGGGCACCCACCAAGCCCCCGGCGACCAACGGAAAACCCCAGGCTAAAGCTTCAACAGCTACTTAAGAGGCTACGGAGGAGATGGGAGCAACACGGGTGAGTAGTACTCACCGAAGATGGTGTTGGTGGGGTTCAGTGCGGCCTGGTTCACGGCCGCGTCGCCGACGAAACACTCGGTGTCGGTGAAGGCGACGCAGGACGGCGTGAGGCGGTTGCCCTGGTCGTTGGGGATGACCTCGCCGCGGTCTCCCTGCCACACCGCAACGCACGAGTACGTCGTGCCGAGGTCGATTCCGACCGCCGGACCATCTGCCTTCGAGGAGGCGGCCGCCATCTTCGTCCTCAGATACGCGGCGGCGAGAAAAGCAGAACTGCAGTAGTACTTCCTTGAGTGCGAGAGAGCCTGACAGCTGTGGCTTGGGTGGGATGGGACTTTGTGGCGACGAGCGGGGGGGGGGGGGGGGGGCGTGTTACTAAATACCAGGAAAAATGTCTTTCTGGCGAATAAAAGCAAGTCATGTTGTATTATTGCAGAATACACTGTATTTGTTTTTTCCCCGATGATGCAGAGTGCACTGTACAATATGAACATGTTGTTTTGTCCGGTCAACTGAACTTTAAAGGCAAAATTTGCTGTGGCTTACCGCAAAAACATGATTTTTGGTCTAGCGCACTGCAAGTGTCAAGTTCAGTCAAATTGAATATTTTTATTTTCATTACAATTTTTGATCTGTCAGGCAAGATTGGAATTTAGCCCTATCACACTATAAATTTGTGGTTTTTAGCCACAACACACTAAAACATACTAAAACAACAGAAAGTGATGTATTTTTAAAACTTTTGTATCTCCTTGCACGAGATGCGGTATAACTTGAAACTTTGCACAAAGATAAAGTTTTGCACTCTAACTATGTGATTTTGTGAATTTTTTTAGATGTTTTTTCAACCTTTTATATAGTTTGGTTGAAAACTAAAAAATATTTTCAATAAAAAGTTATTATGAACAGTTGAGAAAAAAATATACAAATACCACATGATTAGAGAATGCATTAGTATATCATCACGCAAAGTTTCAATTTGTAATGTATTTCTTGTATTGAGATAAAACAGTTGAAAATATCACATCTTTTTGGTTAAATGTGTCACAACAAAAAGGCACAAATTTATTATGGTTAATATCGTGAGTTGCAGTGTGTTAAACCAAAAACCACGCTTTTGCGGTGTGTCAAACCAAATTTCGAACTTTAAATGTTGGTAAGCATCTACTCTACATATGAGTACGCACAACCTCGTATGAAATGGCATGATGCGTACTCCATTTAGTGGTACACAAGTAGATTAGTCATGAAATTAATGAAGTGTGTTTGGTAACAATTATATTGGTAAAGAAATTTTAGAGTAAAATGTATCGTTCTTCATTAAACTTATTTGATTGTGTTATTTATGTCCTTGGATCTCTGTACCCTTAAATACATAATCAACACCTTAAGTTGTTTCATTCGAGTCTATATACTCTCAAATTGCGTAATGGACATCTTAAACTTATTTGATTGTGTTATTTATGTCCAATTAGATCTTACACTGAGGTGGTAAACCAACTATGATCCGATGTGGATAGAAAAGCGTTAGTGTGAGAACCGCTTGCCTCAGCTTAATCCTGCCCCCCTCTTTCCTCAATTTCCTTCCCCCTCCCGCAATTCCCACCAACACGATCACACAAGAAGCCCACCGATGAGCTTCCTCATGCCATCGTTAAGTCCTACAAAGTAAGGCTTGATGATGGCATGAAGCTCACTTTTAATTCCAATAAAAATAAACATGTCAAAATGAGTACTAAATATTATGCGCAAAAGGAAGCGATTCAGCTGTAATTTTCTTTTAACGGGAAGATTAGCAAATTCAGTTGCATCGCTCGAATGTGCTGAAGAGCCAAAAGTAATGACAGTGACTCGGTGAGCATGCACATGCGCAGCTGTGCTGCTCCTTCACAAGTCGCTGCCCGTGCAATTATATACCCGCTCTTGCATCGACTGGTGCTACCGGTTCCGGTCGCTGGGCTTGAATGCCGGGCTGGCACAAGCAATTGCAGGACAAGGCAATGCAACGCCGAAAGCACTGGGAGTCTGTGACACGAGTCAGGAGCTAGCAGCGGGAAAGAAAGGGGTGAGGTGACGATGCATGCATGCGGCATGCCTATATGGGCGATGCCCCGAGCCCAGCTGCCGCCGCGCCAGTTACGCCCTCGACTCGCCGGCACGGTCCTACGCTGAACCGCGCATGAACAAAGCTCCGCGGCCACCCAAAGAACTGGGACGAAAAGGGGCACCCGCCGTTGGCTACATCCAGCGCTGCTCCTTCCTGGTGGCTTCCAAGTTCCAAACGGCCAAGTTCAGACCACCAACTAAGGAACAGATTAACAGATCCAGCTGTAACATGCTGCTGCTAACCCGGTGTTGTACTATGATCTTCCATGTCAACGCTCGAAACCTCCCCAGCAAAGGTTCCTTCCGCCGGTGAGCTATTGCACCGGTTTCCTCTTTCCGTTGCCGGAGGCTGAAACGAAGCAGTAAACTGTTTGTTCAACCTGAACAGTGGTCTCAGTTAGGGGAAGAATTCGGTGTCATCAGTGTGTTTGCAGCAGAACTTCTCATCGTATAAAGAGGCACATTGCTGCTGTATGTGGTTGCAAGTTTGGTTGCATCGTAGTGCTGTGAGTACTTTTTGTGAATAAATTGGCAGGTGTTGTAGAGGAGAGAAAACAAGAGTCTGACAAAGATCAACAAGCAAAAGAAATATAAATGCGGCAGCCACAACTGAGTAGCGATAAGGAAAAACGAGAAGGGGCCAGGCCAACAATCTGGCCATGAAACCCAGCAAGCAAAAGAGCTAACTGAAAGAGGGAAAAAAAGAAAGAAGATAAACGCAACCACCCAACAGAGACAAACAGAGCTTATTGGTTGAGTTGCTGAATTGCCGGATCAGTTTCTTCAGTCAACTGGTTTTGACTCTGGCCGTCATCGTTGTGCGCCAAGTGCTGTGAATACTTCAGTCCCAACTCTCTTGCTTGATGGGGTTTCAGCGTGTAATGAACATTATTTTAACGACATAAATAGTGACAATCACTTCACTAAAAACCTTTTGACATCACACAAATATTTGTATACGCTACACTGGAACCATTGCATTTCATCGAAAACACTGAAACAACTGCCAACCCAACAGTCAAACAGATATAGAAGAAGATTACTCTAACAGTCTAGTATCATCGATGAAAACAGGGTTCCATAGACAACGAAAGCACATGCTTAGGCTACATATGCCAAGCCATAAATTGCAGAATAATACTAGCATTGAGCATCCAGTTCTGTAAGACTTAATTTTTAGGGAGAACAAGTCAGATAAAATTAGCCATTGCAGTAGGACCCTGCTGATAAGCCCTGATATAAGGCTGCAGAATCAATTTCCAAGATTAATTCTCTTAGCCACTCTCTTCCCTTGATTCCACAGCGTTTCCCATGTACCTTTCGACCTCCAGGGCCATGCGCTCAATTTCATCCTTGTGCAGCCGGCCGCTGTGGTTAGTGATGGTGATGTTGTTCGTCCGCCCAGAGGTTGTGTCCTGCGCCGAAACGTTCAAGACGCCATTGGCATCGATGTCGAAGGTGACATCAATACAGGATGTGTCACTTGGAACCAGGGCGATGTCATAAAGCTTTAAGTTGCCGAGAAGATTGTTGTCCTTGGTGCTCGAACTCTCACCCTCGTATACATTGATGCCCACGGTTTTCTGGTTGTCTCTCGCTGTCTTAAAACCCTCCGCCTTTCTCTTGGTTGGAATGGCGGTGTTCCGCGGGATCACCACTTCCATCACATCTTCTTTGACTCCGACAACGCCCTCGAACCCAAGAGATAGCGGCGTGACATCGAGTAAAAGCATATCCGCCGCCGTTTCATCACCTGTTTCTCCGCTGAGGATGGAGGCCTGGATGGAAGCGCCGTACGCGACTGCCTCATCTGGGTTAATGCTTCGGCAAAGCTCTTTCCCGTCGAAGAAGTCCCGGCAAAGCCACCCACGAGGACGACATCGTGGATGCTGCTCTTATCCATCAAGGCGTCGTCGAGGCACTTGTGAACAGCCATCATGCACTTGCTGAAGAGGTCTCTGTTCAGCTCCTCAAATCGGGTGCGGGTGATGGTTGCGTAGAAATCGATGCCCTCATATAGTGCGTCAACCTCAATGGTGGTCTGTGAAGTGGAAGACAGCATCCTCTTCGCCCTCTCGCAGGCAGTCTTCAGCCGGCGGAGCGCCTTATTGTTGGTTCTGATGCCTATCTTCTGGTGTCTCCGTAAGAACTCCCGCAAAGAGTATTTCACCATCTCATTGTCAAAGTCCGCCCCGCCAAGGTGGGTGTCGCCGGCAACGGCCTTCACTTCGAAGACACGCATGCCTATGTCAAAACCTGGATCAATTCGGAGCAGGGAGACATCCAATGTACCGCCGCCAAGATCGAAGACTAGAACATTTCTCCCTTCGTTGGCAACAAGCATCTTGTCTAGGCCATAAGCAATGGCCGCGGCGGTAGGCTCGTTGATGATGCGCATGACATTCAAGCCCGCGATGGCACCAGCATCCATGGTGGCCTGGCGCTGGGAGTTGCTGAAGTAGGTAGGGACGGTGACGACGGCGTTCTTGACCGTGGTGCACAGGTAGACCTCGGCTGTCTCCCTCATTTTTGCCAGCACCATGGCAGAGATCTCCTCAGCCGAGAACTGTTTCTCCTCACCTTTGTGCTCCACAACAATCATCGGCCGGTCCTCGTGACCAGCCACGACCTTGAAAGGCCACAACTTGACATCTTCTTGTACAGACTCGTCGTTGAATCGGCGGCCGATCAGTCGCTTTACCTCTGCAAGAAATTAGTCGTCAGTCAATCAAGTGTATCTTCTGTTCAGAAATGTTAATGGGATCTGATACTGCCTTAATAATGATGTGCCAAAAGAGTGAGAGTAGCGAAAGAATAAGTTGTGCAAAAGAAGAAAAAAATACTAATTTAAAACTGGGCAGAATTTTTCGTGAACAGGGCTGAACAATGAACTGGACATCTAGGGAAGAAGTTTGGAGCAACGGCGCAAATCTGCCCGGATTTGTTCGGCAGATGTTTACTGTGATCTGACCGATCTTGAAAAGTAACTCAAACTGCAGTGAGCCATGAGACGGCGGCAACCTAACTTCGCCCTTCCAACTAGTACTGAATAAACATCTGAGGCACTCAGCTTGTCAAATAATAGACAGAAATCACCACATGAGCAAACAACAAGAAAAAGTTGTGGAGAAGAAGAAAAGGTACCCAATTGAAACCAGAGGATAGGAAAAGAAAACCCAGAAATTCGAACAGCAGCTGAACAAAGCATTAGGCGTCTTGAGAAAAACGTTGGACTAGTAATGGAACAAATCTGCCCGGATTTGTTCGGGAGGTATTTACTGGTGATTTGATCGATCTTGAAAAGTGTCTGAAACTACAGCCAACCATGAGCCGGCGGCAATTAAGCTTTGCGCTTCCTATTAGTACTGAATAAACACATCTGGGGCACTCCGCTCTCAAGCAGACTAAAATCGCCACACGCAGCATGCGGATAAACATAAACCAATCATTTTGTAGGAAAGCGGCAGCGACGAACAGCTATGAAGGGGAAGGCTAGCGAGAAGACGAGGAAAAACAGGGTGTAGTAACTTACCGAATATGGTGTTGGCGGGGTTCAGGACGGCCTGGTTCACGGCCGCGTCGCCGATGAAGCTATCGGTGCTGGTGAAGGCGACGCAGGACGGCGTGAGGCGGTTGCCCTGGTCGTTGGCGATGACCTCGCCGCGGTTGCCCCGCCACACTGCCACGCACGAGTACGTCGTCCCCAGGTCGATGCCCACCGCCGGGCCGCCGCACTTCACCTCCGACGAGGCCGCCATCTGCGTTCTCAGAAACGCAAAGGCAATAGAAGAGCAGAGCAGCCCTACCCGTGCTACAGTACCAGCGAGTGCGCTAGTGCACGCTACAGTAAAGGAAGGAGTGCGCTACAGTACCAGGAAGGAGTGCGTGTGAGAGAACCTGTCTGCCTTGGCCCTTGGGAGTTGGGAATTGCATCATGTACGTGTCTGCAACGTGTACACAATTGATGTTGCATTATTTTCGTTCAGAACTTGAGAATATACATCATGATTATGAGTATCGTTCTGTCCAGTACAGTAAAGTTCAGGCCAAATTTGTAATCTCCACTCCTTAAGCCCGGTGCTACAATACATAAATCACAACACGAATGTACATTTTGCATACAATAAAACATGTTGTTCCTTTTAAGCCCGGCACGGCAGAATTCAAGCTCTGAAAAATCCACAATTCATTTGCAAAAAGGAAAATCCACTTTGGAGTTTTTTTTTAAAAAAAAAGGAAGCACGCCCCTAGAGGCTGCTGGAACTTTTGCAGGTACAACGAATAAGCAAAACAACCCTTTCAAGAGATACAAGCTATGAGCGGGTCTTTTAAAAGCCAAAAAGAACATAAAAGAAGGGTAAAATTGTCTGAGACACACTAGAAAAAGGTGGCTTTGTCCATAACACACTAACAAAGTTAAAATTGTCTGCAACACATTACGATTTTCAAAACTCTTGTCTGTGACACACTATTACCATTTTGTAATTGTTTTCAACTTTTCTATTCTCGATTCATAAGATACATTAGAACATGAAACTTGGCACCAATGCACATTGTTGCATTATCTATCATTAAAAAATGAAGACATATTTTTTCCTATTGTTTACATAACGTGTTTATTATTTTAATATTTAATTTGTCGATCAAATCATACAAACATTCGCAAAAAATCAGACTTCATTTTTTAATGATAGACAATGCAATAACGTATATTGGTGCTAAGTTTTAAATTATAATATATTTTATGAATTGAGATAAAAAATTTGAAAACAATTGCAAAATGGTAATAGTGTGTCACAGACAAGAGGTTTCAAAATCGTAGTGTGTTGTAGACAATTTTGACTTTGTTAATATGCTGCAGACGAAGTTACTATTTTTTAGTGTGTCTCAGACAATTTTACCTAAAAGAAAACTAAAAACTACACCCATGTCTTTTGTGCAAGTTGCCAAGACATGGAGGAGATAAGCACCGAAGACATCAACAACAGAGTTCTCCAAGATAATGACCTCCGCCCACGGACCGACGATGCTCAGTGCTCACGGCTTGACGGCCAGCAACCGCGTCTTGGACGAGAAAGAGCCTCTTCATGCAGCTTGATTGACTCACTGGCAATCCTTTTGGTGCACTCCTCAAAGCACGCACCAACAGAAGAGGTAGAAGACACCCCGACTGTAGATTTAGGACGAGCTTCATTAGGCCTAACTAGAAAGACCCAACCCCAAATGAATAAAGGGATCAGCCAAGTGCAATCGTCCAGCATTAATCAAGGAGAAAAAAATGTTTCAAAAGAACTCTGGCAACGAGAAGGCACGTCACATGCAAAAGAGCAACAGAGAAGGATTGGTCGTGTTGCGGCTGCCAATTCTCGTGTGCATAGCATTTCGTGTGAGCAGGGGCCTGGCCCCAATGCTTTGGTGCACACTACTAGTGTTTTTTAGATAAAAGAATTTTTTTTTATTTTGAGGCGAAATAATGTTTCGGTTTCTACACAACGAAAGCACATTTCACCTAGGTGAACTGATACAAATCAACCTAAAACACCTAAAAACAACGTAAACTCTATCATTTAGGTGAGCATCTCTAAAATCCTATAGTGTCAATCAAAGCACTATTGTTGCAGCTATAATTTCGTCCTCCAAAGAAATCCTCCTTGCAGGAATGTTGTCGCCGTTTAAACAAAACTTCATCATTTACATCCGAACTTCAATAGGCAAGGTCGTGCGGAAGTTCGATGTCTCTCCGCACACACGTGCGACACTTTCGCTGCACGGTCTTTAAAATCATACAGAAGAACAAAGTCAGACTATGCGAAAGTGAATCACCTCTTCGCGCTCAACGCGATGCTTTCGCTACACCCACTTTTGACATTGAAACATTATTGCATGAACCGAAGAAACCTTGTATCATGTTCAAGTCTAGAGTCAGCACACTGAAGGCAAATCCAAGAAGTTAGCAAACAACTACGCCTATGGCATTGAGTGGTCTCTCCCAAACTATGCGAAGATCTAGCCACCACAGGCCCATGTTGCCCCATACTCCAAAAGAATTGCTACTATCATTTATTCACAATATTGACCACAAAAATGACGAAAGGAACTGAGCAGATTCAGAGATCGCACTGACACATTACCCAAATGCAAATCTAATTGTCTCCGATCTGCATCCCCTTTGATCTTCCGTCGCATCACCGACCATCCAACGCCGCCACCCGCGTGCCCTTGCAGGACCGCCATGGGCACGGATTTGTTGGGGGATCGAAGGTCTCGTTCGACTCGGCGAAGCCCTCCAACGAAGAGTGTATGATGATTGCGTCTTTGCGAAGCCCTCCTGGCGTCTTCGGCGCTCGGATTGCTCCCGACGAGGCCTTTTCAACACCCCGAAGTCCTCGAGCTTCTTGGCGAAGCCCTCCTGAAATGTCCGCGATGCCGAACTAGGTTCAACTGCCCAGGCTGTTCCTCGGGTCTTACGTTATGCGTTGTTCCGAAGCCCTCAATCGTCAGCGGTGCTGGGCGAAGGGGTTGAGAGACGACAAAGAGATGTGGACAGAGTAAATGATGTGCCTTTGGCTCGAGGCCCCAAAAACAGATGTCATTACAGGGGGTCTTCCCTCCATATTTATAAGGGGAGAGAAGACCATAATTACAGCTATGCCATTAGGCAATTCTGTTACGTCTTCCGGTCTGGGTGTTTATAGGTGGCTTCGCCGATCTCTTACTCAAAGATCCTTCGCGTTGCCTTCTTACCCTTCGCTGGTGGCTGTTGGTAACAAATACCCTTCGCATGATTCAGGGAGTCTTCGGCATTAACTCCAACATTAGCCCTCAATTGTTGATGTACTTTGTTAAAACCAAGGTCAGAAACAATTATTATTATAATAAAGATTATGTCGTGTGCTCTCCTGACTCATGCACGTGTTTGTCGTTTTTGATATGTACTTTTTTTTCGATTCTCGATGCTCTGCTTAACTCTATATATATCCGTAGTGATTGTCTTGTTTCTTCGCGCTGTTTTCGTTTTTGTAAGCTCTTGTCTTCATTGTTTTCGCTTCCACTCCTACCTTCGCGTCATCAGAGATCCCTTCCTCGCACTCTTTTTCAAGATGCCTAGTGATTGGAGATCCAGTGAAGAAAATGTTAGGAAGAAGGCGAAGGTCCATAAGTCGTCCTCCAAAGATTGCTCTGATAAGGCTGTAAACGAGGTTCGTCCTCAAACGGCTAGTGCTGCCGCTGCCTCGAAGCCCCCTTCGAAGGCTCCAGTTTCTTCTTCGAAGGATTCAGCGACTCGGCCGGTTTCTGACAAACCAGCCATGTCCTTTCGGCCTTCTAAGGTGTATAATTTGATGGATGTTATTACTGGGCCGAAGGGTGGAAATCAGAGTTCTGCTAAGACTTCGTCAGTTTTAAAAGAAACTCCTTCTAAGAGCCTTGCTGGTCCCGTGAAGGGTTCTTCTTCTTCTTCTTCAGCTGACGCTGGCAAATTTATGGTTTCTGAGAAGGCCAAGACCCAGGACAAAGATGCGAAGGCTGTTGCAACCGCACCTAGTACTGCTGGATCGAAAGCTAAGATCCAGGACAAGGATGCCGAAGCTGGTGTAATTGTGCCCGTCTCACCTAGATCGAAGGCTAAGATCCAGGACAAAACCCAGGCTGGTGTTCATGAGGCTTCGGGTGAGGCCCAGATTCAGGACAAGGATTTGGGTGAAGGTGCTGTTTCGGGTTGTCACCTTTCATTACTTAATATATCTGAGCTTCGCCAGATGGCTGCTAACTTGGGGACTCTTTCAGATCGCTCTGCGGTTCAGCTTCCGATAGAGCCTCATGTTCAACCCCGTGGTATTCTTAGCCCTTCGGCAGGTGGTGAACTTTTTCTACATTCTGTTTTTGAGGCGATGCAAGAGGAGTTTCTCCCTTTTTACGTGACTTTTGATTCTGTTGAAGCTGCCGAGGGGTCTTCGCTTGCTTGTGACGAGGTTCCAGCTAACACCTTCATCATGAGTGCTCAGGCTGCTGAGCCTTTTGTTGCTGCTGCTAACAGGATTCGGCTTCCCCAAGTGGAGGAAGAGCTGATGTCGCAGGGTGGAGATGCCTTGTACAAGTCTTTATTGTCTTCGCAAGTGAAGGTGAGTTGTCTCTCTTCTTTTTTTTTTTTTTGTACTTCGTTAATAGCCTTGTTTGCTCTGATTTCTTCTTCTTTTTGGCAGACTCTCGCTATTACCCATGCTTCCCTTCGCCAGTATCGGGAGCTGTCGAAGATGAAGAGTGATCGTGACACTCTTCGCAAGGACCTCGCTGCCCTTGAGATGAAGGTCAAGGAGAAAGAGGAGGCACTTGCTCTTAGCGAGAAATGCTTGGCTGAACTTGGTTCAGAGAAAGAGGTGCTCGTTAAGTCTGCCGAGGATTTTGAGGCGAAGGTGGCTTCTTTGGACAAGCAGGTTGAAGACCTGGATGCGTCCCTTGCGAAGGCTGTAAAAAATAACGAAGACCTCATTGCCAAGATTGATGCTGCTGATCAAGAGCTTGCTGGTCTTGTAAAGGCTGAAGAGCTTCGACTGCCTGACGTTTGTGGTCAGGTTCGAGATGCCCTTGTTTCTGTTGGGGCAGCACCTGATCCGCTGCCTGAAGATGCTTCAACTGAGCATTACCAAGGTTGGCTTACTGCCAACATCCCTTATGTCATTAAAGCTTGCAGAGCTTTTTCGAAGAATGCTGTGCAACTTGCTGTTCGGGATGTTCTTTTCTCGCTCAAAGCAGGGGGAAGTGATGCCTTGGCGAAGGCTATCGACGACTCTTTTTCTTTTGCTACTACTAACAGCACGCCTCCTGCTCTGATCGGAGCCCTCGTCAAGTTTGCTAATAATATTGACGAGTCTTTCTGGAACACGGTTCTTTCTATCGGCCAGCAGCCTCAGAGTGAGGTATAAACTCTTTTTGTTTGATTTGTATGGGATGTTACCCCTTCGGACTTGTACTCGCTGAGAATGTCGTGAAGACATGTGTTGTAAACTCGTTATTATTTCTACTTTTAATATTTGTTTGGCTTTGGATTTTTAGGATTCTTCTGACTTTTCCCTGAGCGAGTTTGCCACTCCGAAGACTTATTCTGACGTTGTGTCAGGGAAGTGTGCTGCTCCGGAGTCTTCGTCTGACGTTTCTTTGAGCGAGTTTGCGACTCCGAAGGCTTCTTCTGACGTTGTGTCAGGGAAGTGTGATGCTCCGGAGTCTTCGTCTGATGTTTCTTTGAGCGAGTTTGCGACTCCGAAGCCCTCTTCTCATAATTTGGCTCGTAATGAGCCTCCAATTGAGATTTTCAGTTTTCCTTCGGAGATTAATTTATCTAGCGAGTCGGACCCTTTGTCCCCCATCGAAGAGGGTGAGGGTCCCCTCATCTTTCCTCCAGGTAGCCATGTGGCTATTGGTAGAGTTTACCGTCCTGACGATAATGTTTTCGAAGGGCATCGAGGTTGCACGAAGCAAAGATCTCGTGGACGCCGCCCTCGGGGCGGTTCTTCTAGCAGTCGGGGTACAATCAAGAAGAAGAGTAGCGGCCTTCGCCGTCGTGATCCTCCTGTTTATTATGAAGACCCTTCTTCGCCCTTCGACACTGCTTCGCATGTTGAGCGAATGATCTCTTCCGGGGTAGTAGATCCCGTTTTTCAAAGGCCTTATTCGCCTTCGAGTGGATATGACATTGACGAGTTTAGCGTTGTATGTCACATGATGTTAGACTTAGGTCTTATTGTAAAGCAAGAGCCTGACGATGGTTCTCCTTGAATGAATTATGCTTTTGGGCTATTCTTTTGAAGAAATCCTCTTCGGCTTGCTTCGCTCTAGAATTGGTTTCTTTAATATCCTTGCGAAGCTTCAGCTTCTTGCGTGAGGACCTTCTGTTTTCTTGTGAAGATTGAAGTTTTCACGCTTGAAACTTGAGTTTGGATCTATGCCCTGCGAAGGTATTTTTTGCTGAATTTTTTTTCCAGTCTTTGGGAGAGATTATGCCTTTGCTTGGGCTCTTCTCTCGCGTATCTTAGCTTTTTTGCGATATTTTTGATTCTGAGGTAAGACTTTAAAGGAAAGGCTCAATTCCATAATTTGTCTTAATGCCTTCGATTTGTAACCTGGGGGCTTGGTATCATTTTTTTTTATGATATAAGCCCTCGAATTTGGGATGTACCAAATTGGTTTGTCCTTCATATATTCTTAGACTTTTCGTCCGATTTTCCTTCGTTCTAGGCCTTGGGCCTGATGGTTTTTGTTTTAGCCGGTGGCTTCTCACTTTGAGGCCATGGCTTTGCTTGCTTGTTCTGGTTTTTCGTTTTTTGGAGTTCAGAGAGCAAGTTTTTGTGATACTTTTGTATCTGAGGGATCTGTGTTATTTCTTATAACACATTGCCTCCAACCTGGGTTACACCAAGTTCTGCTTTGGTGTACCCTTCGCTTTGTTCTAGGCTTTCTGCCTGACTTTGTTTGTTAAGCTCGTGGCTTTGCCTTTTGATAAGGCTCCTCTGCAAATTACTCTGGAATTTTTTGAGGGTAAAAAGTAATTATAAAAATGTGATACAGTCTTAGAGGGTGCCTCGTTAAAAAACCTCACACCCTTCGCAGGGCTACCCTCGTGAGGAAAAAGAGCGCACCCCCCGCATGTCTTTTATGTTTTACACATAAGCGATGTTTGCTCTACCGAAGAGTCGTTCTGTTGACTCTTGGTAGTAGCGGTTCATGAAGTCTTGCAGTATCCTTGCCGAGTTCTTAAGGCTGACGATCTTGTAAGCTGGTATATCTTGCTCTTCTCTTATGAGATGGATATTCTTCCATTCAGGAGTTTCATTGTCTTCAATGGCTCTTGCTTGCAGCTGATCCCCGAAGACCCTAATCACAGAGATTGGTCTCAGAATTTTCATGCATAGATAAGCTTGATGTATGACAGTTTCGAACTTGTTAATTGACCATCTCCTGAAGATTGCGTTATAAGGGTAGATGAGGTCAACCACATCGAAGGTCACATCTTCAGTTCTTGCGTTTTCTCCTTCTCTGAAGGTTACTGGCAGTTCGATTTTCCCCATCGCTTGAATTATCTTTCCGGTGAAACCGACCAAAGGAATTCCTGCTGGTTGTAAAGTTTCGTTTTCCAGGTCCATTCTTCTGAGAGTTGAAGCGAAGAGGATGTCAGCTGAGCTTCCCCCATCAATCAGTATTCTGAGGACATCGAATCCCTTGATGTTTGCTTGGATCACCAATTGGTCTGAATGTGGTTGGTCCAGATTTCTTGCATCTTCTTCTCCGAAGGTTATATCAACATGGGACCACCTTGTCTTGACAAAAGGGGTCCCGAAGAGACGTGTTGAACCCTTCGCATGTGTTCTTTTCTAGTCCTCCTTGAGTCTAGCTGCTGTGTGGATCCTCCGGTAATGGCGTTTATTCTTTGCCTTCGCACCTCGCTGTTGGCTTCTGATTGCCTTGCATTGTTTTGATGATTCGTTTCTGGTGGTGGTGGTAGCGCAGCCAAACTTTGTGGTTGATGATAAGTGTGCTGTTGTAGTTGCTGCGAAGCTTCTGTTGGGTAGTTGACCACATGATTTACAGAATGCGAAGGATAGATTGAACGAGTGTTGCTTTGGGACCAGTCTTCGTGAAAGTTGTCTATGTGACGAATGGCTTTCTTTACTTCCCTGTTTGCTAACCAATTCTGCTTGTATGACAGGAAGTCTCGGCACTACTTAGTTGTGTGCCATTTACCTTCGCCGTGCAGTTCGCAAAACACGGTACGGGAGTTGGATTTGTTGTCACCGTCTCTGCTTCTTTCCTCGTGATCTTTGTCATGGTTGCTTCGCCCTTTTCCTTTTTCATCCTCTCTGGTGCTCTTCTCATATCCTCTTTTCTCTCTGTTTTCGAGATTGTGTACCCTTCGACTGCTGTGGTCTCTAGTGTTTTCTTTGTTTTCGTCATGCCTTCGATTTCAGCTTGATTCCCTGTCTTCTTTAGCTTTTTTCTCGTCTCTTGGCTGCTGAGTTTGCTTCTTTTCATCGTCCTTCTTTCTTCCGAACTCATCATCTGACTTTGCATACTTTTCGAAGATGTCAAGTAGTCCGAAGATTGTGGTAGGCTTCTTCCTTGCCAGCGAAGAGTGGAAAGGGCCAGACCTTAGTCCTTCCATCAAGGCATCAATTATCGTGAAAGCCCCTACTTCTCTGGCCTTCGACTTGATTTCCATAAATCTCTACATATATTCTCTGAGGCTTTCATCGCTCTTTTGCTTGCAAGAGAACAATTTTCCTTGATGCACCTCTTCAGCTTGGAAACCCTGAAAATTGTTTATGAACTCCTTATTCAGCTCGGACCATGAATTGATTGACCCCGGTTCTAAGGTGGAGAACCATGTTTTGGCAGTGCCCTCGATTGCCATCACCAGTGCCTTCGCGTATGTGGAATTTGTACCTCCGCCGGATTCTACTGCAGCTTCGAAGGACATCAAGAATTCTTTTGGATCAGATTTTCCTTGATATGCTTTAATCTTTGGCATCTTGAAGTTGATAGGCCAAGGCTCATTTTGCAATTCTTCGCTTAGGGGTGAAATTTCATTGAACATCGAGGTTGGTTGAGCATCTCTGCTTGTGCTGCTTACTTCGTAGACCACCTTCCCTTCGTTCTGCTTTTGCGTCTTTTTTGGACGATTCTGACTTAGCTTCTTCAGGTTGTTCATATCTTCGTTTACTTGGTTCAACCTTTCATCGATTTCCCTTTGTGTTTGCCTTATCTTCTGCAGCATATCTATCATTAGTTTGGACATCTTTTCTATGATTACCAAGCGTTTTTCCCTCTCAAGCCTTTCTTGCTCTATGATGCGAAGTCGTTCTGCTATAGAATCTGCTTCATCGTCTGCTGTTTCGTCACCCTCCAGAAGGACGTTTCCTACTTGCGAAGCGTCTCCGATGTTGTTTTGTATTCCTCTTTGAGCTTCCTCCTGCCTTAGAGCTTCCTCTTGTCTTGCAGCCTCTTCGGCTCGAGCAGCCTCCTCGGCTCGTGCGGCTTTGGTACGTGCTTCTTACTCTCTGGCGACTTTGGCTTCTTCTTCTCTAGCTTGTCTTTTCTTTTCAATCTCAGCGCGCTGTGTTTCAGCATCTATTGTCTTCGATGATCTGTCTTTTGCCATCTTGGGTTGTAAATGTGGTCGTGGGTTCGCCCCGCGTGACGGCGCCAAATGTTGGGGGATCGAAGGTCTCGTTCGACTCGGCGAAGCCCTCCAACGAAGAGTGTATGATGATTGTGTCCTTGCGAAGCCCTCCTGGCGTCTTCGGCGCTCGGATTGCTCCCGACGAGGCCTTTTCAACATCCCAAAGTCCTCGAGCTCCTTGGCGAAGCCCTCTTGAAATGTCCGCGATGCCGAACTAGGTTCAACTGCCCGGGCTGTTCCTTGGGTCTTACGTTATGCGTTGTTCCGAAGCCCTCAATCGTCCGCGATGCTGGGCGAAGGGGTTGAGGGACGACAAAGAGATGTGGACAGAGTAAATGATGTGTCTTTGGCTTGAGGCCCCAAAAACAGAGGTCATTACAGGGGGTCTTCCCTCCATATTTATAAGGGGAGAGAAGACCATAATTACAGCTATGCCATTCGGCAATTCTGTTACGTCTTTCGGTCTTGGTGTATATAGGTGGCTTCGCCGATCTCTTACTCAAAGCTCCTTCGCGTTGCCTTCTTACCCTTCGCTGGTGGCTGTTGGTAACAAATACCCTTCGCATGATTCAGGGAGCCTTCGGCATTAACTCCAACAGGATTAGATCACGGCAACATGGCAGCCCACAAAGCAGGGCGGAGCGTGAAATGGCAACACACCACTTCAATAAATGTCAAAACGAGGGCATCGCAGGCATCCATGTTGGACAGCCCGGTCACCATCCGAGACCAATTGTCGCCAACCCACACCGGACCTGTTGGTGTCGAACGGCGAAGGACAGGACCTGCCTCCCCGGCAGGCGAGGAACGCACAGCCCCGAAGAGATCGACGAGGAGCTTGATGCGAGATCCGAAAAAAAGGAAGACAAAAACGGCCCTACCGCCGCCGTCCTCCTCGCTGCAGAGGTTGTGCTGCGCAAGCCGGCGGCAACGAGGGGAGTGGAAGGAGGAGGAGAGTGTAACATCCCACCCTAATCATGGTCTAAATCTTCTGTTAGTGCACATTGATCACAAATGTTAATGATCACATTGGAGAAAATAAATTAAAAGCAAATCATTTGAAAATAGTCAAATATGAGCTTGAACTAGAACTTCAAAATTTTGTATGCAAGTGGGCCCATTTAAAAATTTCCTTGGCATCCAGGGGCAAAAAGAGATTTTTGGAGAGTTTTGTGGATTTTTCTACAAAAGGAAATGGGCTCAAATAAATCAAAGATCATTTGTCCAAAATCTGTCTTAACTGAATTTTAACTCAAAATTTAAATCGAATTAGGAAGAAATGCAATGAGGGAAGTTGTTCAGTTTAGTGAGACTTTTCAACCCTAAGTTTTTCAGATTTTTCCGAGCACAGGAGCATTGGAATTAAATTGCCGCAAATCAGCACATGGAAAATCATTGAAAATTCAAAATTTGCACTGTAGCGCCAGGTGTCGTCTCCGTCGCGCGCGTCTCTCTCTCTGCCCATCACTTCCCTTCTTTTCTCCACGAAACCGAGCCGCCATGAACGCCTCCACTGAAGCTCGCTGCTCGCCGCCGCTCTGCTGCTTCTCAAGCTCGACCCCAACAGAACAATGGGTGCGTATAGAGCCTCTCTAGCCACTCCTTGATACAAACTTCGAATTCACCCACCCTACAAATAGATCGACATGAAATTTCACCATGGTCGCCGGAGGAGCAACCGTGACTTCATCGTCGATTTCTCCCTCCACGGTGAGTTTCCGTTCGATTCCTCGCACACATACCTTCCTCAAATCCCTAAGCATCTATTTGTGTCACCCCTCGTGCAATCCCACCACCCAAATCAACGAATTTCAAGGATTTCTGGTCGCTGTCTGTAGCTCTGTTCTGATGAAGACGAAGGTGGCAATTTCGTAAATAACTCGAACTTGCTCAGAAATTGTACAAATTTCAAAAATCTATATCTAGAGTTATGGATATCCAAAAATTTCAAACTAAATGTTTTTGGAATCCTTGTAACAAGATCTATCCATTGGTGCAACATAAACATCTAAATACTGTGTAATTAATTCTCTAAAAATCAGAGAAGAAAAAAAGAATATTAATTGTATAAAAATATCTACACATGCAATAGGTCTGATTTTTGGCATGCGTATTCCATGTAGGCTCCCTGAACTTTTCCATGAAACCAGTTCTTAAAAATCAACTTAAATTAAGATTAATTTTAGTTTCAAGCTTCTAGATAAATCATTTTTAGTATTTTATTCCTGCACTTTTTGGAATCCAATTTTGGTTATATTGCTGTACATAGGAGTACCTTGCTAAATACAAATAAAAATTTAACCATTGATCATCCAGAACCATGTTATAGAAATTATAAAATGGAATCTTGGTTTCGACCTTTGAGAACCTTTAAATTCTGTAGTTAAATTGTGAAAATACTTCAAACAAAAGTGCCTTAAATCTTTTTGGAGTTGTTTCTGAACCTTACATCAACACTATCTCCAAGCCACTGTTTGTTTAGGCTTTAACCCACAAGGCATGTCGTTAGAAAAATATTTAACTTGATGCATACATATTTCTTATGATAATTATATAGGCTCCTATCAGAAATAGTTTGCATATTCACATAATGGTTGTACATGTAACTGTTTCAAACAACATATACGAATCTCAATCTACTTGTCACAGGTAGTTACTAAAATGGTAGTTTATACATGTTTTCCTTTGAACGTAAATCGGTTAGTCCAAGTAACTGAACAGATCATCTATGCATAAGCATGTAAGTGCATTTATACTTGGTACTCTAACCTACCCGTTATAGTTAAATAAGTGGCATCCATGCATCTCACGCCCCTGAGTATATACATGGTTTGCCCATCATATGCATGCATATAACTCCGACTTAAGTAATTAATTTTTGCATGCCCTCTTAAATATGTGAAGTAAACTTGTAACGCATAAGAATGTCTCCCTAGACACTAGGAGCATATAGCCTCTTTTATTTTCAAACCACCCTAAGATTAGTTGCTATGTAAATCTAGTTTATTTACTCATGGTTCTTTGAAACGACCCCATGCTTTAGTACTCAATATAGATTTTTCATAATAGATATGCACGCAATCACTATTAATAAAACATACGTGTGGCATCATTTTCACCATAGGAATTCATAGTAAATAGAGGTTTATACATAATGTCATACTTTGCATTCTCTCGAAAAAAACTATAGGGTAAATACTTTGTCGAGGTGAATATGGTCCTTATAAGACCAAGAGCATATCTTAAAACAAAGTATCACCGCAAATTAAATCCCAAACTTAGCGATAAGGTTGAGTAATGCTTTTATAAAGCTCACTTCACTTCTATGATGTTTGTACAAGCCATTGTTAGGCAATAAAAGAAAGCAACCAATGTTTAATGATGAAACTAACTTCCTCTCCCTTTGAAAAGAATGCTTCAAGTGAAATTCGATAAAGCTATAACCTCAACCTCAGACCACACCCCTTATTGTTAATGAAGTTCAGTTTTATTTTAGTCACGACGAATGTTGCCTTGTTGTTAACTAAATCAAACAGGTCACCATTCACTCTTTATTCATGCATTCTAAATTTGCATCGCATCACTTTATATTGTCATTTAGGATGCGAAGGTGGAACCGAAGATATGGGAATCATCACCGTGGCGAACTTGGTGCTGCTACTAACATATTGGAATGTGCTAACTTTGCTCAAACCCAAGGCAAGCCCCGGTGTACTCCTATGTTTACAAAGTTTTTACCTTTTCTCACATGTACTTCGAGTCATAAATTGTGCATTTAAGTTTTAGGAGTTGTATGGAACCGTAGATACATTTGCCTTACATGCTCCTATGGGTGGGTTCAGTTTTGTACAGCCGCTCGGTAGATTTTGCTAAGCTTAAGGTTGTGTCATCGATAAAAATCGAGTGGTATGGAGCCCGCTCGGTGTAAGTGGGGTCAGATTTACTTTATGTTCTCACATGATGATGATAATGAATTTGAGACCGAACGGGGAAGTTTCCTGTGTAGGTTGGGGTGACAAGGCTCGCCTTGTTCGCCATAGCCCCGTTTGTGTCGGTTGAGGACCGTTCGTTGTGACCCCGCTGAGCAAGTTTGAACAGTACCGAGTGCATGCTAGTAGAATGGGAACTAGTAAACTGAGTAGCTCGATGTTGTATGTGTTGGACGGTGCACCCCCTCTCTTTTGGTGATGAAGATGGAATGGTGGTTGTGGGTTTGTGTAGGAAGGGAGGGCACACGGGCTAACCACGGATTGCCTGACGCGGGTGTCGCGTGGAGGACGTGTGCTCGGGAAAGGGGAAATCGGCTCGACCTTACGATGTCTTGTGAAAAGTTGCCGTGCGTGACTCTTTTGAGTGTGCGTACGTCGTGTATTCGGGTTTCGCCTGCAGGTGTAAATCGATTCGAATCGCCGTCCCTCGCGGTTATTGAGTACCACTTGTTCACTGCGTCACATCGTAGTAAGAAGTGCACATGATGATGTTTATATGCTATTGTACTTCAATTAATTGTATTGCAACCATGTATTGCTTAGTGTAGGTGGCTAATATTTATATTAATGCAAGAACCCTTTTAATTTAGCTAAAATATGAAAATAAGGATCAATTATTAGTGTTGTTTTTCGATTAAATTTCAGCAACCTGGTCAACCCTCTGCATACTAGAAGTCGATCTTAGAAGATTATTTTGACGGGTAAGACTTGCTGAGTATTAGTTGCTCAGAGTTTGTTGTTTAAAATTTTGTTGCAGGTATTCTTAATTGTAGTTTCTGTGATTGTTGTGGCAAAGTGGTGTGGGAGGGTGAGCCGCCCAAGGACTGGTCCATTGAGTGGGTTCCCTCCTCTCCCAACCCGGAACAAGGTGAGTGAGATCGTGTCTACGGGCCGGACATGATTTCCTTGTAGATATGTATCGTCGTGTGTTTCGCTTCCGCTAGTGCTTATGTAATCGAATTGCGAAGTCTTTTATGTAATATTAACCGAACTTCGAACTTTGTATCCTATGTTAATCATGGAACCAATGTAATAACTGAGCTTGTTGTAAAATTAGTTTACTTATGCTTATGTGTGTGGTCCTGTGCATACTTGCTTCGTCAAGTATCCTCCGATTATGATCCTGGTTAACCAAACTCCTCATTAATTTGAGGTGAGGTGCTACAGAGAGAGTCAAGTGGCGGTCCGGTGGGAGTGGTCGCCCGTGTCGCCTGGAGTGCGACGCGGGGGGCAGAGCTTTTTTTCACATATTTTTCAATGTTTTTACACACCACTAGTGTACACCGAAGTTTACCATATTTTTCAATGTGAATGTTTAATTTGACCCTCCTCAAGACTTGCATACTATTGCTTGGTTCTTTCCATGCTCATTTTCTGGCTCCGCTCCTGTGGGAGATGCACCACCCGTGACAGTCTTCATCCTGGTTTGCCACCAGCAGCATTGTCACGCTCTTTTCTTCGTCGTCCAACTTCCATGCTGCCGCGCTCGTGTAGAGTGGATTTTCTGAGGACATCCTAACTTGCAGATGTTATCTATATTATCCATGCACTCTATCCAATGATTCTCATCAACTGCTATAGTAACATATACTGTAGCAAATGATGAGAGCCATCGGATCGAATACATAAATGATACAGATAGTATCTGCAGCTTAGGATATCCTCATCTAGGATTTTGCCCACGCTCGTGCCGGTAGGCGGCACCACGGCAGCCGATTCGCAATACGCGGCCGAGACGACTCATAGGCATAGCACGATTAACTGTTAGGTTGCGTGTCTGAACATGTGATTCTTCAGCTAATGAAATCCATCAATTGTTCTCCCGATTGAAGGGGGTGGTATGAACTCAAGGCGAAGCAGCAATGCACTGCAAGTTTCAGGCTCAGGTTATGGTCCACTTCACTAGTCAGCCTTGTGCGTCCTTCGTGTTTACTGTATTGAAAGCATTAAAGCTGGAAATTCTTCGACCCTGCCTGTGGAAGATTGCAGAAAGGGAGGCCAGAGACTGCAGCGAGGATCATCAGTTAAGTTACCGTCTCTAGCGACTTGTTGGCCGGGTAGGACAAACTCCTCTGGGCACGATGACACTGACACAAAATAATTTTCAGGCGTTTTTAGAGGGTTTTAAATAAAGAAAATTTAGTACTAAATAAAGTTTAATGACAAAACCTTTTTACAGATGGGTACATCTTTACGAGACAAATCTAATGAGCCTAATTAATCTATGTTTTGCTACAGTCATGCTACAGTAAACATCATCTAATCATGGCATAATTACCCTCATTAGATTTGTCTCGCGAATTAGACCAGAGTTCTGTAGTTAGTTTTGTAATTAAACTTTATTTAATATAGCTTATCTAGAGTTTAGACCCCTCTAAAATTTAGACCCCTTATGCGCCGAACACCCCTCACGTCATACATGCTTATTTCTGGACTATTCCTTTTTTTTTTGCGAGGGATTTCTAGAGTATTCCTGAATCCTGATGTCTACAGAGGATAAAAAAATGCATAAGAGCGAAAAAATATTATATGTCAAACAGTAACGATATCAACAGAGCCTCATCGATATGATTTCTTGTCATCATAATACTAAGCACCTTGCTACTATCATGTTCGCCAGTTTGGTTCAACTGTTCAAGGTTCCAAGCGTTGATGATTGTTGAGGCAGTCTCGCAGTGCTGCTTCAGAATAAAACCACCGAATATGAATTGCATTCTCTTTGTTAATGATGCAATCACGTATGATACACCATATGCACAGCTCACCGTGTAGTGAACGGTGAAACTACGTCCAACACAGTATTAAGTATTTCCACGCAATTCAGCAGATACAGAAGATTAGATAGTCCAATATCACTGAATAAACCATAGGAACGTACATAAGTTAAGCAAAGGCCGTCAAGCAGCCATATATATGTTCCATTACACTTCGAGCATTTAAGAATAATCTAGCTGGGACTCCAGCGACGGACTATTGGGAAGAGATAATAAGAAAACACAATATCTAATCGATCCATCGGTATCGTCTATGCTCGGCGGCCGGCAACTAGTCCGCTTGCGCTTGCCCCGCTTCACCATGCGCTCGATCTCCTCCTTGCTCAGCCTTCCACTTTTGTAAGAGATGTTGATGTTGTTGGTCGACCCGGTTGTCATGTGACTCGTGTCCTTTGCAGAAACATTCAAAACGCCATTCGTATCAATGTCGAAGGTGGCTACACCCTTAGGTGCTGGGGGCACGCCGGTGAGCACGAACTTGCCAAGGAGATTGTTGTCCTTGGTGTTCGCGCTCTCTTCCTCGTACATTGGAAAGTTCACACTGACCTGGTTGTCGTAGAAGGTGGCGAATTTCTTCGTCTTCTTTACGGGGGAATGGCTGTGTTCCGTGGGATCGGATCACCATGCTCATTGTATCATTATTCCTGATTCGGACACCAAGCGAGAGCGGCGTGACGTCGCACAGAACCATAGGCAACCTCATCCCCATTGCCGTTCCCTCCACTGAGTACGGAGGCATGGATGGCCGCGCCATAGGCAACGGCCTCGTCGGGGTTGATGGTCCTGCAGAGCTCCTTCCCATTGAAGAATTCCCGAAGCATGCTCTGCACCTTGGGGATGCGGGTGGAGCCGCCCACGAGGACGACGTCCTCGATCAAGCTCCTGTCCATCTTGGCATCTTGGAGGCACTTCTCAAGAGCGTCGATGCACTTGCTGAACAGGCCTTTGTTGAGCTCCTGGAACCGGGAGCGCGTGATGGCTGTGCAGAAATCGATGCCGTCAACTGAACTTTAAATTTTGGTAAGCATTACATATGAGTAGACACAACCTCATATGAAATGGCACGATGTGTACATCGTATTGTACTCAATTTAGTGGTATATTCAAGTAGATTAGTCATGAAATTAATGAAGTATATTTGGTAAAATTTCTATTGATAAGATACTCTTAAAGTGTAGCGTCGTCATTAAATTTATCCTCGGGTTTTTGTACCCTTAAATTACATAATCAACACCTTCAGTTGTTTCATTTAAGTCAATATACTCTGAAATTGCAGAATGGACAGCTTAAGCTTCTCCGATTATGTCACTTATGTCCTAATTAATTAGATCTTACACTCTACTCACTGAAGTGGCAAGCCAACTACGATGACGCGGTCTAGCATAACCACCGCAGCTGGTCATCTCATCAACGCGCTCAAACTTACGGATATACCACATCACATATTTGACAATGCAAAACCACTGCAGCTGGTCATCTTATCAACACAGCTATACACCTCACTTTTAAGCCACACAGGATAAAAGCGTAGCTTATGGTGAATATAGGGGTGAAACTGAAAAGTGTATTGTTTCTTTTCCTTGGAGAAACATAAGCTAGCGTACCCATTTTCACCCCCACAAATAGAGAAACAATGCCTTGGATTAGCAGGCTGCAGCGAGTGCAGTGGAATGGTTTGGTACTCTTAATTCCAATAAAAATAAACGTACCGAAATGAGTACTAAAATGTTATGCGCAAAAGGAAGTCATTCAGTATTAATTTTCTTTTTACAGAAAGATTAGCAAGTCTATTATATATATAATTGATCAAGAAACGGAGTCATCACGTTCGCTCTAAAATGCTAGAAATTTCCACGTTAATCCGAGAAAATAAGAAGAGAAAATTACCCACCACTGCCATTATAAAACAATTAGTCACAAAACCCCCTATAAATATTTATAAAATAGCTAAATTTGGAATAATAAAAAATAGCCAAAATACCCCACACCTATTTCTAAATTACCCACCATGCCATTATAAGCACAAAAAAAAAAGCTAAATCCGAAATAATAAAAATAGCCAAAATACCTCTCATATCTTTATTTCTAAATTACCCACCGTGCCATTAAGAGGCAAAAAATCAAAATAATAAAAAATAGCCGAAAATACACCTAATTCTTGTTTCTAATTTACCCACCATACCATTATGATTTACGAGTCCAAAAACAACTGAATTTGAAATAATACAAATAGCAAAAAAATACACCTAATTCCTATTTCTAAATACAATATTATAAAAATACATCACCATATGTCTACCTGGTACATTCTATTATTTTTAGCATGACACATTTTCTTCAAAAGATTTATTTGTAGCAGACACTTTTTTTCCTACCATGATATATATTAGTTGTTTAGCATGGCACATTACAAATGATGACTCATCTCAAACTCAAATTGAGAGATGGTGAGAATTATACAACCTATTTCTACTGTTGTATAAATGTAGCATATAAAAAATAATAAACTATGTTAAACTTATATAATATTATAAAAATATTTTAAATAGTATAATAAGTCTAGCCGCGCATTGGTTAGTTGGCCTAGTTCAGTTGCATCGATGCAATGTGCTCAAAAACCAAAAGTAAGGACAGTGAATCGGTGAGCATGGACATGTGCCGCTGTGCTGCTCCATCACAACTCACAAGTCCTGGCGCTGGCCGTGCAATTATACCTCGCTCTTGCATCGACTGGTGCTACCGTTTCGCTCGCAGGGCCTGAATACCCGGCTGTCACAAGCAATTGCAGGAGCAGCGGGAAGAAAGGGGTGATGGGCCACAGAGATTTGGATTTTCGTTTACAAGGTTCCATGGATGATGGATCAAACAAGTAGAAGGGGGCTCGCTCGTGTGTTGCTAGTTTCTTTGATTGCCAGGCTGCCAACCATGCCTATCCTCATGTCTACTGAATAATTTTACTTGTTCTTATTCACTGAACAATCCTTTTTTTTTTTTGGAAACATATTCACTGAACAATCCTACCAGTACTTTGTGCACATAACATATTGGTTCGTGTCAACTTGCCATCTACCGGCCGCATCTTTTTCCTGAACTAGCGATGCCCCGAGCTCAGCTGCCGCCGCGCCAGTTGCGCCCTCCACTCGCCGCCTCGCCGGCACAGTCCTACGCTGAACCACGCATGAATAAAGCTCCACGGCCACCCAAAGAACTGGGACGAAAATGGACATCCGCCGTTGACTGGAACAAAGCTCCGCGGCCATCCAGCGCTGCTCCTTCCTGGCGGCTTCCAAACGGCCAAGTTCAGCCTACCACTAAGGAACAGAAATAACAGATCCAGCTGTAACATGCTGCTGTTAATTTCTCTTAAAAAAAACATGCTGCTGCTAACTCGGTGTTGCACTATGATCTTCCATGTCGACGCTCGAAACCACCCCAGCAAGGTTCCTTCCGCTGGTGAGCCATTGCACCGGTTTCCTTTTTGCGACGTTTGCGTTGCCGGAGCCTGAAACGAAGCAGTAAAATGTTTGCACAACCTGAACAGTGGTCTCAGTTAGTGGAAGAATTCAGTGTCATCAGTATGTTTGCAGCGAAACTTCTCATCGTATAAAAGAGGCGCATTGCTGCTCTATGTGTTTGCAAGTTTGGTTGCATCGTGGTATTCTGAGTGCTTCAGTCCCAACTCTCTTGCTTGATGGGTTTTCAGCGTGTAATGAATATTATTTTAACGACATAACTAGTGGCAATCACATCACTTAAAACGTAAAACTCCTTGACAACACATAAATATTTCTATACGGAAAACTGAGACTAATGCATTTCATAAAATTAAATATAGAAGAAGATTACCTCTTTTGTTGGTGCGTGCTTTGAAGGAAGACCGCCGGGGAGTTTGACTCAAGCTGCATCGAGGCATTGTTGCTGGCCGTCAAGTCGTGTACTGGGACGCTCCTCCTTCCTGGTACTGTAGCGCACACTAGCTGGTACTGTAGGACGAGTAGTACTGCTCTTCTCTTGCCCTTGCATTTCTGAGAACGGAGATGGCGACCTCGTCGGAGGTGAAGTGCGGCGGCCCGGCGGTCGGCATCGACCTGGGGACGACGTACTCTTGTGTGGCCGTGTGGCGGGGCGACCGCGGCGAGGTCATCGCCAACGACCAGGGCAACCGCCTCACGCCGTCCTGCGTCGCCTTCACCGACACCGAGAGCCTCGTCGGCGAGGCTGCCGTGAACCGGGCCGCGCTCAACCCCGTCAACACCGTCTTCGGTAAGTTACCACACCCTGTTTTCCCTCACCTTCTCAGTAGCATTTCCCTTCACAGCTGTTCGTCGCTGCCGCTTTCCTATAAAAGTAGTTTATGCGCATGCTGCGTGTGGTGATTTTAATCTGCTTGCTAGCACAGATGTTTATTCAGTACTACTCCAGGAAGCGCAAAGCTTGATTGCTGCCGGCTCATGGCTGAGGTACTGTAGTTTAGGACAGTTTTCAAGATCGATCAAATCACCGACACCTGCCGAACAAATCCGGGCAGATTTGTTCCGTTGCTAGTCCAACCTTCTTCTCAAGATGCCTAGTATTTTGTTCAGCTTCTGTTCAAATTTCTGGATTTTCTTTTCCTATCCTCTGGTTCAATGGGGTACCTTTTCTTCTTCCGCACAATTTGTTGTTTTCTCATGTGGTGATTTGTGTCTATTATTTGAGAAGCAGAGAGAGACCCAGATGTTTATTCTGTCGTTGGAATTGCAAAGTTAGGTTGCCACCGTCTCATGGCTCACTGCAGTTTCAGTCACTTTCCAAGATCGGTTAATCACAGTAACATCTGCCGAACAAATCCGGGCAGATTTGCGCCGTTGCTCCAAGCTTCTTCCCTAGATGCCCAGTGCATTGTTCAGCCCTGTTCACGAAAATTGTTGCCTTTCCTTTTTTTAACCTATATCCTCTTGTTTTTAATGGTGCATTTTTTTTGTTCTTCTGCACAACTTATTCTTTAGCTACTCCCACTCTCTTAGCTCATCATTATTAAGGCAGTATCAGATCATATCAAATATTCTTGATAGAATATACACTTGGTTGACTACGTAACTAATTTCGTGCAGAAGTAAAGCGACTGATCGGCCGCCGATTCAAGGATGAGTCTGTACAAGAAGACATCAAGTTGTGGCCTTTCAAGGTCGTCGCTGGTCACGAGGACCGGCCGATGATCGTGGTTGAGTACAAAGGTGACAAGAAACACTTCTCACCCGAGCAGATCTCTGCCATGGTGCTGGCAAAAATGAGGGAGACTGCCGAGGTCTACCTGGGCACCACGGTCAAGAACGCCGTGGTCACCGTCCCTACCTACTTCAGCAACTCTCAGCGCCAGGCCACCATGGATGCTGGTGCCATCGCGGGCTTGAATGTCATGCGCATCATCAACGAGCCAACCGCCGCCGCTATTGCTTATGGCCTGGACAAGATGCCTGTTGCCAAGGAAGGGAGAAATGTTCTAGTCTTCGATCTTGGCGGAGGTACATTAGATGTCTCCCTGCTCCGCATTGATCCAGGTTTCGACATAGGCATGCGTGTCTTCGAAGTGAAGGCCGTTGCTGGTGACACTCACCTTGGCGGGGCGGATTTCGACAATGAGATGGTGAAATACTCTCTGCGGGAGTTCTTACGGAAACACCAGAAGATAGGCATCAGAACCAACAATAAGGCTCTCCGGCGGCTGAGGACTGCCTGCGAGCAAGGTTTTCAAAACCGCCAGAAACCGGGCGATTTTCGCGAAAACCGGACTTACCGGTCCGGTCCGGTAAGTCCGGTTCACCGGTTTTTTAATTTCGAATTTGAAATTTTTTGAAAATTTGAAAAAATTTGAAACAAAAAATATGTAAAAAAACTAGAAGGAATTTGGAGAATATTGGTGGAAACCAATCTCAAAGAATCGTTCATTTGGTTGGGCAAAAAAATCGCCGAAGTGTTCTGGGCGAGAAAAATGAAAAAAAAATTTTAAAAAGTCACCTTATCCACTCCCTACTCCATTATTCTTCCCCCACTGGCAAAGTCTTCCCTCACCCGCAGAGTCCCCGACGCGGACGCACGCCGCCGCGCTCGATCCGCCGGTCGCCGCCGTCGAACCGTCGCCGGCGAGCCGTAATCGGTCGATTTGCCAGGAAACCGAAGGCTTCGCGTCGGTTACCGACCGATTCGGCTCGGTAACCGACAGCTGCGCCGGCTCCCAAGCCGCGGGCCGAGGCGGCACGGTGGCCGCGGCGTCGGTAACCGGTCGATTTGGAGTCGGTAACCGACGCGACCGGCGCGGTTTCGTCAGCGGCCGCGCGGCCCAGAGGTGAGGTGGTTGCAATTTTTTTTTTTCTGATTTTTCATTTTTGAATGATTGTATCTGTTGTCAATGAAGCTCGTAGATGTCTTATGGTATAGTTTGAAAATGAAGGATTCCAGTTTATCAAATTTTCGTATAGCTCGCAAACTAGGGATTAAGAAATACGACATGTCGATGATATAGTGAATTGCTTGTGTCATTGTGGATGAAATTGTGATTTTCATACAAGTAAATGTGAATTTGATGCAGCCACAATGGGTGATCGCGACAAAGATACTGTTTGGGAACATGGAGAGCCTAGGGGGGCCGGATTTCTACGCAAGTATTGCAAATTAGAGAGGAAGGGTGGTGGTGCCACAAGGTTGAAGGAGCACTTGGCAGGACGTGGAAGTAATGTGGTGCATTGCATGTTCGTTCCAAAAGATGTTTGTGACTACTATCGCCGTGACATTGATAGAACTAAGCAGAAGACTAAGGAACGACTAAGGAACTATTCACTACCATTTGCAGGTGAGACCTACTTCACTCATGCTACGCAGGATCAAGACCATGGCGCTCCTACCGAGAAGAGGACAACAATGCCGGGATCGGGGGACACAAGTAGGCAACATCATCATGGCTACGGGAGTGAGTCCTCACACTCTTACGATTACCGCTATTACTCTCTTCCTGAATCAAGTGATAGCTCAAGTAACTATGGACATGGAGGTAGTCATTGCTCAAATGATTATTACTCGTACTCTATTCCTGAAGTGAATCAGCAACCACGAGAAAAATGGGTCTTTGAGTGGGTAGAGCCTGAATTTTATAACATGTTGCTCTCACAATGGCAAACAAACCATGCTTGGAACAATCAAAGTTGGAGTGAGTTCAGGGCACACTTGTTGGCTACACAAGGAATCCAGGTCATGTCAATTGATGAATACAACGCTATGAACAATCCGCAATCCGACGTCATATGATCTTGACATGTATCCATTGTTCAATGCTGATGTGCACAAAACTACGTGTATTATGTTCAAAACTATGTTCTATGTTTAATTTCATCAAGAACTATGTATCGGACATTTTATGTTGAACTTTGTGTGAATTATGGTATGTTGTAGATTGGTGCAATCTTTTATCAATTCTATGTTCTCAATGTGTGGCTAATCATTTTTATAATATGTCACCAAAAATCATGCAAAAAAATCCAACATTTTAAGCCATTTTTTGTTGATTTTCAATTCTACGTAAAAAATCGAGGAAACCGACCGGTTACCGACACAAACCGGTCGGTAACCGGTCAAAACCGACCGGTTTCGTCGGTTTCCAATTCGAAAATTCAAATTTGAATTTTCCGTCGATTTTCGACCGGTTACCGCGAAAATCGGTCAAACCGGGGTTCTCGGCGTCGGGCGGTTTCCTCGGTTCCATCGGTAGTGCTAACCTTGCCTGCGAGAGGGCGAAGAGGATGCTGTCTTCCAGTTCACAGACCACCATTGAGGTTGATGCACTCCATGAAGGCATCGATTTCTACACAACCATCACCCGCACCCGATTTGAGGAGCTCAACAAAGACCTCTTCAGCAAGTGCATCAAGGCTGTTGAGAAGTGCCTCAATGACGCCTTGATGGATAAGAGCAGTGTCCATGATGTCGTCCTCGTGGGTGGCTCCACCCGCATCCCCAAGGTGCAGAGCATTCTCCGGGACTTCTTCGATGGGAAAGAGCTTTGCCGAAGCATTAACCCTGATGAGGCCGTCGCGTATGGTGCTGCCATCCAGGCCTCCATTCTTAGTGGAGAAACAGGCGATGGAACGGTGGGGGATATGCTTTTACTTGATGTCACGCCGCTCTCTCTTGGGATTGAGGCAGATCTCGGGGATATAGAGGGTATGATGAGTGTGGTGATCCCGCGGAACACCGCCATTCCCACCAAGAAGATGAAGGTATTTCGGACGATTAAGGATAACCAGGTCAACATGCGCATCTCAGCGTACGAGGGCGAGAGCGCGAGCGCCAAAGACAACAACCTGCTTGGTGAATTCATGCTCTCCGGCATCGCCCCGGTGCCCAAGGACACATACTGTGTTGATGTCACCTTCGACATCGATGCCAATGGCGTCTTGAACGTTTCGGCGCAGGACAGAGGCACCGGGAAGACAAACAACATCTCCATAAGTAACCACAGCGGCCGGTTGCGCAAGGATCAAATCGACCGCATGGCACTGGAGGTTAAGAGTTGCAACGGGAGCGCTATGGAATCAAGGGAAGAGAAGGTGGCTAAGAGAATTAAGCTTGGAAATTGATTCTGCAGCCTTATATCGGGGCGTATTGGCAGGTCCTGCTGCAACGGCTAATTTTATCCGACTTGTTCTCCCTAAAAATTAAGTCACACAGAACTTGATGCTTAATGCTAGCATTATTCTGCAATTTATGGCTTGGCATATGTAGCCTAAGCATGTGCTTTCGTTGTCTATGGAACCCTGTTTTAATTGATGATACTCGACTGCTAGAGTGATCTTCTTTTATATCTGTTTCACTGTTGGGAATTGATGTTGCATTGTTTCGTTCAGAACTTCAGAGTATACCGTATAGCATGATTATAAGTATGGTTCTGTCCAGTAAAGTTTTAAGCCAAATTTGTAATCTCGTACTACAATACATAAATCACAACACGAATATACTACACATTTTCCATACAACAAAATTCCATACATTTTGGTCACGGCAGAATTCAAAGTCTGAAAAATCCACAATTCATTTGCAAAAAGAATCCTCGGCCTGGTATGTATTTCAATGTATTCTGTTGTATCATAATTTTTTTTCTTTGAGGTACAAGAACAGGCCAGCTTTATTCAGCTGTAATCGGGTTGAAATTTCAAATGCAGTACAAGTACTGTTCTTGTTCATGTACAGTATTTTTCTCGAAATATACATGTACAGTAGTATCAAAGTTGTAAAATTGTTCTTGTTCCCCTGCTGTACCTTACGAGTACTAGTATTGTCACATATATTATGGAACAGTTTCATTTCATCTGGGGGACAACTTAATTTCAAATGTGGTCTAGCTTGAACTAATTTGTTGGACCTCGAAAGTTCATGTGATTCAACTTTGTTTTTTCAAATAAGAAAAAAGAATTGTATTGTGACTTAAGTGTGCTCAAATAAAATGTGGTTCCCAACTTACAATCAAATTTCATAATTTATTGATCATGTGCCACATCAGTCTCCCTCTTTCTGAAGCAGATTAGCAGGAAGACACCCATCAACTGTTCTCCCGATTGGCGATTGGAAATTGATGGTATGAACTGGCCATACGAAAATGCTAACACACAGGTACCTGTCCGCTCAAGGTGAAGCAGCAATGCACCGGAAGTTTCAAGCTCAAGGTTATGGTCCACTTCACGTCAGCCTTGTGCGTCTTTCGTGTTTTTTATTCAAAGCACTAGGCCCCGTTTGTTTCCACCCCTCTAAATTTTAGACCTCTAAAATAAAAAAAAAATTGTTATTTAGGAGCATTAAATAAAATTTAATGACAAAACCTTTTTGGCAGATAAATGCTCATTTCGAGACGAATCTAATGAGCCTAATTAATCTATGTTTTATTACAGTGATGCTACAGTAACCATCATCTAATTATGGCTTAATTACTCTCATTAGATTCGTCTCGCGAATTAGACCCGGGGTTCTGCGATTAGTTTTGTAATTAAACTTTATTTAATACTTTTAAATAACAAAATTCTTTTTGATGTGATCCTTTTAAAATTTAGACCCCTGAAAACGAACACCCCCTAAGAAACTTCTTCAACTCTTGGTACCTGATTGTGGAAGATTTGCATGCAGAAAGGGCGGCCAGAGACTGCAGCGAGGAGCACCAGTTGTTACCGTCTCTAGCGACTTGTTGGGTGGGATAAGCTCCTTGGGCAAAATGGCACATAGATAATTTTCACGTCATGCTTATTGCCAGACTCTTCCTGATTCCTGTGGTCTACGTACAGAGGATAAAAATTGCAAGAGCTTAAATAGAATTCTATGTCAGACAGTAACGATGTCAACATAACCTCGCTACTATAAAGCACCTTGCTCCTATCGTGTTCGCCAGTTCGGTTCAAGGCAGTCGCAGTGCTACTTCAGAATGAAACCACGCCTTGGAATTGCATACTCTTTGTTAATGATGTAGTAATCACGTATGATACACCATGCTTTGACTATGCACAATCATTATGTAGAGAACGGTGAAACTAAATCCAACACGATGAGTTTTTCCATGCATGTAGAGCGTTCAGCAGATACAGAATATTACACCAATAGTCCTATATCACTGAAAAAACCACGTTTTCAGTTACTAGGAACGTGCATAAATTAAGCAAAGGCCGTCAAGCAGCCACAGGTTCCATTACACTTCGAGCATTACGAATAAAATGGGACTCCAACGACTGACTACTGGGAAGAGCTAATACGAAAACACAGTATCTAACTGATCCATCGTCCATGCGAGGCGGCCGGCAACTACGGTGCAGTACGCTTGCGCTTGCCCCGCTTCACCATGCGCTCGATCTCCTCCTTGCTCAGCCTTCCACTCTTGTAAGAGATGCTGATGTTGTTGATCGACCCGGTTGTCATTTCCTTTGCAGAAACATTCAAGACGCCATTCGTATCAATGTCGAAGGTGACCTTGATACTGGCTACACCCTTGGGTGCTGGGGGCACGCCGGTGAGCACGAACTTGCCAAGGAGATTGTTGTCCTTGGTGTTCGCGCTCTCGCCCTCGTACACTAGAAAGTTCACACTGACCTGGTTGTCGAAGAGGGTGGTGAAGTTCTTCGTCTTCTTTACTGGAATGGCTGTGTTCCGTGGGATCACCACGCTCATTGTATAATCTTCCCTGATTTCGACCCCAAGCGAGAGCGGCGTGACGTCGTGCAGAACCATAGCCATCTTCATCACATCGCCGTTCCCTCCACTGAGTACGGAGGCCTGGATGGCCGCACCGTAGGCAACGGCCTCGTCGGGGTTGATCGTCCTGCAAAGCTCCTTCCCGTTGAAGAATTCCCGGAGCATGCTCTGCACCTTGGGGATGCGAGAGGAGCCTCCCACGAGGACGACGTCCTCGATGGAGCTCTTGTCCATCTTGGCATCGTGGATGCACTTCTCAAGGGCATCAATGCACTTGCTGAACAGGCCCTTGTTGAGCTCTTCGAACCTGGAGCGGGTGATGGTTGTATAGAAGTCTATGCCATCATGGAGCGAGTCGACCTCAATGGTGGTTTGTGCAGTGGAAGAAAGCATCCGCTTCGCCCTCTCGCATGCTGTTCTCAGCCGCCTTAGTGCTTTCTGATTGCTCATGATGTCCATTTTATTGTGTTTCCTCGAGAACTCCCGCAAACAGTAGTCCACCATCATGTTGTCAAAGTCCGCCCCACCAAGGTGAGTGTCACCGGCGATTGCCTTCACCTCGAAGCGGCTCGTTTCCATGTTGGTGCCCGGATATATGTTGAGGAGGGAGACATCAAAAGTGCCACCACCAAGGTCAAAAATCAGCACCGTCCTTTCTCTGTCTCTTACATGTATCTTCTCAAGACCATAGGCGATGGCGGCGGCGGCAGGCTCGTTGATGATGCGCATGACGTTTAGGCCAGCAATGGTGCCTGCGTCGATGGTGGCCTGGCGCTGGGAGTTGCTGAAGTAGACTGGAACAGTGATCACGGCGTTCTTGACTGTGGTGCCGAGATAGACCTCGGCGGTTTCCTTCATCTTTGCGAGCACCATGGAAGATATCTCCTCAGGCGTGAACCATCTCTCATCGCCTTCAGACTTTACCACAATCACTGGCCGGTCCTCACGACCCACCACGACTTTGAAAGGCCACAACTTGATATCTTCTTTCACAGACTCATCAGTGAATCGTCGGCCAATTAGACGCTTTACCTCTGCAAGAAAAATGTAGCCATATGATCAA
The DNA here is from genome assembly GCA_007726485.1 of Eragrostis curvula. Lineage (NCBI taxonomy): Eukaryota > Viridiplantae > Streptophyta > Magnoliopsida > Poales > Poaceae > Eragrostis > Eragrostis curvula. The sequence goes on from CM017443.1 coordinate 36,155,387, forward strand.
TCGGGTGAACCATTCATACATGACTGCTAGGTTCAACATAATGATTTGTATGTGTTGTCATTTCTTTAAGAATCGAATCACAATCAAATGAAAGAACAGCATAAATAGCATAGTTCCACTAATTTTTTAACAAGTTATGCCATTTGCATTGAAAGTAAAACCTGGTAAAAAAATACTAAAATTTTATTTAGTATACCAGAAATTAGCTTTGGAAATGCTCAATCGAGATTTTTTTATTCCAATTTAGCTACAAACATCGTTCCTCTAATAAGGTTGCGCGCAAGTTGTCGGTGCAGCCAGTTAACAAAATAATAATTCTGTGACTTTTAAATGAGCTGCTTATAATTTATTCTTCCCGTTCCTTTTCTTTTTCCAACACACACATAAAAAAGAAATGAAGGTTGCGTGCTCTAAATTATCAAATTTTGTCCTTGGTAGGGGTAGCATGTGAGTATTTACTGGGAGTGCTTAGGAAACAAAATACTAGATGCTTGGAAGATAAAAAAGTACCGCATGCACTTAGCTAAAACTAGGCAGTGATTTTTTTTCTTTTTTCGAATTAACTAGGCAGTAAAAATATGGCAAAAATTTGCCTCAAATTTTTTTTATAATTTGCCTCAAAAAAAAATATGGCAAAAATATAAGCAGCCAGTTGATGGGATTAAAGTGGCTTGTAGCATGCAATGGTTAGAAACTTAGAATACGTGTGCCTGTGCTAGTGCTTCAGGGATCGATACTGTGAGTGAGTTGGTGCCAAGCTCTTCATCACTAATAAGATTGTTGTTACAACACTTACCGAAAATGGTGTTGGCAGGGTTCAGGGCGGCCTGGTTCACGGCCGCGTCGCCGACGAACCTCTCGATTTTGCCGAACCCGACGCAGGACGGCGTGAGGCGGTTGCCCTGGTCGTTGGCGATCACTTCGACGCGGTTATTCTGCCACACGGCGACGCACGAGTACGTCGTCCCGAGGTCGATGCCGATCGCCGGCCCCTCTCTCGTCGAAGCCGCCATCTCCAAACCCTCGGAGTCCGGTAAACGCACAAGTGCCACAGGATGGCGACGAGAGGAACGATCTTGATGAGATCCCAAAACAAAATCGGTACGCCTGCAAGTGCCAGGGCCAAAGTACAACGAGACGGGCAACCCTAATTAAGCACGATCTCCTGGATATCTTAACGGCCCAATATATATTGGAATTCCCATTAACCCTACCCACAAAAAAAAAAGAGAGTTCCCATTCACACGTATATAATAGGTAACAGATTTTACCCATCAGTTATTCCAAATAAAATAAATGGGGAAACAAACGATAGGATTGCAGTTCACCACTTCCTATAAACTGTATGGAGATCAGTAGTAATAAGGTAAGCAATTAGTTTAAAACATCGCATGTTATATAATTAAGGGAACTAGAATCTTCTTGTGCAATTTGAAGACTTTCGGGTAAGTTTAGATATGGTTTGGGTTGCAATAATATATCTAAACCATAAATGGGTCATCTACACATAACACATCTGGTTGACCAAAAAGTTACATGCATGACTATCTCTGTTTAATCAGGATATTTAAATCACACAAAGTTTGATATGGCATATATCTCGAATTGACGAATTTCATGGTTCAACAATATCCCTACACAATTTCACCAATCGTAGCTCAGGCTGCAATAATCATAAAATTTCTCTTATGATGGAAAATCACTTTTGAAGTGTGATGCAATTTATTTGGACATCAGACAAACAATGCATACAGGTCACTGAAACTCTTCCCAACTTAAGATGAATGGAAAAATACAAGACATTTAAAAGCTATGACAGCTATGGCGCCGGAGAGTTCAAACATGCCGATGTCAAAGATCGTCTATGCGGATAGCAGTCCCTTTCTAAATCTCTTGAAGATGGAAGATAGGATTGCTGGTGAAAGGGGTCTTGTCCTAGTGGTTAAGGCATCCGAGTAGCACCATTGAGGTCCTGAGTTCGACTCCCGGTATGAGAGAATTTTCTAGAATTTAACGGCATTTGTGCTTTCAGCGGCGACTTCGTCAATCTTGGAGGATTTATCAGCTCAGTCTTCGAAGATACTCATAAAGGTAAGGTTTACGTATGTGCGTTCATATGGGTGAGTGTGCGTGTGTTGTGAGTGTCTGAGTTATACTGTGTAATCACAAAAAAGAAAAGAAAATAGGATTGCTGTTTTACTTTGCGAGGACCAAACAAGAAGAAATGAATATTAGAGATATATTACTAGTTACTTTGGAGCTTGTGAGGTGTGATCAACTTTTGTTTTGATGGAATTACCATAGAGGATAATTGTATTTCACTAGTTTGTGCTCCTCATGGTGCTTTTTATTTCTTGTTAGTTAGTCTAATTCGTTCTAGAATTTGTGTAACAGAACTGTTCAGTCTGTGAAATTGCTTCCTCAGTGTTATCTAAAAGTGAACCTTTGTAAGTTTTAGAGCTCTTGTGAAAGGGATCTTGATCTAATGGTTAAAGTATCCGAGTAGCATCTTTGAGATCCTAAGTTCGATTTGTGGTGGGAGCGAATTTTCTAAAAGTTTCAGCTCCGTTCCTCGGCTCCAGCCTCCAGGCGCCACTCTGTTATTTTGGGCCTAATGTACCGTCGACCTGGGCCTAATATGCCACGGAGCAAGCCTGCTACCGCTGGAGTCTGTTGCTCGTCCGATTTGCTTGGACGGCCGACGAAACGTCCACTTCCATCTAACGTCGAGACACGCAAGTCAGACGATCCCCGGAGCGGCGAAGCAAGGACACGGCGGAGGGTCTCAAAAAAAAAAAAAAAAAAAAAAAAAAAAGACACGGCGGAGCCAGGCTCCTTCTCGTGCGGCCGGAACCCTCCCCCTCCTCCAGCTTCGACGGCAGGTCAGAGCTGAGCTCTCCTCCCCAATCCTCTAACCCCCCTTCCTTTTTTTTTTTTGCCTTAGGTTGAGATTTAGGCTGGATGTAGCGGGGATGGGTGAATGAATCCTTGCGCAGGGGCGGGGTTGGGGACGAGGATTGGGATGGGGAGGTAGGGCACCCGCCCTATTGGTCGGTCCACCTCCGCCTGTAGCTGTGCGCGCTATAGGTTTCTGCCGGTCCGTGAGCACCGGGCGGAGCAGGGGGGGGGGGGGGGGGCGTTTGCTGTTGTTGCTGCATCGGGACCTGTGGCCTCGCCGGCAAGCGTCGTGTTGGTTTTGAGTTGAGGCCTTGTGAAGCCCGAATCGATTGCCGTTGACGGCCCGGGGGTGTCTGGGATGTATGCTTCCTTTGCGGGTAGAGTCGAGCAAGGAAGTTTCAATTGTGCTGCTGATGATGGGTCACAATTCGGAGTTCGGACAATAGCTTTTGACATCGCTTGGAGCCTTGGGCACAAGCTCGCGAGTGATTAGTCATGTGCTTTCTTGGATTGATCAATTGCGCGTGTATGTATCTCGATAATTGCACGAAGATACTGTAATTGTGTTTACAGTTTGCCTTTTTGTGGTTGCACTAGACAGTGCATACCGATTATTTATGTACCGAAACTGTCTGTTGATCCATGCCCATGGTGTTTGCAATCTCATTGAACTAGTGATGCTATCGTGCTTTGACCTGCTGTTTCGAATCAGTTTGCCCCCCAGTTTTGTTTGCTCTTAGTCAGGCTTGAAGTATTTGCAGCGGCGCTGAAATTTAAAGTCGCACCAAAATTACTACTACATTCAAATAGCAACCAGTAATGGACCTATTTTGGGAGGTTCTGCTTGGAACCCGTATACTGTTAAGCAAAATTATAGTTCGGTTCTATGATGCATTGGCCTAGGAGTACTTGTACAACTGTTCAAGGATTCACCAGAAATTTATTTGCAAGTAGACATATTTATTTTGTTTTTGCAGAAACTGATTGGTTTTACCGCTCAGTTATCTATCTAGAAACTCCTAACTAGTGTTCTTGATGCGTCACCTAGGCGACAAGTGGTCCTGGAGTCTGTCTTTTGTTTCATTAATGCCTTGCTGTTTTGCTGTGTCTCGTTTCGTAGCACATGCTACCACTGCTGCCATGTCCCACATCACAGCGCGCCGCTGCGAGGCACTGCCATCGGATTCAGCGCTATTGTGCGCTGATACTACTGGAATCGAACCTGGAAGTGCTGGATTTAGTTATGGAGGGAGCGCAATGCAGTACTTAGGGATAGGGGAGGGAGTGTAGGCCAAATAGGAGGAGCAGATAGTGGCTTCTGAACGGCGCTCACGGCTGGGATAACAAGGGGGTGATGGTGGCGGAGCAGCAGGAACTTTGGGATGGGGAGGGGGAGGAAGGGGAGAAGCAGGTAGTGGTGGCTGAAGCCGCTGAACATGCTCACACCGGCCACCTAGCCTGTTAGGGCATATGTAAGTGGTCTGTTGTTGGGCTGGTTGGTGGGGCAGCCCCTGCCCTTCTTATTTCCTTTCCTTTTCTTCATCCTCACTGCTGCTGTTTTGCTACTTCATTGGTTGGTATGGCATTGCCTTGGCTCATCAGCACCGAGGCGTCTTAGACATTGCGAAGGGATAAGATCAGCATGCCTCACCTTACTGCCTTAAGAACTTCGCTTTTAACTCTTCTTCAACGTGAATCTGCAAGGTTGAGAAGATTCGGTGGACCAATTTGTCCGCTATATAATTACATGCTATATATCTATATGCTTGTATCCTATCTGCTATTGTGTATAGAACAATAAATTCAACCTTTTTTTTATTACAATTGGTTAAATTAATAGCTATGATGGTTTCATTTTAGGGCCCATCTATTTCAGTTTGACTTTGTGATGCACCTTTCAAATGTTCTATTGCTGGTGAATTTCTTAATGAATTAATCGGTCATATGATATTTCGGTGCATGCAGGCTAATTTTAAAGTAGTGCTACTTCATTAGATGTGCTATGATGGAGATGGATGGTCTAAGAGAATCATTTGATCGAGTTGTTGCGAAACATGCATTATCTTCTGCAAAAGCTCAAGAAGCTGTCGATCAAATTTTGAATGAACTTGAGCAGACAATTGTTAAGATGCAGATGATGACAGATTCTATGGAGAGTGTTGACCACTCAGCCATCCTTGCCGAACTGAAAGCTAAGCTGAATGAAATGGCGCCACTAACCCAACTTGAAGTATGCCAAAAGGAGCTGAATGTTGCCCTGAGCAAATATCTCAAACTTATTGAGAAGTCTTTCAGTCCAGATATATCAAAGGCATACAGAAATGTGGATTTTGAGGTGAATACTATAAATAACATTATAGCAAATCATTTCTACCGCCAAGGCCTCTTTGATCTTGGTGACTTATTCATCCGTGAGTGTGGGGAATCAGACGGAGCTTCCTTGAAGTTAGCATTTCAGGAACTGTATGCAATACTTGGAGCGATGAAAGTGAGGAATCTTGAACCTGCCCTGAGTTGGGCTTTGAAAAACCGCGACCAACTGTTGCAGAATTGCTCAATGCTTGAGTGGATGCTTCATGAGCTTCAGTACCTGGAGATGCTTAGAGACGAGTCTGCAAAGCTTGAGGCTATAGAATATGCAAAGGCTCACTTGGCTCCACAAGAGTACAGGGGGCATTTTACAAAACTAATGGGTTGCATTCTTTGGATAGGACAGCTTGAACAATCCCCATATTGTGAGCTGATATCACCAGAACGTTGGGAGAAGATGGCCGAGGAGTTTACCCGTCAATTCTGCAGCCTGTTAGGCCATTCTAGCGAGAGTCCCCTGAGGGTTGCAGTATCAGCTGGTTTTCAAGGACTACCAACCTTGCTGAAGCTGATGACAGTCATGGCCGCAAAGAAGCAGGAGTGGCAGGCGATGAAGCAGCTCCCGGTCCCCATAGACATTGGACCTGAGTTCCAGTACCACTCCGTCTTTGTATGCCCGGTGCTCAGGGAACAGTCAAGTGACGAGAACCCTCCGATGCGGATGCCTTGCGGGCACGTTGTCTCGAAACAATCCATCATGAAGCTGTCAAAAAGCAGCTCCAGGCCTTTCAAGTGCCCATACTGCCCCTCGGAGGCTGTCGCCTCACATTGCAAGCAGCTACATTTCTAAGTGTTGATATTTCTGGCTGCCCAAACCTGTTTATACGCTCTTTTCCTCATGTTCCTGTTGCACTAGTCCAATAACTTATCTGTACTCTGTAATATAACCGTGTACGTTCAGTGAAACTGATAGTGTCGTCTGCCTGTTACTCTGTACAGTTGTGAATTATGTGGTTTAAATCTTTCTGGGGACTTGAGGAGCTCTGAAGTGTCTCAACATGTTCATAAAATCAGAAGTACTCTAATGAGGTTGGCTTTCAGGGCGTGATGTTATGCCAAATGGAACCCCATATTAGAGGTAGTAGGTATGCGGACATGAAATATTTTACAGGAAATCATGAACGATGTATTTGTATTTGCAATTGTTCCTGTTTGTAGCGCCAGTGACCCCGCCTGATATGTTGAGATGATCCTCTGAAGTAGCAAATTTTCTAATTGAACCATGCCGAGCCTCACTCGAAGCAAGCAAAAGATGAAGATAGGTGCCCAATGTCACAAAAGAAACACAAATCTGGACAAAGATGATGTCACTGCTAGAAAACCAAACATATCAATCATTACTCATTATAATCCCTACCATCTTAAAAAATTGGAAGTGATTGTCCATTTGCTACCACCATTACTCTAATCCTACACTTTTCTTTGGTTACATTGTATTGCCACTTGGTTAGTTCCTTAGATTAAAGACACAAGGCTGCAACCACGTGCCCAAGATCACCTGGTCCTGGCGCCGTTTCGGGTGGGCCGGATGACCACCTGGTCCCGGCGCCGCGGGGTGGTACCAACGGGCCGGCGCCGGCGGTCGGAGGACGGGCTTGTTGCGGAGGACGCGCAAGGTGTTGTAGCACCGAGGCCGCGCCGCCTGCGACGGTGGCGGCGGGATGCAGACGGCCGGCCTCGGGCGGATGAGACGGGAGAGGACGGAGCACGAATTCTTCCAGCAATTCATGGTGTTCTATCTGTTTTCCCCTGAGATTTCCCGGGACCGGCATTGGATCTGTATGGGATTTTTGGCCAAATAATTATCGGTTGCGGAGAGGCGGCGTTCATAAGCCGAGCCTAGCTGGCCCTTGCCTCTTCGCTTCTTATCATTTCTTTTCTCCTAAAATAACCACAAATGCAGGGCCTATTCAGAATCAGAACAACTGGCAATAATACTAGACAGAACAGAAGAAAACCAGCTCCAAGACACGACAGGATTCATTATTAAGTGCACGACGCCATCGTGCAGGTAAATCAAATGCTTTCAGCCATAGACATGAATCACCAAAACCTCGGGCCAGCATGATTCATTTACAAAATATGCTACTTCGGAGGATCATCAATGATATGGAGTCCCCACTCAAACTTTTGTTGCTATGTCTCGACACACTGGCTCGAACTGTTGGTACATCAGTGACTGAAGCTATGCTGCTACGTCCATGTCATCAGGGAAGACCACAACTGACCATTGTAGACTTTACTCTCCCATCCTTAAGTTGATACTACTACATGTTAGCCCTTTAAATAACAAAAAGCTAAAAACAAAACAACAGCAAAAGCACAAACATCAGTGCCATGGACTTGTAGCCCACTACGAGGAGCTTCCCTGTATAATTCCAGTGCCCCGTTCATCACGTGAGCTTGCGATAGAAATTGCGCTCTTTCCTGAAACGGACGATGACTGGAGAGGAAATGAATTAATGCTGAATCTCCAGTAATCTTTCCTAGTTTCTCATGGACTGAAGGTCCGACACGTGGATCGTAACCAGCAGCTGCCATCAGTAAGAGTCCAATGTGATCAGCCTCTATCTCCTGCCTATAAACATGAATAATAAGATCAGAAGAGTTTCTAGCAGACAACAATGTAGAGAAGTGCCCAGCACATAAAGTCATATAACGACTCTTATTTCTGAAAAACATTACTAATAAGTTTTCAACTGAAGATGGGTAACAGCTAGGATTTGCTCATGCAAGTCACATGAAAGGTGCCAGGCAGCACAATATCCGATCCATATAAACAACTCGTATATCCATTTAACAAAGAAGAAGGGTTGTTTCAAGACAACTCTTCAGAAGTGATATGCGATGGCATGATTTCTGGTGGAGAGACACAACAGTTTAAACAACATCAATTATTCCATCGGGCTTCATTTCAATAGGCTGGAACTGCCTATCCACACAGGTCCATGAAGTTGAGGGTGGATTTGAAAAAGAAAAATGAAGAAAGCTGTGCTGGGTTTGCTATTCCACAAAGTACCAGACAATTTTTCTTAAAAACAATACTTCTGCATATGGCTTTCCCATTTTACTACAGGATGGAGATGTTAACATCTTTTGGCATTCATCTGTTGTGACTTCACCGAAGATTCAAATTAACTACTACTCCGAGCGGAACAAGATACATTTGCCATAGGCAGTGATGTTTTTTTTTTCTCGAATACGCAGGAGAGCTGCGTATCTTTGTATTTAAGGAGAGGAAAGAGCGGTCCCTTACAAAGCTGCACCCCTCACTCTGAACCGAGCTGTGAGGGGCTGAGTTACATGATAGGTTGTAATCTAATAAAACACAATGAGGCGAGGCCTGACCAGTATTGTTGGACAAGGCTCGCATGGATCGAGCCCCTGCCAGGCTCCACAAATGCTTCTCATTCTCAAACTCTCGCATGATGGCAGTCGCGCTCGGGCTTGTGCCATAAAAAACGCAAGAGTTACGGAGTTTCCAAAGGATCCAAGCACCCAGGATGATCATCGTATTGAAACCTTTTCTATGGGCCTTTGTGACTTTCTTGCTAGCTTTGCGCCACCACTCGGCAAAAATGTCATCACGGCGACCTGGTGCTCTGTCCCAAAGCCTAAGGGCGACAGGATTTTAAACCAAAATTCCCGGGGCCAAGCTATTTACATTATTAATAAAAGCCTTACACATCACAATATTTAAGGTCTCAAATATAGACTGCTTCATCTTTACAATGACCTCTTTCCACATGTGTGTTTAAAAGATTTCTGAAGCAATGAGCTACAAAGTCCCTTTTTTGGACAGTTTGAACTTTCTTACTGCAGACTAAAAATAACTTTGCGATGAAACGACACTGTGCAAGAAGGATATTATTCCAGACACTTTTGTTACACTGGGAGCAATGCAGTGTCAACAAAGGCTTCTGCACATGCTACGTGCTACAGCTACAGGGAAGCTACATCTACTTTCCAAAACAAGAGATTGAAGGCACACGTTTGATGATTTGTGTGGAAACATCCATCAAGATAATGTTGTATAATTGTGAAGGACAACATTTTTTAATAATATCAAGAATTCCTAAGTGCCTAGAGAAAAATTGCGTTGGAACCTGAAAAATTGCAACTGAACATCATGTAAAGACATGATCTAAAAACCTGGATTAGAACATTCTTCAAGATTCAAACATATATGATATCTCATGCCAATTGGCAACTGATACTAATCTCTATTGGATCAAACACATCAAAGCTTTTGAGATGTACATTTGCCTTTATGTTAATTGACCTGCGATTCATTGACCTGACCCAAGAAAAAAAATAGATTGCCTTGATAGTCTGCGTGTGTCTGGTTAAAGGAGTTCGGACCCAAAGGCATCTAACACAGCAACAGCACAGTTGACCTACAAAGCTCAATTTGCCTTTTATTCACTTTAGCAAATTAGTAACATCTCATGCCGCTTACCACATGCATAATGTTAGTCACAATGTGCAACACAAAACACGAAATCAATACCTTCGCGAGATGGGCATCCTGAGGGATATCATCATGGCAGTAAACATGACCGGACTGTGTGTAAACTGACAGATAATAGCATTCAGGATGAAAAACCACATGCCCGTGGCGTACCTCTCTGCTGAGTGTCTTGCAATGGCGTGACCGACCTACCAAAAAAAAATTGGTAGCATCATGAGTTCCAATTCACAAATATCACCCAAAATCACACATGAACCCTCCATCCAAGAACCATACCTCATGCCCAAGCACAGCGGCAATTTCAGCATCCGTCCTGCATATGTGAAGCAATCTAGTGGTGACTAAAATCTTGCCACCAGGCATGCACATTGCATTGACCATGTTACTTCTGACAACGATTACCTCCCACCCATCTAGGGATGGCAATGGGTGCCCGTTACCCGTCACCCGATGGGTTTTCCTCCTATTAGGAGGCGGATTTGGGTGAAATATTGTACCCATGGGTTTACTAATGGGTAGAAAGCTTGACCCATCGGGTGGGCCGGGTTTGAAGACGGTTTAGGTAGACCCAAACCCGTCACCCGTAGGGACCCGGGCCAAATACACTAGGAGCCCATTTACACTGAGATTCCAGCCCAACTTACATTACTGTGCAGCCCAACTTTGCAAGATATAAAACGGCCAACCCTAGCTTCACTCCACCGCTCCCGTCTCCTGCGCCTCCTCCCACTCCCAGCCGCCTCTCTCTCTCTCTCTCTCTCTCTCTCTCTCTCTTCCCCCAAGACGTATCAGCTGCACCCCTTGAGTTCAAGCTGACCGGCAACCACTGGATGCTTAGCTCTTGCTGCGGCTGCTACATCGCGACCACCTCCTGCCACAAGCCTGCAACTACTACACTTCCAGCTCCACATCAAGCAAGCCTCGCTGAGTGCTAGCTAGCAAGCTTGTATATATTAAGATTGGGGTCCAATCTGATGTGTGATGTGATTACTTTTTCATTGGGGATAAATCAACTAGCAAGCAGATACTAGTATGTGCGATGGTCTCCGCTCTAAAATGCCATTGCTTTACGTTAGTTCAGCTGTGCATCCACTGCTAAATATGCATTTATTTTACTATTGTTATACTGCTGAAAATTTGACATGGCTGGCGGGTTATGGGTACCCGACGGGTGGATTTCACCCGGCGGGTTCGGGTCTGGGTTGACATCTCCATCCGTGACCTTTATCGGGTAATCCAGCGGGAAATTTCTTGCCTGACGGGTGAGGGTCCGTGGAGGCAAAACCCAGCGGGTTTCCACCCGTTGCCATCCCTAGTTGCAGGGGAACGGAACTAATTAACGTCGCTGCAATTTTTGCAGGTCGGTCACGCTATTGCAAGACACTCGGCAGAGAAGGCCACTACGCACTTGTGGCTGCTGATCGTGAAGATTGCCATTTACATGTCTACAATACACTACTTCCGTCTCATAATAGTTGTTGCTTTTGACTTTTAATCGTCGCTTTTGACCATTCGTCTTATTCAAATTTTTAGTCTAAATTCTAAAACAAATATATTATAATTAAACTATTGTTAATGATAAAGATGTTATGAAAAAACAACGAACGTTTGCATAAAATTTTTGAATAAGACAAGTGGTCAAATGTGATAATCAAAAGTCAAAAGCGACAACTATTTTGGGACAGAGGGAGTATGTCATATGAAGATATGAGAGAGTTGAGTAACATGTTTGATCTTTCCTCTCGCGGCCCTACTCACAAAGGTATTGATTCATTGTTTCCTGTGTGGATTATCATTTCGCATATGCTGCATAATATCATTATAAATGTACTAAATGTGAATAAAAAGGCAAAACTAAGCTCTGTAGGTATAGATCTCAATATTGATGTGTTGTAGAGACCTAGGGCCCAAACTCCTTCAAAGAGACAGTATAAGGTAGAGAGAATCCCTTCTATGCCATTGAAAATTTACTTGTTTCCTTATTTGTGATGAATTTTTTTGAAGTTCCTTATTTGTCATCGACCTTAAATTTGGATGCCTCTAATGCCACAGTTTATAAGTTTTTGTTTGTTTTTATCATGAAACATGTTAGCTTATGGTATATTGCGATTGGAGGTGATGGAGGATGGTGACACGTCTTTTTTTATGCTTTTTGTGAGAATATTGTTGCATTATGTTGTTATATGTGCACTGTTGCCTGCATATGTCTTCGTTTATTTTCAGAAATTGGATCTGGTGGTCTTCTCAAATAACAAGTGTGTTATTCTAGGGACAATGTCATTATTACATGTTTCATTTAACACCGTTTAGGTGACCAAATTAACAAAAAATGGCACTTGAGGCATCAAAATTTAAGGTTGATGGCAAATAAGGAACTTCAAAAGTTTTCAATGGCATAAAAGGAATTTTCTCTATAAGGTATGGGGGCGCATTACTGTGTCAGCCAAATGCTTCATAGGTCAATGAACATATACACAATTATACATATCACATCAGCGTATTGAGGGTATTGATGTGCAGATGCTATGGTAAGATGGTGGGTTTACCTTGTTACTCCTATTTACTGCCTTTGGTGTTAAGTGATGCCTTTCAAAAAAAAAAAAAAAAAAACAGTGGGCTTTGTATATCTATTTCACTGATCGCAGCTCAGGCTGCAATAATCATGCATTTTGTCTTATGATGGGAAATCACCTTTGAACTGTGAAGCAAATTATTTCGACATCAGGCAAACAGTGCAAATGGAAGATATCCAACAGAAATGACAGATCGCTAGTATCACCAAAGTAATAGTCAAAATGGTTTCCGACATAATGAAAGCATAAACGAGACTACGGCAACATATAACCAAGAGCGAAAGTGGCAAAACAGTAGAGTACTGCATTAAGCACCCACTGGCCACGGCAAGTCTGCAATAGCAGCGCGCGACGAATTACTGGAGACAGTGCAATCACCCTCGTAGCCACCATAGCATTAGTTTTATGTCTGGAAGAGCCATCATAGGAATATTGCAGAGAGAAGCACAATAGCATGCCTAGTTCTCAAGACCGTTGTTGTTGGCCCCACCTTCCTTCCCCCTCTGCTCCTCGTCACCGGTCTTGTACTTCTCTGCCTCCCGCACCATGCGCTCCATCTCCTCCTTGCTCAGCCGGCCCTTGTCGCCGGAAATGGTGATCGCGTTCTTCTTCCCGGTCGTCTTATCCTCCGCCGACACGTTCAGGACACCGTTCTCGTCGATGTCGAATGTGACGACGATCTGGGGCACGCCACGCGACGCCGGCGGGATGCCGGAGAGCTCGAACCTGCCGAGCAGGTAGTTGTCCTTGGTGCTGGCACGCTCACCCTCGTACACCCTGATGAGCACGCTGTCCTGGTTGTCGGAGCACGTGGAGAAGAACCGCTCCGTCTTGGTCGGAATGGTGGTGTTCCTCGGGATCAGAACCGTCATGACGCCACCGGCCGTCTCGACGCCAAGCGAGAGCGGCGTGACGTCGAGCAGCATCATGTCTCGCATCTTCTTCATGCAGCACCCAGCAGCAGCAGCAGCCTCCTCGCTGCTGATCAGGAAAGCTGCCATGATGGCTGCTCCGTGCGCGACGGCCTCGTCGGGGTTGATGCTCCGGCAGAGCTCCTTCTTCCCGTCGAAGAAGTCCCGGAGCATGCTCTGCACCTTGGGGATGCGCGTGGACCCGCCCACGAGCACGACGTCCTGCACTTCGCTCTTGTCCATATTGGCGTCGCGGAGGCACTTCTCCACGGCCTCCACGCACTTGCTGAAATGGTCCTTGTTGAGCTCCTCGAAGCGGCCGCGCGTGATGGTCGCGTAGAAGTCGACGCCGTCGTGGAACGAGTCGATGTCGATGCTGGTTTGGGCCGTGGACGACAGCAGCCGCTTCGCCCGCTCGCAGGCCGTCCGCAGCCGCCGCAGCGCCCTCGGGTTGCTCCTCACGTCCATCTTCTTGTACTTCCTTATGAACTCACGCTGGAAGTACTTCACCAATTCGTTGTCGAAGTCCGAGCCGCCGAGGTGCGTGTCGCCGGCGATGGCCTTCACCTCGAACAGGCCCATCTCAATGTCGAGGCCCGGGTCGATCTTGAGCAGAGAAACGTCCAAGGTACCACCACCAAGATCAAAGATGAGCACGGTTCTCCCACCATCGTCGCTCGGCATCTTTTCAAGACCGTACGCGATGGCGGCGGCCGTGGGCTCGTTGATGATGCGCATGACGTTGAGGCCGGCGATGGAGCCGGCATCGATGGTGGCCTGGCGCTGGGAGTTGTTGAAGTAGACCGGGACGGTGACGACGGCGTGCTTGACCGGCGTCTCCAGGTAGACGTCGGCCGTCTCCTTCATCTTGGCGAGTACCATGGCGGAGATTTCCTCGGGCGCGAACTGCTTTTCCTCGCCTTTGTATTGCACCACGATCGTCGGCCGGTCTTCGCGGCCTGCGATGACCTTGAACGGCCACAGCTTGATGTCTTCCTTGACAGAGTCGTCGCTGAAGCGGCGGCCGATCAGACGCTTCACATCTGAGAAACAAATTGGCAATGAGAGCACGGCAAGTAATGAGTACTAGCTTTCAAGAATTTTATTCTCAGCTACTACCATTTCCTTTTTAAGAAAAAGATATATTCCCCAGCCTAGTACACCAGCTAGTAGCCTACTACACGTGCAAATGTTAGGATGCATGGTAAATAACCCCTACAATGTAAATGTTAGGGCCTACATATATAAAATAGGGATGGTAAGTTAGTTTGCATCGATTACACTACTATTAGTATATACTCCTTTTTTGTTTGCTGAATTTGAAAAGGCTACGTGCTGCTCTTAAAAGTGTTGTTCAACTAGTGATAAGTTTTGGTCTAGGTAATTGCTCCATTTGCATGCGAGAATTCAATGAGATGTTGAATAAAAAGGATTTGCGCGCCCAAGAGTAATAAATACGGGAAACTAAACAGCCGCGTTCCGTAGAAGACGAAAAGATACTCCACTAAAACTTGCGGCCATTAAATTTATTGAAAAAAAAACGGAATAATGAAACTGGAAATACGAAGAGGCAACCGGACGAACGTTCCCGTCAGATTGTTCATCAGTGTTTGACGGTTGGGTAGCCGTCGTATACTAGACTTACTAGTCACAGGCCGAGAGAGATGATCTAGCTAGCTAGTGCCTGAATCAAGCACACCATCGCCATGCTTTGCGTCCTAGTTCCTAGTTTCCTACCGTTATGTCAGCGCGTTTCCATGATCTCCTCTATGCACATTTTAGACTTTCTAGTATTCTACGTTGATACTGTGATCGGCCGCAAGGAGAATGTGTATAATGATAAATCCGGCCATGACAAAATGAAGCTTCAGAAACCATCGGCAACTACTGAAGAAAATTAAACAGTACTAGTGACGACTGACGAGTGGTCGACGGAGAGTTCTCACCAAAGACGGTGTTGGAGGGGTTGAGCGCGGCCTGGTTTACGACCGCCTCGCCGACGAGCCTCTCGGTATCCGTGAAGGCGACGCAGGACGGTGTGAGGCGGTTGCCCTGGTCGTTGGGGATCACCTCGCCGCGGTCGCCACGCCACACGGCCACGCACGAGTACGTCGTCCCCAGGTCGATGCCCACCGCCGGCCCGTCACCCGTCAACGCCGCCATCTCCATTCTCAGATGCGAAGGCGAGAGCTTACTGCTGCTTCCTCCGCCCAGAGGTGTGTTGCACAGAGACCCTGGCAAGTGGCTCGGGAATATAAATAGGGAGACGAACGCATTGGCCTGAGCTGGATTTATAAGCTTCGAGGAGTGCGGTTTTCTTTCAGCAAAGGAATAAGCAAAAAGGGGAAGCAAAATATTTTTTTTCTCTAATGTATAGGCAAAATAATTTTTTATTTGAAGTAACTGTTACTAAAAAAAAATCACTATTTTGCCCCGAGTACATGGATTCCTATATTTTTGTCATTTGAATTTGGCTATTGTTTGATTTTGTTGAACATGGACTTTGTTGAATTTGGCTATTCCAATTGGACGTTGGATTAGTAGGGTGGATACTAGCACCCTTGCGCATACAATTCACTCTCTTCAATCAAATTATTATTGTTTTAGCTTTGTCCTAAGCCATACACTTTCATCATTGACAAAATTGATTTCTAAAAAAACTATATGAATTAACAATATAACACGTATGTTTTTATTTACTATGAAAATGATATCATAATATATATTTCACATGTTATTAAACTATATAAATTTATAGAAATTGATAGTCAAGATATGAAATCTGACATATAGCACAAAACTAGAAAGCATATAATTTGAAATAGAAGCATCTTCTTGCACAAACTTGTAACTAAATCGATCGTGGATCAAAAACTTACGGGAAAAGGTGGATCTATGCTCTTGCCAGATTATGAATCTCAACAACTTCTTGCTAATAGAACAATAATTCTAGGATTGTGAAGTACTCCCTCCGTTCTAATTTGAGCTAATGGGTGTAATCAATTCAAAAACAGAGTGAGTAGCTAGTTCCAATCTATTATACCAACTCTTCTTCTTTTTTATTACATAATTTCGAAGGTACTGGATACATAGTAGTGGATAAAATAGTAGTCAAAGTATTATATATGCGAAAAAGTATGATATATCAACCTTGATAGTTTTCTTCCCATGATGAGGCACATTCGTCTAATGCGTTTGCAATATGCATCATAATGCAAGTGTGGTCAAGATGTTTCTGATCGATGATCCAGTCTCACTGCAGGCACTCTCTTACTGATACTCCGTAGTAAACAATCATGAAAAGACAAACTCGTGTACCGAACACTAAAACCATTGCCAATACATTAATGGACAGAAATAGCAAAAGATCACTCAACTTAAAACATGGTTCCATAAGTTCAGACAAGCTAGGATACATAAGCCAAGCCAAATGTTGCGTAACAATGCTAGGATTAAGAAACCCAGTACGAGAACTAGTATGCAGTAAACAATCTAACCAAATCCACGTTGCCGACCATGTGAGTACGATGTCGCTGATAGCCATGGACTGTGTTCGTGATGCAGATTCACTTTCCACTCTTTAATTTTCCCTTGGTGGTGTTTGGCAATTGGGAAATTGAAGGTGGGTTAGGGATTGGGAAATGCTCCTTGATGAAATGAATGGTTGAGATTTAGTGTGATGGATAAATGAAGGTTCTAGATTTCTCATCCCATTTCCTTTTCCCAATCCCAATATCCATTTCCCTATTTCCAAACAGCACTTAAAGGCATACGATTCCCGTTTCCTCGCACGTCTCGGCCTCCAGCTTCATGCGCTCGATTTCCTCCTTGCGCAGGCGGCCGCTGTGGTTAATGATGGTAATGTTGTTCGTCTTCCCGGTTGTCGTCTCCTTCGCTGAAACCTTCAAGACTCCGTTGGCATCGATATCAAAGGTGACCTCAAACTTGATAGCGCCCTTGGGCGCCGGAGGGAGACCGGAGATCTTGAATGTGCCGAGCAAGTAGTTGTCCTCGGTACTTGTGCCCTCGCCCTCGTACACCGGGAAGGACGCGTCGCGCTGGTTGTGGTCGCGGGTCACAAAGTCTTTTCTCGTCTTCTTAGTGGGAATGACAGCGTTTCTTGGGACGACCACGGTCATTGTATCATTTGCTGTCCGGATCCCGAGCGAGAGCGGCGTGACATCGAGTAGAAGCATATCCCCCGCCTTCCCATCGCCTGTTTGGCCGCCGAGCATGGACGCTTGGATGGCGGCGCCGAACGCGACGGCCTCGTCGGGGTTGATAGTACGGCAAAGCTCCTTACCATGGAAGAAGTCTCGGATCATGCTCTGCACCTTGGGGATGCGGGTTGATCCACCCACGAGAACAACATCGTGGATGCTGCTCTTGTCCACCTTTGCGTCGCGGAGACACTTCTCCAAGGCCTCCATGCATTTGCTGAAAAGTTCCATGTTCAGATCCTCGAAGCGGGGCCGGGTTAGGGTGCAGAAGAAGTCAATACCGTCATGGAGCCCATCGAGGTCAATTGTGGTCTGCGCCGAGGAAGACAACCTCCTCTTTGCTCTCTCGCAGGCAGTCCTTAACCGTGTCAACGCCTTCTTATTGCTTCTGATATCCATCTTCCGGTGTTTCCTTAAGAATTCCCGAAGACAATGTTTCACCAGCTCCTGGTCAATATCAGCCCCGCCAAGATGAGTGTTACCAGCAATAGCCTTCACCTCGAAGATGCCCATGCCAACGTCAATGCCTGGATCAATGTTGAGGAGGGAGACATCAAAGGTGCCGCCACCGAGATCAAAGACTAGTACCATCCTTCCACCATCAGATACGGGCATCTTGTCAAGACCGTAAGCAATGGCAGCAGCGGTGGGCTCATTGATGATGCGCATGACATTCAGTCCGGCAATGGCGCCAGCGTCGATGGTGGCTTGACGCTTTTTCTAGAACGCGCTTTGCACGTATTTCATTAAGATAAGAGAAGAAACAAGCGACCCTCACCTTAGGGCTTGGGATAAGCCCCAGGCGCGGCAGTTCAGTAGGTTAATTTACATAAAAACAAATAGCGACCAAAGGACGACGTATTACTAATTTTACACATTTAAGAAACTAAGGAAATGCGACAAGTTGCGGAACCCCGCTTTGCACCACATGTTCGCTTCTGCGAAAATACTACTAGCTACGGCCGATGGGTGCGAGACTCGAACGTCGAAGACCCGGCTGTTCCGTTCCTTCCATAGCTTCCACGCTACCAGGATTGTCATGGAGTCGAAGGCGCGGCGACCATCCTTGGCGACCCTTTTCCGACTTCGAAGCCACCACTCGACGAAAGCATCATCATGTGCAGGGGAGAGGCGTTGTAGTCCCAGTGGTCGTAAGATGCGGAACCACGTCTCCCGGCTGTAGGCGCATCCCACCATGAGGTGGTCCATGGTTTTGATGGACTGGTCACATAGTGCACAAGGTCCATGGTTTGGTAGGTGGTGTCGTTGAAGTCTCTCTGACGTCCAGCAGCGACCATGTAGGACCAACCAAATGAAGAATCTGCATTTGTTTGGTGCCCGCGTCTTCCATAGCTCCTTTGCACCCAGGATAGATGTCTGTCCGATAAAGAAAGCCTGGTATGCACTCGCCGCCGAGTATACAGCTGAGGCGGTCCACTTCCAAATGAACTTGTCCGGTCGGCCCACTGCTAGCTGCACAGAGTTGAGACGAGCCCACAGATGGAGATAGTCCAGTATTACTGGGATAGAAAGTCTGCCCTTGATATCCATGATCCAGCCTCGGTTCTGTAGGGCACTCTTAACTGTGCGTGATTTGGCCACATGGTTTCTCACCGCTGAGAAAAGATGTGGGAAGCTATGCTGAATTGGTTTCCCATCGAGCCAGGCGTCGATCCAGAACAGCGACAAGGATCCATCCCCAATTTCAACCATGATAGAGGCCTTGAAAAGGGCTTCAGTGAGTTTGTCTGTGGGGAAGTGTAGGCGCGACCAAATCTTATTAGGCTCCGTGCGTGCCAACCATAGCCATCGCGTTCGTAGAGCCCGGCCTGCCACTGTGAGGTCCATGAGGCCGAGTCCCCCCATGTTTTGCGGCCGACAAACCGATGACCAAGCGACCAAACAGTGTCCCCCTTGCACCGACGCCGTCCCCCTCCAAATGAATGCCCGACATATCTTGTCGACTGACTTGATAACCCAGGGAGGAAGGATGCAGGCGATAGAGATGTAAATCGGCATGGAGCGGAGGGTGAACTTGGTGAGTGTGTTGCGGCCTCCTCTGTTCATCAATCCTGATTTCCAAGTGGGCAATCTGTTTGCTATCTTGTCGACCAGTGGCTGCAGGGCTGAGTTCGGTAATCGCTTGACGGATAGTGGCACCCCCAGGTACTTGCATGGAAATTCCGATATAGTGCAGGGGAACATGGAAGTGACAAGGTCGACATCTACTTGCTGACAGCGGATCGGGGTGAGCTGGCACTTTCTTACATTAGCCGCCAGACCTGTGGCTCCCTCAAAACAATCTAGGATTGCCGCAATGGCCTCTATGTCCTGAGCGACCGGAGACAAGAAAATGACCACATCATCTGCGTAGAAGGCTGCCCGATGAGGGATACACCGCGACCGAAGAGATTCAAAGAGACCCTCCTCCTCTGCTTTTACAATTAGCTTATTGAGGCAGTCCATCACCATAATAAAGAGCATCGGGGAAAGTGGGTCCCCCTGACGCAACCCACGACCGTGGCAAATCCGATCACTCAGAGTGCTGTTCAGGAGAATTCTGGTGCTCGTTGAGCGGAGTAGCGTGGATATCCAAGTGAGCCACAACTGAGGGAACCCCAAATGCTGTAGGAGCTCTAATAGAAACGACCAAGATACCGAATCGAAGGCCTTCGCAATATCAACCTTAAGTAATATGCGGGGAATCCGGCGACAGTGTAGTAACTTTGCACAGCCTTGGACATATCTGAAGTTGTCCTGAATAAAACGACCCCTGATGAAAGCACTTTGATTTTGCATAATGAGATCGTTTAGTCGAGGAGCCAAACGCCTTGCAAGGACCTTAGATGCTAGCTTGCCAAAGCTGTGGATGAGGCTGATGGGCCGGTAATTTGCGACCTCTCGGGCATCATGAGTCTTTGGTAGGAGCACCATGAGGGCATCATTGAGATGGTAGAAACTCCTGGAGTCCCCAACGTTTAAGGCTTGGAAAGCTGCGATGATGTCGGGCTTAATGATTTCCCAAGCGACCTTGTAGAACCTGTCCGTGAAGCCATCAGGGCCTGGGGCCTTATCAGAAGGCATTTCTTTAATGGTCGCCCATATCTCTTCTTCCGTCACCGGGTTTGCCAGGAAGCTTAGCTCTAGTTGCGGTAGCCCCAGTTCTTCGAAATTGAGACCATGTGACCTAGGCTTACATTGCCCAAGCAGCGAGTCGTAGAAGGCGAAGGCAACTGCCATCTTCCTATCTTCTGCGACCACATTCTCCCCTTGATGCTGGAAGGAAGCAATGAAGTTCTTTCTTCGGCGGTGGGAGGCGTGGAGGTGGAAGAACTGCGTATTTGCGTCGCCCTGCCCAAGCCAGAGTAAGCGCGACCTTTGACGCTGTATCGTCCGCTCCAGGGACGCAAGGCCGAGCACTTTGACCTTGAGGTCCCGTCGTAAGGCAGCTTCCGCTGCTGAAAGCGACCGTTTATCTTGTGCTGCGTCTAGGCGCAGGATAACCTCCCTTGCTGTTGCCAATTGCACGCGAATGCTCCCCACATGTTTTTGACTCCAAGATTTCAGGGCTTGGGCTGTAGAGCGGAACAAGTGATCAAGGGTGCGGAAAGGGTCGGCGACCGGTCTGGGGGCATTCCATGAAGCAGCGACCGCGTCAAGGAATCCCGGAAATTTGGGCCAGAAAGCTTCAAACTTGAAACGCTTGCATTGTTGAAGTAAACAGGGACGGTGATGACCGCGTTCTTGACCTTGGTGCCAAGGTACGCCTCTGCGGTCTCCCTCATCTTGGACAGAACCATGGCTGAGATCTCCTCAGGTGTAAACTGCTTCTCCTCTCCTTTGAAATCAACCACAATCATGGGGAAATCCTCCTTACCGGCGACGACTTTGAAAGGCCAGGCCTTGATGTCTTCTTGCACACACTCCTCACTAAACCGGCGGCCGATCAGCCGCTTCACCTCTGTAACAAAAAACGGTCATGAAATCAGACGAGTGAATGAGCAATAAATAATCTGGCTTCGGTAATTCTGCTTGCAGGTCATGGCACTGTTAAAAAATATATTGAGCACATCAAATTTCATTTGCTACATACCAGCCAGCACTAATCATAAATGCCCCGTTTTACAGTCTAAAATAATGGCCATTAGTTCTCCAAAATTAATAGCCATTAGTTTGAGGGCAGATTAGTAATGTTACTATTAATTCATTAATTTATTTATTGTTGAATAATTATGAACTAAATAATTCAACCCTAACCGGTTAACCCTAGGAACTATAATAATGAGTTAGATTAATAGACAACATGAATTGATCAAATTACAAATTTTATTTTCTTTATAAAAACAAAATTACTATTACAAGTCTATCACACTTTATATTTTCCGATACTACCCTTACTAATGGCCATTAGTAGTAGATTTTTAAAATTAAATCTAGACCGTCGGATCAAACTAATGGCCATTATTTTGGACTGTAAAACTGCTTGATTTTTAAGTTGAGAACTGTAACTCAAGTGAAACATTGATTTGCTGGACTTGGTTAAAATAGAACCATCAAAATATTTACACCAAAAAAAGCGAAGATCTCTTTTTTACTGTTTGTAGTGCATCAGTGACAGTAATTCATTGAGATGAACTGAAGAGTTCACTAGCTTGGCATTAGTATTAATTTATTATAGAATCTTAGAAAACTTAACAGGCACGTGAAATACGAAACTGTACTAGCTATACGAAACTGTACTAGCTACACGAAAATCTGTAGGCAGGAAAAAGAGTGTAAAAGAATAACTTAATAATAGTGAATAGAAACATGAGACTCTTACACTCCCTTCAGTACGTATAACGTTTTTTTAAAAAAAAAAATCAAAACCGGGGAGAGAGTGAGGCATGGAACCGTTCGAAGACGTACACGTCCGATCTACACAGATGGATGCTCTAGCTAGCTAATGCCTGGCAGTCAAGTTAGCGAACCGAGTGGTGCTCCCTAGATACTTACTACTACCAGCAGTCCATAAACAATCAATTTTCAGCAGATAGATCTGATCATGGACGCAAATCAGCATGCACATATAGATATATTGACAAGAAGCCCAAAAGCTCGTGACGACAAACCAGCGATGAAAATAACAAGCGAGTGATGAAACAGATAGTGGCACAGTAGTCCTCACCGTAGACTGTGTTGCTTGGGTTCTGGGCGGCCTGGTTCTCAGCCGCCTCGCCGACGAGCCTTTTGTTGTCGGCGAACGCGACGCAGGACGGCGTGAGGCGGCTGCCCTGGTCGTTAGCGATGGCCTCCCCGCGGTTGTGGCGCCACACGGCCACACAGGAGTACGTCGTCCCCAGGTCGATGCCGATCGCCGGTCAGTCGCCCTCCGTCGACGCCGCCATCTCCAACCCTCGGACGCGAGCAGAAAGGAGATGTGCGTGGGTGGGACCACGGCGAGTTGCCATGCGATATATAGGCGACGAGCAGTAAGTAGACTGTTGGTAACTTGGCACTTCATCGAGATTTATGCACCGTATTCAATGTCTTTTATAATGGACGACGCGCTCACTGATTGATATGGCCTGTTCTTCTTCCCCTAGTCTGAATTGAAATCTACTAACACATGCGCGTTCATACACAGAAATTTCGTTCTAAAACAGTGCACAATTCGAGTATGTATACTTGCACACAAAAGCACCAGCACGCATGGACACAGCCGAGACAAACGCCATGCTAAATGGCGAGTACTGACACGTACTTGTGCTGGCACTGGTACAGTTGAACCTTGAAGTGGCGAGCAAAGCACCCGTCACTGCTATCAGTCACGCCGCTGAAAAAGGGAAAGAACGGTGGCCTCGAGCTCACCGTGCCGCAGTCTCGTATGATGGGAGGCTATGGTCGCGGTTGCACGATGGGGAGGGAACGCATGACGGGTAATGGGGTGTTTAGGGGAAAGAGTAAGCATTTGTTGGGAGAGATTTATTATATCTCTTATTATATATATAATTGATCAAGAAAAGGAGCCACCACGTTCGCTTTCAAGGCTTAGAAATTCTCACGTTAATCGGAAAAAATAAGAAGAGAAAATTACCCACCGCTGCCATTATAAAACAAATAGCCCGATAACCCCCTATAAATATTTATAAAATTATATATATAATTGATCAAGAAAAGGAGCCACCACGTTCGCTTTCAAAGCCTAGAAATTCTCACGTTAATCGGAAAAAATAAGAAGAGAAAATTACCCACCACTGCCATTATAAAACAAATAGCCCGATAACCCCCTATAAATATTTATAAAATTATATATATAATTGATCAAGAAAAGGAGCCACCACGTTCGCTTTCAAAGCCTAAAAATTCTCACGTTAATCGGAAAAAATAAGAAGAGAAAATTACCCACCACTGCCATTATAAAACAAATAGCCCGATAACCCCCTATAAATATTTATAAAATTAGACACTAAAGAAAAATTACCCACCACTGCTATTATAAAAAACTACCTAAAATACCCTTATGCTGAT
The DNA here is from genome assembly GCA_007726485.1 of Eragrostis curvula. NCBI lineage: Eukaryota > Viridiplantae > Streptophyta > Magnoliopsida > Poales > Poaceae > Eragrostis > Eragrostis curvula. The sequence goes on from CM017443.1 coordinate 36,179,340, forward strand.
TTACATGCCTAAATCAATCTCACGTGTCTTCTTTTTACGGCCACAAGCCACACGATTTAGCCCTAACTGGCATCATAAGTGCGAAGCAGCACTGCTGGCGGCGCAAGGTGCGAGCAAGGGCAGCCATATTTGCCTGCGGACGACAACGGCAGCGTAGAAGCAACGGAAGCACGCAACCAGCCGAACAAGTCTGCCGGATGGGTGTGCTTAATAAACGTGGTGCTCTCTACGTCTGTTATCCAAGGTGAAGCAGTTTGGCCTCTGCAACAATGATTATGATCAGATTTCACTTGACAAAACAGCCACGTTCACGTGATGATTTTTTGCTCAATACAAGACCTGGAATCTCATTGGTGATATTTCATCATCAGATCGTGCCTATAGCTTCAGTATTTTACGGAGAGGCAAGTTAGTTTGAGGAACAGTTTTTTATCTTCCGAACTCAACCTGCAACGGGACGATTGGGTCTGGTGCATTTAACGTTGCTGTTCTACTTCTATTGTCCAAGGTGAAGCACTTTAGCCTCTGTAAATTTTTACACCTACTCTGATTTTCATCAGATTCCACATAATGAAACAGCCATGCTTTATGTATATGTTTTTGTTCAATAAAAGAACTGGAATCTCATTGGTGTCATGCCGTCAGTGAATGATGCTTTAGTATTCTACGGAGAGGCAAGTTAATTTGAGCAGGAATTTCTTATCTTCCAGAGAAATATACTCGGATTTGGAAAGTACTTAGGGAAACAACGAAATGTTGAATCATAGTGCTCTCAAACCTGTCTAGAGTCCATATTACAGAATGCACTTATTCACCATATTATAATGTACAATATTGATACTTAATAAAATAAATTGAGATAATTTCTTTTGTTAAAATAAGAAAAGTAGCACCATAAGTATTTTCTACAAAATTGAGATAATTTCTTTTGTTAATTAAGCAAAGTAATTGTACTTCCCTCAAAAACATTTGTACTCATTTTTATGGGTTCATGTTTTGGTGTTATAGATAATTATATTGGTATACAATGCAATTAGATAGATAACACATGGCAAATTTTTAACATATTAATTGGAGAAAATATTTTAACATATTAATTGGAAAAAATAAAAAGGAAATTACCCACCACTGTTATTATGAAAAAGTAGTCTGAACGACTCTCCCTATGTTTTACTAATTACCCACCACTGCCTTTATTTAAAATTAGACCAAAACACCTTTATATTACTTTTTCTATTTTACATCATTATCCTTATTAGTAACGCATACAAAACTTGAGCCTATATTACCATTATCTTTTCTTTTTCCAATATTGCACACGCATGTAGCATTCGTAATAGAAATTATGCAAGTAAGCGTTAGTGTAGCCGAGTGCGTGATGGGCAAGCAAAGCAGGAAAACAAGATACATTAATGACCAGCCAAAGGCATGACAAGCAAGCGAGGGTGATAGCGCGTGCCAGCGACAGTCCATAGCCACGAGAGGGGCGAGCGGGTGAGCCAAAAAATAAGTTGAAGCAAAGCAAGAAAAGGGAGAGGTGCGAAGAGATCCTTGACCGATCGAGGGGGCGACAAGCAAGCAATCTGAACAACGAATTGGCGATGACCAACCTAACAACATGGCAGGAAGGCGAGAGGAACGAAGGAAGTTATGTGAGTAACCTTTACACGGGGAAATGAGGGGTAAATGGGTCAAGCAACGAGCCAGCACAACGACCAGCCGAGCAACATGATGAACGACTGATGAGCCGGGCAGGATGTGATTGTGGAAGAAATATTGCATAGGATTGTCATTATGACAAACAATCAAATGAAACTGATAGTGATAAAAATAACAATAATACAATACTAGCCGCGCAAATGTGCGGGCCGTCATACTAGTTCAAATTTATCAAAGCAAAACACAACTCACAAGAACGCAGAGTGTTTGTGCTGTGATGAACGCAAGAACCCAAAATGGCCCCTAATTTCTAGAGGACTACCAGTACATGTGGTGCGTAACTCAATTGCGTGAGATCCTAAAGACTCGGGCTAAACATTGACTGAAAACAGAAATGACTCTGAAACTGGCACAGGCTCGCTATGCCTAGACACTGAAGAAAATCCGACAATTGCAAAACACCTGAAGTCTGTAGCCACTGAATCCGCAAGGGCTACAGGCAACAAAGGAACCATGATGAGAAGGCAAGAAGCAATCTTTTCCAAATTTCAAACTTAATCTTTTGTGGCTAAAATGCGAAATTTACATCAAGATATCCATCATTCAGCTTCATTATCTATGTTCATATGTAATATAGCTTAAAAAGTGTTGTTCTTTTGCCAAATTTTATGGGTGCTCAACTGAACACTTGAACACCCTTGATACATGCTCTTTTTTTCTGGAACAAAAAAAGTAAAAGGGCCCTTGATGGCATGATACATATTAGCTCCGCCCCTAGGTAAAATTAATGGAGTGTCCTTCGTCAGGTCGTTGTGATGCAGTGATTGAATTCAGTGGACTGAAAGTTTGCATTTGCAAGACAAAGAACATACATACTAAGGTTACGCTATAGTATCACCAATTAAACCATAGTTCCAGAATCCCCGCAAAAAAAAACATAGTTCCAGAAAAAGAATAAGTTACGTAATAATCTACGAAGAAATGTGCACTGTGGCATATGTTGCGTTACACATGGAAACATCAGTGATCCGGTACTTTTAAGGAGTGCTAATTTGAAACATAATAACCGACTTGTCATTTTCCAATGCTAGAAATGCACAATCCCATTGCGTTGTTTTGTTTTTCTTCAAGTCTCCTTGTACCTCTCGGCCTCACGAACCATGCGTTCGATCTCCTCCTTGCTCAACCCGCCATTATCGTTGGTGACGGTGATCTGGCTCGTCTTCCCCGTCGTCTTGTCCTCAGCAGACACGGTCAGGATACCGTTCGCTGCCATGTCAAAGCACACGCTGATCTGGAGAACGCCTTTGGGCGCCCGTGGGATGCCTGAGAGCTCGAATTTGCCAAGCAAGTTGTTGTCCTCTGCGCTGCGACTCTCGCCCTCGTACACGTGGATGATCACACCAGTTTGATTGTCATGGTATGTGGTGAAGACTTCCTCCTTCCTTTTTGGGACACGGGTGTTCCTTGGGATCAGCACCTTCATCTTACCACAGTCCGCCTCAACTCCTAGAGAGAGTGGCGTGACGTCCATCAGCAGCAAGTCCCGGACCTTCTTACTGCTAGCTTCGCTGCTGAGGTTGGCAGCGTGGATGGCGGCTCCACACGCAACCGCCTCGTCGGGGTTGATGGTTCTGCGGAGTTCCTTCCCGTTGAAAAATTCCTTGAGCAAGTTCTGAACCTTGGGGATGCGGGTGGAGCCGCCCACGAGGACGACGTCGTGGACGCTGCTCTTGTCAATCTTGGCATCACGGAAGCACTTCTCAAGCGCCTTCTTGCACTTTGTGAAATGGACCTTGTTGAGCTGCTCGAATTTGGAGCGGGTGATGGTGCTTCTGAAGTCGATGCCGTCATGGAGAGAGAACTGCGCAATGGTGGTTTCTTCCGCTGATGACAGGGCCTTCTTTGCCTTCTCGCAGGCAGCCCTGAGCCGCCGGAGTGCCCTTGGGTTGCTTCTGATGGCTGGCTTCTCATGTTCCCTTATGAACTCAAGCAACAGGTACTCTACCATCTCGCTGTTGAAATCCACCCCTCCAAGGTGAGTGTCACCGGCAATAGTATTCACCTCGAAGAGAGCCATATCAATGTCCACACCCGGGTCAATTTTCAGAAGCGAGACATCCAGAGTACCACCTCCAAAATCAAAGACAAGGACCATCCTCCCTTCGTTGCTTGCCGGCATCTTACAGAGACCGTAGTTGATGGCCGCCGCGGTGGCCTCGTTGATGATGTGTAGGACGTTGAGGCCGGCGATCGTGGCAGCATCGATGGTGGCCTGGCGCTGTGAGTTGGTAAAGTGACCGGTACGGTGATCACGGCGTTCTTGACCTTCCTGCCCAGGGACATCTCGGCTGTCTCCTTCATCTTTGCAAGCACCATGGCGGAAATCTCCTCGGGCGCGAATTGCCTCTCCTCTCCTTTGTGCTGCACCACGACACTACAACAAAACGAGCCTATAGCGACAGTGCCCAAAATTCCGTAGCGACGATTTTGAAAGCCAACCGTCGCTACAGTAGACAGGGGCGCACTGTACAAATGAACCGCCGCTAAAAATCATTTGTAGCGGCGGTTGACGGCATCAACCGTTACTACAAATCGATTTGTAACGGCGGTTGACGGCATCAACCGTCACTACAAATGGGAGCATTTGTAGCCGCGGTTGACGGCATCAACCGTCGCTACAAATCGATTTTTAGCCGCGGTTGACGTCATCAACCGTCGCTACAAATAAGAGGCCATAGAACACAAGAATAGTTCATAATTCTCTTTTTAATCCGGAGTTAAAATTTGTAAGTAGTATTTCTCCCACATACGAACTCCAAATTCGATGATTCTTTTTTCTATGTTTTTCTAAAATCATGCTCTTTCATGTAATAATGTATGTTGGCATGTTTACTGCTATCTATTTATATTTTATTTTATATGACTTGTATTGTTAAATTTATATTATTAAGGTAATTATTTTCATACAAGTTTTTCATAGAAAATGTTAATGTTACATCATATTTTCTTATATTAAGGTAAAATGAAGCTTGTGTCCAAATTTATGGCTCATACGAGTTCAAAAAATATTCTAAGTAATGCAAACTTCAATGTTTCACTTAAGTTGTATGAAACTATAAGAGAGACGTGTCCATTTGTGAACAATATTCATTCTCGCTTTAGTGAAATCATTTCAATTTTTTATGACAAGCTCAAATACTCAAAATATGGTGGCATGCTAATTTGTAGAATTTTTTGACAAAGTTTAATATTATTATAATTATATTTATGGTAGTATGGAGTTAGAACAATTGATTGTCCATTACAAACAATTGAATTTTCCATTTAATTTTTCACTCTCTCGGTAATGGGTTATTACGGAACATATAAGCCTGAAAATAATTTTTTGCAGTTGTTTGAATAATTTGTTTGCAAATTACTCTTTTTTTAGATCAGTTTGCAAATTACTTAACAAAAAGATGTTTTACTTTTTTTCAAAATATAAACTAATTCGGCCCCGGCCCATCTAATATTCTGGCCCATTTAGTGCCTCTGCCCCGGCCCAGCCCACAAACTGCACGTCCTATATAAAACCGTAACCCTAACCTCTATCCTATCCATTCCCCCCCTCGCCTCCACTCTCCTCCTCCTCCCCTCCCCGCCTCCCTTTCCGCCACCAGCTCAACCGCCTCCGCCTCCGTCGCCGTTCACTGAGGCCACCTCCGCCTGGCGCTACCGCCGCGACGCCTCGTCCTACGCCGCCGACGGCTCGCCACCATCCTCCTCCTCCGATGCGGCAGCGGAGGCCGCCGCCGTGTCCGGTCGCCGGGACGACGAGATCACGCTGCAGCTGCCGGAGTTGCGGAGGCTCCTCGACACGATGAGGGCGTCCCGAGGGAAGGGCCCCGACGGGGAGGCAGGCGGTGGCGGGCCCGGGAGGGTGGCGCCGGTGCCCGCGCCGCGTTGAGGCTCCGGCTCTAGCGACAGGTTCGCCAGCGCCGCCGCCGCGTCCGCGCGCGCGGAGGCCGTGTGGCGCGAGGAGAGCAGCGGGAGGAGGAGGAGGGAGCGGCGCCTCAGCCCGGGCAGGATGAGCGCTGCCACCGAGGATCCACGACGCGGCGACCGGTGGATCTAGGCGTGGCGGCGGCCGAAGCCGTGGCTGCACAAGGCACCGAGGCGTTGCTGCGGGCGTCTGCGGTGCTGGTCCCCGCCTCGACGACGACGGCGCGAGGCGATTGGATCTGGAGCTCCGGCATCTCGACGACGGCGTCTGCGGCGCGGAGCCCCCCCCCCCCCCCCCCACGACGACAACGGCGTCTACGGCGCGGAGCCCCACCACGACGACGACGGCGCGGGTCGATTCGATCTGGATCTGCGCCACCTCGACGACGGCGACGACCTCACCGACGGCGCAGCTGCGGCGTCCCGGCCCCCTCCTCCCCTTCCCGCGGCGCGGCCCCTTCCTCCCCCTCCCTGGCGGCGCGGCGGCGGATCTGCAGCCTGGCGACGGCCTGGAGGGCCAGTTGGGACCCACGGTGGTCCTTTTTTTTATTTTTGTAAATTCTCTTTAGCGACGGGCGACGGCAGTGCCCGCCGTTAAAAATAGCTTTTTAGCGGCGATTTTGGTCACCCGCGGCTACTGTGTTAATTCTTGTTTTGAATTTTGAATGCTACTAGTAGCTGTTTTCATTGGTAGCTGCGCATGGAACAGTTAATTGATGTGTTGAACGAAAGGTGTTACTATGAGTGCTTAGGGAAACTAAATAGTCACAGAAGACAGTAAAAGTACTCTTTTTTCCTCAAAAAAATAAAGCAGTACGCCGTTTGACCAAGCACGCGGCGAACAGCGAACACGCCACTGTGCCGTATGCTGTGTGCTTCCTACTATACTATCAGTGATGAACACAGCGGCGAACGTACTGCCAATCAGCAGGAGATCCAAGAACATAACTTGCGAGTGATGAAACTGGTTTAGTTCTCACCGAATATGGTGTTGGCCGGATTCGAGGATGCCCCGTCCGCGGCCTCGTTGCCGACGAGTCGCTCGTCGTCGGTGAAGGCCACGCAGGACGGCGTGAGGCGGTCGCCGAAGTGTTTGGCGATCACCTCAGGGCGGTCGTTCCGCCACACCGCCACGCACGAGTAGGTCGTCCCAAGGTCGATGCCGATCGCCGGGCCGTCGTCGCCCTGGGTCTGGGACTGGGAGGCCGCCATCTCAACCGTCGGAGGCGACGGATGTACTAGTATCAGTCTGCTCCTACTACCACCGCAGGTGTGTGTTTTGTTGTGAATGCGAATGAACTTGATCGCTTGGGACGAATAATATACTCCTTGCACGGAGGAAAAGGAGAAGATCAAACCCAGGAGGAACGTGGGCCGTCATCCTTGCTCGGAGAAATTTCCAGGACAGCCCCAAGTGAACCGGCCTCCAAGTGCCTAGGATGTAATTTTTTTATTTTTTATTCAGAAATGGTCCCTTGTAATTTTTAGTGTATCGTATACTTCAACATTTAGAGCGTGTTCGTCTCGCTGATTTGCAGCAGCTACAGTGTTCGCAGTTATTTCTTCAGCAGCAGCTACAGTATTTTCAGCAGCAGCTACAGTGTTTGTTGGTATTTTTCTGCAGCGAAACGAACAGACTGTTAGAAACATTTGATTCGATAACTTACAACACATAATTAAACACTTTTTACATGTCATTTGTTGAAATTCTTTTCGTACTATATCTAATCATTTTTGTCTGAGACTCGTGTCGTCTTTGTGAAAGAATAACAGGAAAGAGTTCCAACAAATCATTGTGAAAGAACTTGGGAGTCCATTGATCTTTTCCTTCGCCATTTTGACAAGATGTTCTTCTGTGAGTGGCACAGGAAAGAGTTCCAACAAATGCCCACCTGCAATGGAGATTTTTTAATCCTTTCAACTCAAGTTGCTTGACGGGTTTCAGCAGCAAGCATTTTTCATTTTGAAGTGACTCTCACTTTTAGCTCACCATATAATGACAAAAGGGAGCACCTCTGTACACACAGAACGCGGAAATTTAAGCGTATAATTAGTTTGACAATTAAGTGCAGGGGAATTCAACAGACAGAATCTTACTCCATACGACAAACCACCGCTTACCATGGTTCCAGAAGCAAAAGAAAGCGTAGGTTAGGCAACGTCGCTACGCATGCCAATATAAGGTTGTAACAAAACTTAATAACCACTAGTTAGGCTAACAGCGACCACACGGAGAACTAGTAAACTGTCTAACACAATCCATGGTCGTGCCCTGCTTGCTGTCTAGGCGATGAAAGGGCCGCAGAATCAATCTCTACGCTTACTTCACAAGACGCCTTCTCCTATACCTTGTGCCTCTCGGCCTCCTGAACCATGCGCTCGATTTCCTCCTTGCTCAAACGGCCGGTGCTGTTTGTGATGGTGATGTTGTTCGTCTGCCCAGAGCTCCTGTCCACCGCTGAAACGTTTAAGACGCCGTTGGCGTTGATGTCGAAAGTGACATCAATACGGGCTACGCCCTTGGGCGCTGGGTGGATGCCAGAGAGCACGAACATGCCGAGCAGATTGTTGTCCTTGATGCTGGTGCCCTCACCTTCGTACACCTGGATCAGCACGCTGACCTGGTTGTCAAACTTGGTGCTAAAGCCCTCCCTCTTCTTCATGATGGGAATGGCTGTGTTCCGTGGTATTATCACACTCATCATACGGTCTCCATTTGTATCAACCTCAATCCCAAGTGATAGAGGCGTGACATCAAGAAGAACCATATCCCCAACCGCGCCATCGCCTGTTTCACCACTGAGGACGGAGGCTTGGATAGCAGCACCATACGCAATTGCCTCATCAGGGTTGATGCTCCGGCAAAGCTCCTTCCCGTTGAAGAACTCCCGGAGCATGGCCTGCACCTTGGGGATGCGGGTAGAACCTCCCACAAGGACGACGTCATGGATGCTGCTCTTATCCACCTTGGCGTCACGGAGGCACTTCTCCAAGGCCTCCATGCATCTGCTGAAAAGGTCCTTGTTGAGCTCCTCGAAGCGGGAGCGAGTGATGGTGGAGCAGAAGTCGATGCCATCGTGAAGTGAATCAACCTCAACGGTGGTCTCTGCCATGAAAGACAGCAGCCTCTTTGCCCTCTCGCAGGCTGTCTTCAAGCGCCGGAGTGCTCTCAGGTTGCTTCTGATATCTATCTTTCTGTGTTTCCTTATGAACTCACGGAGAAAGAATTTCACCATCTCATTGTCAAAATCAGCATAGGCGGGGCCTGGTGCAGCGGTAGAGCATACCGCCTGTAGCCAACAGGTCCCGGGTTCGAGCCGCGGTCTCCCCGCATTGCACAGGCGGAGGTAAGGCTTGCCGCTGATACCCTTACCCAGACCCCGCACAGTGCGGGAGCTCTCAGCACTGGGTACGGCCTTTATTGTCAAAATCAGCACCGCCAAGGTGAGTGTCACCAGCAACAGCCTTCACCTCAAAGAGACCCATACCTATGTCAAGGCCCGGATCAATGTTGAGCAGGGAGACATCGAAGGTACCACCACCAAGATCAAAGACTAGCACTGTCCTCCCTTCATTGCTGACGGGCATCTTGTCAAGACCATAGGCAATGGCAGCAGCTGTGGGTTCATTGATGATATGCATGACATTCAAGCCGGCAATGGCGCCGGCATCAATGGTAGCCTGACGCTGGGAGTTGCTGAAGTAGACAGGGACAGTTACCACAGCATTCTTGACTGTTTTGCCAAGATAGACCTCGGCTGTTTCCTTCATCTTGGCCAGCACCATGGCAGAGATCTCCTCAGGCGTGAACTGCTTCTCCCTCCCTTCATACTGTACCATGATCATTGGCCTGTCCTCATGGCCTGCGACAACTTTGAAAGATCAATCGTTTCACATCTGCGAGAAAAATAGGCATGTATTAAATCAAATGAACAGGAATGAACCGTGTATCGCTTGTCCGCTTAGTTCCAGAAATTACAGAAATATCATATCTTAAAGAATTTGATGTGATAAAGCCTCAGTTTGCATATGCAGAGAAAGTAACATCTTAAAATGTTGTGAATATGCAATCAGTAAATTAATAAAGAAAAAAGCGTGCTTTCATCCATGGGATGTTGCAAGCAGTGGTATGGATGATCAGCCGCTGTAATGAATTGTAAAAAGTACTCCTAGTACCAATCGTCTCCATCTGCTCCTGATCGGTGCTATTTATTTATCTATTTTGAGTTTCTACCTCTTAAACTGTTAAGATTTGCCTGTAAGATTATGTTCCGCATTGAAGTACTCCGCTAAAATCCGCGTCGAAAACGAAGAATTACTCCACTAAATTCTGGGGCAAAAAGGCATAAATTTTCTTTCTGGAAACTGAAGGCAAAAAATAAATCAGCGGCCGAACCAAGCGCTAGATATAGGGAAGTTGCCATCAAATCAATGTAGAGTAGCAGCGGCACGAATCGATCGCCCGGGCGGTTTGGAAGGAATCGTTTGCAGGAATATTCGATCGATCTAATTAGTGCCTGAACCCTACGGTATGACCGAGGAAAAACTAAGCGAGCGAATGAACAAGTTATGAATTTGAAAGGCTACAAAGGGGAGTAATGCAGGTGCGTTTGTGCTCACCGAAGACGGTGTTGGCGGGGTTCCGGGCGGCCTGGTTCTCGGCCGCCTCGCCGACGAGCCTCTCGGAGTTGGTGAAGGCGACGCAGGACGGCGTGAGGCGGTTGCCCTGGTCGTTGGGGATGACCTCGCCGCGGTCGTCCCGCCACACCGCCACGCAGGAGTACGTCGTCCCTAGGTCGATGCCGACCGCCGGGCCGTCGTTCTTCGAGGCGGCGGCCATCTCCACGCCGGAAACGCGAGAGGAGTAGTACCTGCTTGCTACGGGCAGCAGGTGTGTGCGGTTACTGCGGTATGCGACGAGCAAGTACTATGCGGCTGCGGATCTTTCGAAAAAAAGTACTATGCGGCTGCCAACAGGGCCAGCGAACTTGGCTTGTCGAGGAAACCCGCTTGGTGGGGGGTAGTTTAGGATAACGAAATGATATTTTTATTCTAACCTAAAATAGCTACTCCCTTAATATTTGAATATATATTGAATTCCGAAATACTCGATGCATTTTCAAATATACGACTGAAATGTTCATTTTACTACCCAAAAAAATCATTTTGCCTATTTAATCGATTGTATAAAATTTCATTTCATTTGACACTGGTTTTGATGGCTCCGGCTGCTCCAAATTACAGTAGCAGAAAAAATTAAAAAAAAAATCAAAGGGGCTGGAGCGTAAGACAGACTCTAACAGAAGAGGAATTGTTAAAGTCAGTCTAAGGAGAGGCGCCAAACAGACCTAAATATAAAGTGAAAAGAAAATAAAGATGGCAACAAATCCATAACTGCATTTAACAATAGAGAAAATTTGACACGGCAAAACGATCGGACGACAACCAAACAAAAGAATCATGCCAGCAATGTATTTCTAGATATACGTATTAGGGCCGTATCTCGCTCGACAGTCTAAATAGGTGATTTCATTTTTTTTTTTTGGTTTCCAAGAGTGTCACGTAAGTAACAAATCAATTATTTGGTGCTTAAAAAAACTCATACAATGCATAGTTTTATTCTCACTATTTTCAAGAATGCCGCTCCGCCACCCGCCAACCAATCCACCACTCCTGCCGTTTTGCCGGCCACCTCCCGGCGTCGCCGCCGCCGCCACGCAAACTCGTCAGGCCAGGACGCCCCCGTCCACCGCCTGCATGCCGCCCGCGGCCATGGCGGTGCCGTCGCCACCCCCCCCCCCCCCCCCCCCCCCAACCTTCTCTATGTCTAGCGTAGGAGGAAGAGAAACTTTGAGGTACAAACCCACGCAACTAAAGGATTTTATGGACGATAGCGTCGGCGGCTGCGCCGCACGAGCTCCGGCTCGTCGGGGAAGAAGAGGCACACCGGCTCACAAGGGGGGGTGGGCGGCAGCAACGGGTTACCCTCCCTCAGTGCGAACCGAGGTTGGAGTGCGATTTTCTGACAACCGTGTTTTGCCTCCCACAACGTGCACGGTTTGACCCTCGCCAAAAAAAGAAAAGTGCACGGTTTGAAGGTTCGCCATTTTTACTTACGTTGCGGGTGCATATGAGGCTCCTGAATATGTCAGCAACATCTTCATGTATATGAAGAAACCCAGATGCATGGGGTCACTGGTCGGGGCGAATTCTACAACAGTACAACACCGTCATCATTCAAGTGTTCGTGGTGCATGGTGTCACCGATCTGGCTGGTTGGGCAAACCACACCTCTAGATGATGTAAACACCAATTCTTTGCATCAGATAAACACTTGTACCGAACACTGAAACCATTGCCAACCTAAAATTAGTTCGTCAGATGCAAGACACCGAACAAGATTAGTCTTTTGCAAAACAGTAGGCGACATATGCTAAACCAGTACGATGCAGTGTTCAGTGTAAATGATCATTTACTGCATCATTCACATCTGGTTTAGACAAGCTAGGCGACATATGCTAAACCAGTACGAATTACTATTAGGAAGAACTAGTCATGCAGTAAATGATCTACTGCGTGGAATCCATGTTACCGGCCATCAGTACGATGCTGCTCTGCTGATAGTCATGGACTGTGTTTGGGATGCAGAATCACTTTCCACTCTTCATTCTCTTGGTGGCCTTCGACTTGCGGTTTGGCTTTGATTCCATCTCCTTTTCCTCGTACCTCTCGGCCTCTTGCTTCATTCGCTCGATTTCCTCCTTGAGCAGCCGGCCGCAGTGGTTAATGATGGTAATGCTGTTCGTCTGCCCGGAGGTTTTCTCCTCCGCTGAAACATTCAAGACGCCGTTGGCATCGATTTCGAAGGTTACCTCAATCTTGGGTACGCCTTTGGGCGCCGGGGCGATGCCAAAGAGATCGAACATGCCGAGCAGGTTGTTGTTATTGGTAGTCTCGTTCTCTCCCTCGTACACCTGGATGCGCACGCCGGGCTGGTTATCTTTAACTGTGCTGAAGCCCTTCTTCTTCTTCTTGCTGGGAATGGCGGTGTTACGCGGGATCACCACTTCCATCCCACGACGTCTCTCCCCGATCCAGGCCTCAACACCAAGCGAAAGCGGTGTGACGTCGAGCAAGAGCATATCCCCAGCCTTCCCATCGCCCGTTTCACCGCTGAGGATGGACGCTTGGATGGCGGCGCCGAATGCGACAGCCTCGTCGGGATTGATGCTACGGCAGAGCTTCTTCCCATGGAAGAATTCCCGGAGAATGCTCTGCACCTTGGGAATGCGGGTGGAGCCACCCACGAGTACGACGTCGTGGACACTGCTCTTGTCCACCTTTGCGTCATGGAGGCACTTCTCCACGGCTTCCCTGCATTTGTTGAACAGAGCCACGTTCATCTCCTCGAAGCAGGACCTTGTGATGGTGGAGCAGAAATCAAGACCGTCATGGAGCCCGTTGACCTCAATGGTGGTCTGTTCTGAGAAAGACAGCATCCTCTTTGCTCTCTCACAGGCAGTCCTCAACCGCCTGAGTGCCTTATGGTTGCTTCTGATGTCCAACTTCCTGTGCTTCCTTATGAACTCCCGTACACAATATTTCACCATTTCATTGTCAAAATCAGCCCCGCCAAGGTGACTGTTACCGGCGATGGCCTTCACCTCGAAGATGCTCATGCCTATGTCGATGCCAGGATCAATGTTGAGAAGAGAGACATCAAAGGTACCGCCACCGAGATCAAATACTAGCACCATCCTCCCTCCATCAGATACAGGCATGTTGTCAAGACCATAGGCAATGGCGGCGGCTGTGGGCTCGTTGATGATGCGCATGACGTTCAGTCCGGCGATGGCGCCAGCGTCAATGGTGGCTTGGCGCTGAGCATTGCTAAAGTAGACCGGGACGGTGATAACTGCATTCTTGACCGTGCTGCCAAGGTAGACCTCCGCGGTCTCCCTCATTTTGGACAGAACCATGGCTGAAATCTCCTCAGGCGTAAACTGCTTCTCCTTTCCTTTGTAATGCACCACAATCATTGGGAAATCATTGTGACTTGCGACTTTGAAAGGCCAGGACTTGATGTCTTCTTGCACAGACTCATCACTAAATCGGCGGCCAATCAGTCGCTTCACATCTGTAAGAAAACCGTCATGTAATCAGTTGAGTGAATGAACCACAAACAGCTTAGATTTTAGTAATTGACTTGCAATTCCTTCCATTTTTGTTTAGAATTTATAATAAAATCACTATATTTTATTTGAAGTTTCAGCTGTATTAAAAAAAATGGTGCTGCATTGCCGCACCTGATAATCCAACCCACTGGACCATAACAAGTCAAATCAGTCTGGCAACACATATTTCATTGAGCATGTGAGTTTTTCATTGCTATAGACGACAATGGACAACCAACCACGTAGCAGTACCTTTGCCGATCGCCACTGTATGAACTGATGCTCATAAGCTACCATTACCAGAAAGCTGCATTTTTTTTAGTTTGTAGATGGTTGTTGGCAATACACACTTATTCTAACGTAATCATTTTAGCATATCATACCAAGGCCATGTCACAGTTAAATTGCTCAAATCTACCGGCAGCCCTCTGTTGCCACATCAATAAATATGATGTTAGTTATAAAATTGTCTGCAGAAGCCTAAATTTGCAGCTATGAAAAAGGAAGACGCGTGAGGTAAACTAATGTCCATGTATCAAACAATCTAAGTTGTGCCGAGTAAGAAATTTTATATATGTCAAGTTTAGCATTTATTAAAAATAAAATCAAGTAGTACTGTAGTGTTTCGAAGTAATACTACAACAGCAGGAAATATTTTTATTACACTTAAGTGTCATTAGTGAATGTCTAATTGATATGGGAAGTGCAAGATATTAAGTCTTAGGGAAATAGCAAAAGGTCTTTTCCCTTGAAAATTTAGATTAAGAAGGGCATCATTTATTTTATCACATTAAAAATGTAATAAATTGGCATGGAACAAAATTCAATCATCAGATATTGTATCAAGATATCCACCAAAAGTTTTTCAGACAAATGCCATTTTCAAAATAAGTCAGCATGGAAAGAGTCAACAATGCTTGTTGGAAATCTGATATTTGATAAAACCATGGAAGGCCGGCTAATTTTTGTTAGTTATCCACAAAGTTAAAGCAGCTGATACATTATGAGTTGATACAGCGACAAGTCTCAGTGAATATTTTATAATAATAGCATGAGAAAGATACCAGACATGAACTAAGAGTAAAATAATGCACACTACAAAGGACGGACTTTCTAGTTCTATACCATTGGTCTCATAATGAAAGTATAGTTTCTTCAAATAGATAAGCACTACTAAGATGTTACTTCAGAGCTCGGTTTTGCATCCAAATTTCAAATATGTCCTGACACTTTTGGTCAAAAGCCCTGTCAATGATCTTGACAGGTGCCTTCAACATGAAGTATCTCATTATTCTATTTCAGCAGACAATAAATCTGATATAAAATAAAATTGCTTCAGCAATACATGACCCACCATTGAGATATCCATAGAAATTTACTTTTGAAGGCAGAATGAATATCTTCAAATTTTGTAAATAAAAGTACTCTGATTGCAAATTTCTTGATGCTAAAATGTTTTGCAACGTGATGATATATGGTGAGCACTTTATACATGAATTCTGTAATACAGAATGTGCCATCACATTTGTTGCAACGTGATGATATATGGTGAGCACTTTATACATGAATTCCGTAATACAGAATGTGCCATCACATTTGTTTCACTATACTAATGACGAATATAAATCAACACTGCTAAACATATACAGCTTCTGATGT
The DNA here is from genome assembly GCA_007726485.1 of Eragrostis curvula. NCBI lineage: Eukaryota > Viridiplantae > Streptophyta > Magnoliopsida > Poales > Poaceae > Eragrostis > Eragrostis curvula. The sequence continues at coordinate 36,194,816 of CM017443.1, forward strand.
AACATCCTGGTTACTTTGCTAGTAATGTTGGAATAGCTCTATTGATAGCAAAATAATCTTGGAAAACATTGAGAAATTTGGATTTGTTCGGTTTAAGTGGAAACTGATATGCTGTTGAGTCATGAAAATATATGTGCCACTAAGAAACTAAAGCATTATAGAATAGCCTAAGAAAAATAGGGATCCTACGTGTGTTGCAATCTGATGAGTAGATCAGAAGAGAAAATTGTAGCCTTATGATATAATCTTAAGAGCAAAAGAAAATGGCATTTGAAAATCAATGTTGAGAGGAGGAAAAAGAACTATCCTCTAGCAATGTGAAAGTTCTTTTGCAGGTAGATGAATTAATATCTTTATAACCTTTTATTTTAATTAACTCTGCACATTTTTTACCATGGTCTTTTATTTAGCTAAGTTTACTGATGAAAGGCAATTCTTGGCTCTATTGTTTTCTTTTTTGGAAAAAAAGTACAAAGAAGAAGAGATTATTCTCTTTAGAGAATGACCTCTTGGGACCAATTTCTAGCTTTGTACAATACCCCTTGATATAGGCACACATGGCGATTGTAGTGGAGTTATTCGGCCTGTTAACATGTGCCTAACTATCTGTTTCATTCAATAATCATAAGAATTATTCCTTTGCTATTGAAACCAACCACATAATATCCTACTCTCAAAGCTCGAATCACTGTTAAAAAGTGCACATAGATATCCACTGTGTCTTCAAAAGCGAAAAACAACTAGCACCCACACTTAATGCTTTAAAGGAAGCTGCTCAACTGAATGCTTTAAAGGATTACTTATTTCATCTTTAAAGGTTTAACTGATAATGTTACAGAACTTGGTCAGAAATTAAAAGATGGCGAGTATCAAGTATGTCACCGGATTGATAAATCATTCTTCATGCGTGAACTATGCATTAGACCCATGTTTTGTTTTGGTTGTGTATCTATGTAGATTATACGTCGTTTCTGTCATTCTACATGAGTGAATGATTAGTACGATAGTACCTTACGAATTGGCTGGCACAATGGGTAAATGTATTATGCAAAGTGTAACGAACTGAAGTCAGATCATTCAATTTTTACTCCAAAAGAAAATAACCTAAGTATAAGCACGGCAGCTAGATTCTCCACCATTCAAGCCAACAATTACCAGTGTCATTTTTAATGTTGAGGTCTATTCAAGACGCGCTGAATGGAGCCCCTTATCAAAAAATACAAACATACAGGGAGAAGTTTTGAAATTGTTGACAACTTTTTGTATGGCTAACTCTGGCACATTGCTAATTAATACTCCACAAAATACTTTGAGTTCCCAGCGGAAGTTGTTATCTAATAAGCGGACAGTAAAAGTAGTATGCCATATGACCATATGGCCAACAGTCTAGCCCTCAAATCGTGTGATTCCTACTACTATCAGAGACTATCACAGGGTATCAGTGATGAAACCTGCGGCAAAAAGGCAAGCAGAATGCAGGGAGACCAAAGAAAACAACATGCGAGCAACTGAGCAAGTGCTGAGACTTCAGATCAAGAGGAGTTGTTCTCACCGTAGACGGTGTTGGTGGGATTGAGGGCGGCCTGGTTCACCGCCGCCTCGCCGACGAGCCTCTCGGTGTCCTTGAAAGCCACGCAGGACGGCGTGAGACGGTTGCCCTGGCTGTTGGCGATGACCTCGCCGCTGTCGTTCCGCCAGACGGCGACGCACGAGTACGTCGTCCCGAGGTCGATGCCGATCGCCGGCCCCTTACCTTTCGAGGCGGCCATCTCCACCCTCCGAGTTAGGAGTACTGTACGGTACTAGTAGTATGCGGGCAGCAGGGGCGCGAGTAGAAGAAGCACAGTGAATATTCCTAGAAGGAGCACATACTGTGTGGTCAAAAGTAATAACACTGGCTGCGATGCTCACGAGTGCAAAAGAAAACAAGTCCCTGGCACTGGCAAGGGCAGTCAAATCACGTGTTGCAGCGCTTGCGTGAACTCCCTCTCGCAAACAAGTGCAGGCCTGCAGGACAGGTTCAGGAGTCAAGAGCAGCGGGAAGAGAGGAGCGAGGTGACAACTGAGAGCGCATGCCAAGGCATTTGTCACACTTTCACATTTTTCTTTTTCTAAAATAGTTTTTTTTAAGACAAAAGAAGAAGTATATTAAATCATAGCTGAATACATCATCATGTTACAAGCATACTCCCTCCATCCCACAAAGCTTGTCGTTCTGACATTGCAGGGTGGAGAGGAAGGTTAGAATGAAATTACTAAAATGCCCTTATCAAATCGGACACGGAACCGGAGGGATCGAGTGGCGCAGCTCGCCCCCGCCGCCGGGCCTGCTGCCGTGAACCTCAGCAATCAGCATCGTCATTCTGCACCTCGTCGTACCGACTGCATCCAGACCTGGACGACTGAGCCTGCAACTGGCGGACCTCCTCGTCGACGCGTGTGGCAAGCGTTGCCGTCCCCTGCTCCAGCTCCGCCACGCGCGAGCTCGGCGCCATCGGGGCGAGCGCGAGCGTCGCCGCGTCTCACTCCGCCGCCTTGCCTGCGCTCTCGCCGTTCGTCGCCGCGTCTCACTCTGCCGCCTTGCCTGCGCTCTCGCCGTTCGTCGCCGCGTCTCACTCCGCTCGCCACTGCGAAGCTCTGCCCAGCTGCCGCCCACCTCGCTGTCAAGCTTTGCGGGAAGCCGCTCTGGCCGCCACTATCGCTGTCGATTTGTTGACTGCGAGCCCGGCGAAGGCTGCTGCCGCGAGTCCGGGCCTCTGCGGCGAGGCTCGCGTGGGGCGGCAATTCCTGCGCCGGGTACGGCGCTGCCGTCGCCGCTCCGCACCACGCCATCGCCGCGCTGCTTCCCACCGCGCGCTTCTGCCCAGTCGCTGCCAGCTCGGCACCGATGCAGATCGACCACAATTTAACCGTGGAGAGAGGGGATTTGGTAGGGGAGTGAAGGGAGGGAATGGATTTGGCCGGGGAGCATGAGGATTTGGCCGGGTCGGGGAGGAGATTTGGTTCGCTTGGAGAGAGAGAGGAGGAGAAGAGATAGACCGAGAGATTTTTTTTTCCTTTTTCGTGGAGGAGGACGACCGATATTAGACGGGTGTGGGCCCGGATGCTGCAGACGACAGCTATTGTGGGAAAAACGATTTTGTACGGAGCGACAACAATTGAGGGAATGAGGGAGTACTAAAATACAATTTTCAGAATCCGATCATCTAAATTGTACTCACACTTTGTATAGCCCAAAAACTCAACTCCAAACCTTTATGACAAACCGTATAGATGACTGAACAAGCAAACACTCGGCAAAAGGTCAGAGAATCTATGCCCAACTAACAACAGCCAACTTTTATGTAGGCAAAGCAAATAGACTTCTTCTTTCTTGCGTTTAACTTCTTCTTTCTACCACCAAAGAAAAAGACAGATCCACACCGTATTATCTCTAGTCTTTCATTGTGATCAGATCTAACCACAACAAAACGGAGAAGAGACGAAAAAAATTATTCCATGACGGCGACATCATCTCCGCCTTGATGTCGCCATCCGGAAAGCCCAGTCCCCATATCATCGAACTGATGAAGTTGCCAACACCGATGTCGCCCTCATCTTCGACAAAAACCGCCATGGAAAAAACAAATCCATCCTGCCCCCTTGCCACTGAAGAGGAGAAGGAGAGGATAAATCCCCAGCACCAAAAAACTTGGTATGGAGAGACTCTAACTCTAAAAGATTCGATCTACTAGAAAAACTAACAAAAATGATGAATCCGCATCCCTCTGGCCTCTGGCCAGACGCCAGAGGGCAAGGGAGAGGGACCAACGGGGCTGGATGCGGAGGCGGCGGCGGCGCTAGGGCGAGAGGCTTGTTGAAGGAACGACCTTTGCCGTATGTAGGTTTACGGCCCCTAAAAGAATCTTATCATACTTTTTAATTATGACATGTGGAACTCTGTGTGGTAAAGTGTGGCTAGGAAAACATTCCCGTATGTCATGGCATAAAAGTCACATCCCGCTATGTGTTTGCAGTATAGTGCAAGTCTAGCGTGTCTCTTCACAAAGCCAGTTTCTGCTGCTTATTACATACCCAATGGGCAACTTTTAAATGATGTATAAACACTAACAATCGATTTAGTTACAACGGTCAGATATCAGACAAATTCTTGCATCAAACACTGAAACCACTGCCAAATGCCAACCTAAAATTAGTTCGGTAGAAGCGAGACGACGTCACGACGTTGGACAGACAAAAGATTACTTAGGATCTGTTTGGCATAGCTTCTGAACTGGATTTTGGATTCTGCTTCTTATAATGTACTAGTTACAGTAAAAACACTGTAGCAAAATCCATAAGCTGCAAAAGCGTAGCTTCTCACGGGTTCTATCACTGTAGCTACAGTAACAGAATCCGTTTTCCGGAATCTACACCAAACAGGCTCTTAATTTAGAAAGGCGCAATACTCAACTTTATCCCTCAACTATCGCTCAAAGCTCAAATTCATCCCTCAATTATGAAAAGGTCCAATTTGATCCTTGAACTTTGGTTACCCGATTCAAACCAGTCCTGAGGGACAAAATTGAACCTGCCAGCCAATGGTCAAGGACCAAATTGGCCCTTTTAATAGTTGAGGGACGAATTTAAGCTTATGATCAAAAAGATCAATTAGTCATTTTTTCTGAAAATTAAATAGGACATTCTCACTAAAATAAATGCATTAATTCAAAAATAGCCTGTTTATTTTTGTATAAATGATCCAAGATTATAATATTTAATTGATTGTTGCAAAATTTTTGTTCGATAATAATAGTCAAGTCCAGAATTTAATCTAAATATTTTTCTCGTTTCATCGCTAGTATGTTCGTAGGCTCTGTTTGGATCCACCAAACTAACAATTAGTCAACATCAGTCGGATTCTCCTGACTAATCGGATTTTTATTAGTCCCTTGGCTGGCTAAAAATTAGTCCTCTGTTAGTCCATTCTGTTTGGATTCTCTATGGACTATTAGTTGCTATGGACTAAAATTAGTCAACTAATAGTTACTTTATTGGACCCAAACAGGGTTGTAGTATGACCATTCAAAAGAACCACGGCAAAATAGTCATTGTTGTCCCTGATCTTTGGCCGAAAGCTCAAATTTGTCCTCCATCTATCAAAAAGTCTAGTTTAGTCTCTGAACTTTGGTTACCCGATTCAAACCAGTCCCTAAGGGATGAAATTGGACCTATCAACCAAAGTTCATGGACTAAATTGGATCTTTTAAAAATTGAGGGACGAAATTTAAGCTTTGTGGGATAGTTCAGGGATGAACTTAACTATGGTTCCATAAACAATCCAGACAAGCTAGGCCACATATGCTAAACCAGAAGCATTAAGAAACCAACACAGTACGAGTTACTATTAGGGAGAGGAGTCGTGCACTAAACGATCATTACATGCCGCTGATAGTCATTGACTATGTTTGGGATGCAGAATCACTTTCCACTCTTCATTCTCTTGGTAGCCTTCTCCGTCGTCCTTGGTTCCCTCTCCTTTTCCTTGTACCTCTCGGCGTCCTGCTCCATGCGCTTGATTTCCTTCTTGCGCAGGCGCCCGCTGTGGTCAGTGATGGTGATGTTGTTCATCCGCCCGGTCATCGTCTCCTTCGCTGAAACCTTCAAGACGCCGTTGGCATCGATATCAAAGGTGACCTCAAACTTGATAGCACCCTTGGGCGCCGGAGGGAGGCCGGAGAGCTTGAATTTGCCAAGCAAGTGGTTGTCCTTGGTGCTTGCGCTCTCCCCCTCGTACACCGGGATGGACACGACGAGCTGGTTGTCGAGAAAGGTGGTAAATTTCTTCCTCTTCTTCTTCGGAATGACTGTGTTCCGCGGGATCACCACGCTCATTGTATGATCATCCCTGATTTCAATCCCAAGCGAGAGCGGCGTGACATCGAGTAGAAGCATATCCCCCGCCTTCCCATCGCCGGTTTCGCCGTTGAGCACGGACGCCTGGATCGCGGCGCCGAACGCGACGGCCTCGTCAGGGTTGATACTACGGCAGAGCTCCTTCCCATGGAAGAAGTCCCGGATCATGCTCTGAACCTTGGGGATGCGGGTGGATCCACCCACAAGGACGACATCATGGACGCTGCCCTTGTCCACTTTTGCGTCGCGGAGACACTTTTCTAAGGCCTCCATGCATTTGCTGAAAAGTTCCATGTTCAGCTCCTCGAAGCGGAGCCGGGTGATGTTGCAGCAGAAGTCAATGCCATCATGAAGCCCATCAATCTCAATGGTGGTCTGTGCCGAGAAAGACAACATCCTCTTTGCTCTCTCGCAGGCAGTCCTCAACCGGGTCAGCGCCTTCTTATTGCTTCTGATATTTATCTTCCTGTGTTTCCTTATGAACTCCCGTACACAGTGTTTCACCATCTCATTGTCAATATCAGCCCCGCCGAGGTGAGTGTTGCCAGCAACGGCCTTCACCTCGAAGATGCCCATGCCTATGTCAATGCCAGGATCAATGTTGAGGAGGGAGACATCAAAGGTGCCACCACCGAGATCAAAGACTGGTACCATCCTCCCTCCATCAGATACGGGCATGTTGTCAAGACCATAGGCAATGGCGGCGGCTGTGGGCTCGTTGATGATGCGCATGACGTTGATCCCAGCGATGGTGCCAGCGTCGATGGTGGCTTGGCGCTGAGCGTTGTTGAAGTAAACCGGAACGGTGATAACCACGTTCTTGACCGTGGTCCCAAGGTAGACCTCTGCGGTCTCCCTCATTTTGGACAGAACCATGGCTGAAATCTCCTCAGGCGTAAACTGCTTCTCCTCTCCTTTGTAAGGCACCACAATCATTGGGAAATCCTTGCGACCTGCGACGACTTTGAAAGGCCAGGACTTGATGTCTTCTTGCACACACTCATCACTAAAACGGCGGCCGATCAGTCGCTTCACATCTGTAAGAAAACCATCATGTAATAAGTGGAGTGAAAGACCCGCAAACAACTTAGACTTAGCGCATGATAATCCAGCCCACCGGACCATGACGAGTTAAGTCATTCGGGCAACACATTTTCATAAAGCATGTGTATCATAAACATGGTGCATATGAGTTCTTCATTGCTATAGAAGACCATGGAGAACCAGCCACGTAGCAGTACATTGCCGATCGCCATTGTATGAACTGATGCTCATAAACTTCCATTAGAAGAAATCTGCATTGTTTTTAGTTTGTAGATGGCTGTACAAATTGTTCTAAGATGATCATTCTATCATATGATTACAAGGCCATCACACAGTTAAATCACTCAAATCTACTGCTAGATAGGTGGCAGCCTTCTCCTAGTTATTAAATTGTCTGCAGAAACCTAAATAAAGTCAAGCACTATTGTGTACATGTATTAAAAAATCTAAGTTGTGCCAAGCAAGAAATTATATATATCACGTTTAGAATTTATTCAAATAAAGTCAAGCACTATTGTGTTTTTCAAAGTAATACTACAACATCCAGATTTTTTTTCTCATTACACACAAGGGTCATTAGTGAATGTCTAACTGATATGAAAAATATTAAATATTAGGGAAATAGAAGAGGTTTTCTTCCCTGATATTGATTATCACATTAAGAATAAACTTAGTCATCATGAGAGAAAAAAATCACTCATCATATTGTATCAAGGTATCCACCTAAAGATTTTCAGAGAAATGTCATTTTCAAAAGAAGTCAGCACAGCTTATCAGCGAATCTGATATTTGATAAACAATGGAAGGGCGGCTGTTTTTTGTTTAGTTAACCTATTCCACAAAGTTGGTTTAACAGCAGCTGACATATATGTTTATACTTATCAGTTGATATAGCAAGAAGAGTTTCAGATAATATTTAGAATAAGGAAAATTTGTCTGAGACACACTGATAAATAGTGGCTTCGTCTGCATCACCTCAACAAAGTTGAATTTGTCTCCAGCACACTACGATTTTGAAAACTATTGTCTGTGACACATTATTACCATTTTGCAACTGTTTTCAACTTTTGAATCTCAATTCATAAGATACATTAGAGTTTGAAACTTGGCACAAATGTACATTGTTGCATCGTCTATCTTTAAAAAATGGAGCCATATTTTTTTTTTTGATTGTTTGCATCGTGTGCTCATTGTTTTAATATTTAATTTGTCGATTAAATCATGTAAACATTCCAAAAGAAATCATCCTCTATTTTTCAATGATAGACAATGCAACAATGTACATTGGTGTCAAGTTTCAAACTCTAATGTATCTTATGAATTGAGATAAAAAAAAAGTTGAAAACAATTGCAAATTGGTAATAGTGTGTCATAGACAAGAGTTTTCAAAATCGTAGTGTGCTGCAGACAAATTCGACTTTGTTGGTGTGCCACGGACGAAGTCACTGTTTCTCAGTGTGTCTCAGACAATGCAAACATAACAGCAGAGATGAACTACGTGTAAAATAATGCAGACTACATGGACGGATTTTCCTAGTTCTATCTCCTTGGTTTCATAAAAAAAAAGTATATTTTCTCCAACTGGAGATGCAGTACCAAGATGTTATTTTATAGCTCAGTTTGGTATCCAAATTTCAAATATGTCCTGACAATTTTGATCAAAAGCTCTTTCAAACAACTCGACAGGTGTCTTCAACATGAAGTATCTCATCATCGTAGTTCAGCAGACAATAAATCTGATATAGAATAAAATTTCTTGAGAAATACATGACACGCCATGAGAAATTTACTTTTGAAGGCATAGTGAATATCTTCAGTTTTGTAAATAAAAATATTTTGATTGCACTTTTCTCGACGCAAAAATGTTGAAGCAGTTGCAAATTGATGATATAAGGTGAGGACTTTTATACAGAAATTCCATAATACAAAATGTGCCATCACATTTGTTTCACTATACTAATGGTGAACATATATCCACACTGATAAGCATATGCAGCTTCTAATGTGACATTCTGGTTAGTGACGTTGGAACAGCTGTATCTATTAAAAAAAAACTTGGCAAATATTGAGAAATGGATTTGTTCAGTTTTAGTGGAAACTAGGATGCTGTTATGAGTCATGACAATTGACAATACCTGTGGTAACCGAAGTGATGGGCCACTAAGAATCAAGCATCATAGAATAGCCTCATAAAAACAGGGATCCCTAGTCTTGTTATAATCTTATGAGCAAATCAAAAGGGAAAATTGTAACCATATGATATATTCTTATGAGAAAAAGAAATTGACATTGAAAATCAATGTTGAGAGGGGGAAGACCATATCCTTCTATAGCAATGTGAAAGTTCTATTGCCGTGGATGAGTTAATATCTTATAAACTTTTACTTTAATTAACACATTTTTTGCCATGATCCTTTTTATAGCAAAGTTTACTATTGAAAGGGATGTTTGGCTATTTTATTCACACACAAAAAAAAACTACCTGCTAGGAAGCATAGATTATTCTCTTAAAAAAAATGACCCATTGGGACCTATTCCTAGCTTTGTAAAATATTCAATGTTACAGTGTACATGGAGATTGCAGCGAACTAATTAGGCCTATTAACATGTGCCTGACTATCTGTTTCATTGAATATTCATAAGAAGTATTCCTTTGCTGTTGAAACCAACCTCAATATCCTACTCTCAAAGCTGGAATCTTTGTTAAAAATTGAAACATATATAATCACTATGCCTTCAAAAGCGAAGAACTAGGACCCATACGTTTATGGACACAACCTGCTCGACTGAATGCTTTAAAGGGTTATTTATTTCACCTTTAAAGGCTCAACTTATCATGTTATGAGAACACAAAAACATAATGTATCATGTATGTCATTGTCACCAGATTGATAAATCATTCTTGAATCATGCATGTAAAAGTACAGACTTAGACTTCATTGAGTTCCCCGCGGAAGTTGCTATCTAATACTACGTGGACGGTAAAAGTAGCACGCCATGACCAAACGGCAAACAGCCTAGCACGCGTATCGTGTGATTCCTACTACTATCAGACTATCAGTGATGAAAACAATGCCCATTCCCCAAGCAGAATGCATGGAGAGTCTGGAGACGGAAGAAAAGAAAAATCATGCGAGCGAGTGATGAAACTTCAGATCAAGAGGAGTTCTCACCGTAGACGCTGTTGGTGGGGTTGAGGGCGGCTTGGTTCACGGCCGCCTCGCCGACGAGCCTCCCGGTGTCGGTGAAGGCGACGCAGGACGGCGTGAGGCGGTTGCCCTGGTCGTTGGCAATCACCTCGCCGCCGCCGTGCCGCCAGACGGCGACGCACGAGTAGGTCGTTCCGAGGTCGATGCCGATCGCCGGCCCCTCACCATTCGAGGCGGCCATGTCCACCCACCGTCCGAGTTACTATTCGTATATTGCAGGCAGCAGGACCACAGTGAATATGCCTGAAGGAGCGAAAAAAGGCTCTGTTCGTTTACTAAATTTTAGAAGCTTCTAAACAAAAAAAATCTAGTACTAAATAAAGTTTAATGACAAAACTTTTTCACAGATGGGTATATCTTTACGAGACGAATCTAATGAGCCTAATTAATCTATGTTTTGTTACAGTCATGCTACAGTAATGCTACAGTAACCATCATCTAATCATGGCTTAATTACCTTCATTAGATTCGTCTCGTGAATTAGGTCTGTAGTTAATTTTATAATTAAATTTTATTTAATATAACTTATCTAGAGTTTAGACCCTTTTAAAATTTAAATCCCCATTCGCCGAACATCATCCAAAAAACAAGTCCCAGGCAGTCATATCACGAGTCATATCACGTCTCGCAGCGCTTGCGTGAACTCCCGCCTCCCGGCTGTCGCAAAAAAGAGTGCAGGACAAGTCGAGAGCAGTGACAGCTGATAAGAGCAAGCCCAACAGCGGTCGAATCGACCACTATATGAGTAAAAAATCAATATAGAAGAGAGAGAACGTGCTCCTGACACGGACACCGGACACCGTCGCTCCTGCCGACGACCGTCAATTGCCTGTCCTGCCCACCCCGCAAAGCAAGATATAGAGCCTACACGAAATAAACAATACTTTTTTGCGTCGTTCACTCGGCGCGTCTGTTGAGCAGCGGGAGCGCGTGCATAGACGCCAAAGGAGCTGCACTGCCATGCACCGGTCGCTTAGAGCAAGGCCAACGCGTCGTCAATCCAGCACACCACGCGCCTATCCCTGCGCCAACGTCGCCCAACCCCGCGCCGATTGAAGCTATCTGATGGGTCCCATCTGATTGAACGCCAGGACACTTGTGGTGAAGCAGCTGCGGTCTTTGTGGTTCACCGGCCCCACAAATGCCTTGGCGCGCGTGCTCAGCTCGGCGCCGGCAGATGCGCCGAGCGCTCTGTTCCCTCGGTTTTCTCTTTCATCCAGCTAAGACTTTTCCTCAGAGCAAGCCCAATAATCAGACAAGAACTTGTTTTATAGACAAATATTCAGACAAGTCTTACAACAAGTTGTCTCCACAAAATATTTACTGGGCCCACAATCCACCCATACATCCAACTTTTCTCCTCACGTCTGCGCACCATGGGACCCACGAGCAGTGTTGCGATCGTTGCCAACTGCAGCGACAAATGTGCTTCTCTCTCCTCCCTTTCCTGCTTTGTGTCAGAGAAAGTGCTCAGTCTTCGATCGATTCGCCCCTTGTTGGGCCTGCTCTTACGTGTCCGGCGTTGCGCCGACGCGTTGAACTCGCTCTTATTGGGCTTGCTCTAAGGCCGTGCCCAAAGGTAGAGCCGGCTGCTGGCTCTTGCGGAGATGTGCTTTAATGCATGCAGCATGGTGTCAGTCTCACAGAATGCTCTAAGAGCAAGCCCAATAATTCAGACAAATGCTTGTCTTGTAGACAAACAAATAGACAACCATGCTATTAACTTGTCGCACCTGCTCACACCCGGACCCATCATTCGTCACACGGGAATCCCACGCGATCAGCGCGGCCTGCGGCACCGAGCAACTACCTCTCTCTTACTTTCTCTTCTCCCCATAAAGGAAAAGCCTGCCACACGACCATTGGGCTTGCTCTAAGAGCAAGCCCATTGCGGCTGTCGCGTCGACAACGTTGAGCTGATGCATGCGACAAGCTCGGCCAGCGCTGCGCCGGTCGCTTGTCAAAAGATGCAGAACGTGGGAGTCATGGTGGGACCCATGAACAGATGGAAAAGTGAGCACGCGACGGTCGACGCTGCCCGCGACAAGCATGCATTTCTCTCTCCTCCACGTGTGTTTATTCCGTGACTCAATGGTCGGTAAGACAAGGATTGAGCTTGCTCTAAGAGCAAGGATAATACTACGCCCGCTGCCGGCGAATAAAAGGCCAGCGGGGAGAGCCTGCGCGCTCGTCAGCTGGCTGTCCCCATCAATATTTAACGCTCTTCATGTCATACGAGGCAAGCGCAGCGAATGAGAGCCGCTCAACCGCGTATGCGCCCGCTTCAGCCGGCGTCTGGCAAGTCGCCCGCTCCACCTTCTCTCTCCTTTTCTCTCTCTCCCAGCGGTGATTCTTTTGACGTGAACACACATTTCGCCAGCTGACTGGACATCATAATACTTGCTCTAAGCGCTAGCGCTTGAGCAAGCCCTACCGCTCCTCTCTCTCCTCCCTTTTGCTAATAAAAAAATATAAAAGCTGACTTTTAGAGCAAGCCCAATAAGCTTGTCTTGTAGCCGAGCCAGAGCCAAGCTTGCCGCCAAACTGCACAACAAATTGTCTTCACACGGGCTCCAAGCAAATAATAGTTTATCTCCTGTGGGCCCCGTCTTATCCTCTCTTCTACCTCGAGCACCATCCGTGCTTGCTCTGCCGGAGACAACTGGAGCAGCTTGCCGTGGGCTCCTATTGTCGCGCGTCCGCGGAAGGAGCAGGTGTGGTGGCCTGGGCTCCGAGCTCGCCGCGCCGCGCCATGGCTCGCTGCCCCGTCGCTCGACATGGCCGCTCGCCGTTGCATCTTGCGCGCCTCGAGCTCGCGACGCCTGCCATGGATGCCGGGCTGAGCTCGCGGCGTTCGCCAAGGCGGGACGGAGCTCGACATGGAGCTTCCCTTTGGGGCAGTTGGCTCCTCGACTCGCCGTCGTCGTCGTCGAGGGCGACGTGCCGTCAAACCTGCCCGTGCAGTGGAAGGACGTCGTCTACGAGCGGGTCCTCCTCCACCCTGCGACGTCCTTCCACTGCGGCGGCGGCGAGCTGGAGCGGCGCTGGTCGGGGCGGCGCCGTCGAGCGCGTCCTTGGCATCAGGGGCGGGGAGGAGAGGGTGGGAGAGGTGGCGGGGCCCATCAGTGGCGACGCGACCGTCGCTCGCAGACGCGACGAGCGGTGTGTCAGACTCGTTTTCTCTCTCTCCCACGTCGGATTTTGCTTACGTGGCTTGTCTTACCGATAGTTATTGGGCTTGCTCTTAAGAGACCGTTGGGAACGCTCTAACGCATGCCTAGGCATGGGCAACAGATTACAGTAGATTGTTTTGTTTACTTTTACCATGGCGGCACGGCTCCATGGATTTCGAGGAGCGGGCTCACAGTGTCGAGGAGTAGTTTGTTGCCATGTCTGGCCTCATATTTTACTTGTTTTTCATTCACTCATCAATTATTCTACTGCGTGCACATATAGTGAAAGAAGATCATGAAGGGCTAGTATTGACTATTGACACGCAGATACTACTAAACATATTGATTCGTGTCAACATGCCATCTACCGGCCGCAATTTTTCCTGAACTTCCGACGCTGCGACACCGCGCACGCTCGCCAGTTCCGTCCCACAGCTGCGACACCGCGCACGCGCGCAAGCACGAAGCTCCGCGTCTACCGAAGCTCTGAGCTGCGACGACGGAGTCCATCGCACGCATGCCGGCGGCCCTTCCCTTGGTGCGAGGATCAAATGCGAGGGCAGCAACCGAGCAACGGGAGGAGCAAACGCTACGGCAGAACGATGCGACAGCTCCTGTGACAGAGCACCGCAAAGGAGGCAAATGCTGCTCCAGAATCAGAATCCAGAACGATCTCCGGCTCGCGAATTCAGGTACCGTCTGTTCAGACTGTTCGGTTCGCTGCGAAGCAGCCGTTTTACTGTAACTGCTGCAGAAGAAATAACTGCAAATACTGTAGCTGCTGCAGAAAAAATAACTGCGAACATTATAGCTGCTGCAAAACAGCCGCTGCAAAGCAGACTCTTTTGTCGACTTCCACGGCCAAAGACATATCAATACCAGGGACGCTCAGCTGAGCTCTCCGCGGGGCCCCGTTTGGCTTCCTCCGCAGCTCAGCATAATCACGTTAGCATTAGTAGCTGAGACTGACTCCAACCGGCTACCTAGAAGGTGATCTATTCACAAAATAGGTTCTAAAACATGAAAAAACTGTCTCCAACCCAATGACCAAACGACATCCCCATTATCGGAGCCGCGCGCCCTGCTACCCACAAATCGGGCTCCGGGCGACGCGGAGACGGCCGTCGAGGCGCCGTCGCCCTTTCGCGGCCACCGCGGCCACCGCCCGCGCCTCCTTGCCCTTCTCCTGCGTTGGCCTCGGAGAGCAGTTGCGAGCTGGTCGTCCGCCGGGATGGCTGCTCGTCGGGGGGCGGCGCTGCTAGCGGCGCCGTGGTGCTCGGCGCCGGTGCCGCGGTGGGGGAGCGGGAGAGGTAGTGGAGGTGCCACGTCTGCAGACCTTCGCTTCCGGAAGAGAAAAAAGGTTGAACAATTAATAGTAGAGTGAATTGCATAAAACACTAGGTTTTGTGACCATAATATCACTCTATACTAGGTTATAGCTTGTTTTCCACAAAACACTAGGTTTTAGCTCAAACTTTGTCATTTTACACTACCTTTTACTCCTCTAGCCTTAGGCCCACATGTCAAAGTAACAAGTAGCTTGATGATCTTGCCACATGTGCATCTGACTTGGATTAGCCACAAGGAGAAGATATTTTTATAAAATAATATTACTTTACTCAATTTACAAAATGACATTGTAATATGCAAAATTTTATAAATAATACCATGCGTTATTTCAATGTGTGAAAATTAAATATGAAATATTTCGTATGTTGTAGGTACAAAAATTATGATTTTTTTGTACCTTTAGTATTCAGTTTCTTGTATTTTATTTCTTTCAATTTCAATTGACGAAGCTACGAAAAACTTGGCACATTCTGCATCAGCCGTATCGTCTAACACATTTTGCACTTGAAATCTTACGCCATGGGAAAAGAAAAAATGATGTAGCTTACCATTTTTCAGTACTTTCAATATATTTCCGTACATTCAAAGCACAGAGGCACTAGAAATCAAATAGTCAACATACAAAAACCATATTTTTCATATACTTTGACATATTAAATACTCCCTATGACCTTAATATAGAGTTCAAATTTTGTCCTCTAATATTTTGTGATTTGAACTCTAGAGAATCTATTATATAAAGGGATGGATGAAACATGCTTCTTCTTTTTTGCAAATAGAACATGTGACAGGGTATTATTTTTAAAATTTTGTGGATTTATTTATTATTTTTTAAATCCCTTATACACATTTTTTATTATTCCATTTATTTCTGTCAAATCCAATTCACATGCCCATGTGGCTAGCTAGATAATCAAGCTTATTGCATTGACAGGTGACCCTAAGGTTGTGAAGAGTAAAAGGTAGTGTAAAATGAGAAAATTTGAGCTAAAATCTAGTGTTATGTGGAAAAAAAAGCTATAACATAGTGTAAAGTAAAAATATGATCACAAAACTTAGTATTTTGTGCAATTCACTCTTAATAGTATCTAGGCCTAACTTTTTCTCTTCCAAGATTTCTTGAGGTGCCTATCAGTAAGCAGACCATTTTGTTTCTTGGGAGTACATTGCTGAGTGAGACGTGACAACTCAATAGTGCCCTTGAGCAGGCTAGCACGACAGGTGCATTGCTCTCCATTCTTTTTTATTCCCAAGAAACAAAATCATTGCACTGTTAAGCCTACTCGTAGGGAGGCACAAAGGCTAGTGCATCCACACAACCAATTTCCTTTTTCTTTTTAAAAATATACCATCAATTTATCCTGCCGTAGCTCATTTTTAAGCTTTGCAAAACGCTGGGACGCGCAGCTGGTTCAGGAATGGGCGAATGGCTGGAGTCCGCCACAGACGGCCTCGTGGTCGTGGCTCGGAAGGAGCGAAGGACCGAGGCGGACGGCCCAGTTCAAGTTCATCCGCTTTCACAGTTCACACGCCGCCCTGTCTCCGGCGCTAGACTTTCCTCGCCTGTGTCGCCTTCGATGGCGGCCTCCCAGACCCAGGGCGATGCGCCGGCGATTGGCATCGACCTGGGGACAACTAACTCGTGCGTCGCCGTGTGTCGGCGCCTGGGTGACCGCGTCAAGATCATCGCCAACGACCGGGGCGACCGCCTCACGCCGTCCTGCGTGGCATTCACCGACACTGAGAAGCTCGTCGGCGAGGCGGCCGTGGACCAGGTCTCCTCGAACCCCGCCAACAGCATCTACGGTGAGAGCTACTCGAGACCTCAAGTTTCAGACCTCGCTCGCACTTACTTTCTTCGGTCTCCATGCATTCTGCTTGGATGTTTCACTTCGTGTTCCTCACCAATGGTAGTAGCAGGAAGCTTGCTTGCGTATTTGCAGTTTGACCATGGCGTACTAGTACTTTTTTTTTTGAGGAAAATGAAAGTACTTTTACCGCCTTCAGCGTGACTGTTTAGCCACCCATAGTAAATCAATTCGTTTATCAAATCTCACTCAATTCTGCATGCGCAAGAGCCTTCTAAAATTCAAGACCATAAATAATTAAGAGTAGATGTGGAATAAATCTAGTTTACAATTGCAGCATTCTCTTCCCCACCCCCTTTTTTTTTTGTTCAACTGAGAGCTTGCAGGAAAAATAATGAGGAAGATTTGAATGATGTGTGTCAAAGTTATGTCGGTGCAATTGTGAGCTAATAACTGCAGGTGTAGCAAATCAATCTTTTATCTTTCATCCAAATCAGATTACTGAAGCAAAGTTGTGCTCCATTGCAGAAGTGAAGCGACTAATCGGACGCCGATTCAGTGACCATTCTGTACAAGAAGACATCGAGTCATGGCCATTCAAAGCCGTGGCAGGACGCGACGATCGGCCCGTGATCGTGGTGCAATACAAAGGGGAGGAGAGGCAGGTCTCACCTGAGGAGATTTCCTCCATGGTGCTCGCCAAGATGAAGGAGACTGCCGAGGTGTATCTTGGCAGGACGGTCAAGAATGCCGTCATCACAGTGCCGGTCTACTTCAATAACTCACAGCGGCAGGCCACCGTCAATGCTGCCAGGATTGCTGGCCTGAATGTTCTGCATATTATCAATGAGGCCACCGCCGCGGCCATTGCCTACGGTCTTGACGCAATGTCGTCTGGAAACGAAGGGAGGACGGTGCTTGTCTTTGATCTTGGCGGTGGTACCTTGGATGTCTCGCTCCTTAAAGTTGACCCAGGCCAAGACATAGATATGGCTCTCTTCGAGGTGATGGCCATCGCCGGTGACACTCATCTTGGCGGGGTTGATTTCAACAATGAGATGGTAGAATACCTTCTGTGTGAGTTCATAAGGAAACACAAGAAGGTGACCATCAGAGACAACCCAAAGGCGCTCCGGCGGCTGAGGTTGGCCTGCGAGAGGGCAAAGAAGTCTTTGTCTTCATTGACAAAGATCACAATTGAGGAGTGCTCGCTACATGATGGCATAGACTTCTGCATCACCATCACCCGCTCCCGATTCGAGGAGCTCAACAAGGCCCACTTCAGCAAGTGCATGAGGGCTGTCGAGAAGTGCCTCCGCGACGCCAAGATGGACAAGGGCGCGGTGCAGGATGTTGTGCTCGTGGGCGGCTCCACCCGCATCCCCAAGGTGCAGAGCATGCTCCGGGAATTCTTCGACGGGAAGAGTCTTTGCCAAACCATCAACCCCGATGAGGCCGTTGCGTATGGAGCAGCCATCCACGCTGCCAATCTCAGCAGCGACAATAGCGGCAAAAAGGTGCGGGACTTGCTGCTTATGGACGTCACGCCATTTTCTCTGGGTGTGGAGGCGAACTGGGGTGACGTGACTGTGCTGATACCGAGGAACACCCCCGTTCCCACCAGGAAGGAGAAAGTCTTCAGTACCTACCATGACTATCAAGATGAGGTTCTCATCCAAGTGTATGAGGGAGAAAGTAGGAGAGCTGAGGAGAACAATCTGCTCGGCAATTTTGATCTCGTTGGCATCCCACGGGCGCGCAGAGGCGTCCCCAACATCACGGTGTGCTTTGATGTGGACGCCAACGGCATCCTGACAGTGTCAGCTGAGGACAAGGCTTCAGGGCAGACGAACCAGATCACCATTGTGAACAACGACAATTGCGGGCTTAGCAAGGAGGAGATGGAGCGCATGGTGCAGGAGGCTGAGAAGGACAGGGGGACTTGGGAAGACAGGAAGTGATTGTGTGATACTATCAGGTGCAGGTAACGTACCATCAGGATTATGTACGTAGCTTTTCTAGTCTATTTCTACTGCATCATCTTGCAAATTTGACGCGGTGTGAATGTATCTTGTTGTAGTCGTATCTGCACAGTATTGATATGCCCTATGTTTCAGATTGACTGTTCTGTGATTTCTAGCCACTTGGGTCGAAAGTATTTTGTTGTATTGGCTGCATTATATGGCCCGGCAGTTTAGGAAGCTCATCATGTATCTCTGTCATGCAAGACTTTGCAGTTTGCAACAGCACCTTCATGCGTGATCCATATGTGACAGTAGCTTATCAACATGGATTCAAAAACCTTCATGTGTGATCCAGCAGTCTGAATTCTAGCCTTTTCACAACACCTTCATGTTGTGTCCATTTAGAATTCTAACTGAAGTTTGAAAGATAGTTCTTGGGGAAAATCAAACTAATAAAATGATGTTGTTTTATCATGGTTGCCGTGAAAAGAAACTAGAATTCAGTATGATGCTTATTTATTCCTGCAATGTATTTACCTCGATCTTACTGCATTCTTCTAGTGGGAAGTTCACTAAGATATGCCTAACTGTAGTAAACTCATTGTGCAATCAACGACAGTGAAAGTAAAGGTTCCAGAACTTTTATTAGATTAAACATTAATTATTCTGACCATGGTGCTAGCGTACCCAAAAGAAAATTGTAGTTGCATAGTATTATCTCATCCTGGTTTTGGAGTAAGAATTGTGCAGTTCTGTTGTCATGTATGTTCTAAAATATATTGAGGTATAACTTGCTCTGGATTATCCTTCCTTATGCCGTGGCTGTAGTTCACTTTTGCAACATGTTTTTGGAAATATTCATCATCCTGTCAATTATGGTAGAGATTAGCTTCTAGAAAAATTTATCCAAATATCACTATGGTTCTTGCTGCTTTACGATAATTAGAGTTCTGATAAATAGAGAATGTGATACCTTGCACATGGATACCGTTGATCTGAACTCTAATTTTGCTAACCAAATATTGATTGACTTTAATTGATATCACAATTTCATTGTGCTAGCAGGTACTGAATGGTTGTCTTGACAAATATGCTAATTCTTGCTTTGTTCAGTTATACCCGTAGTGCTCTCTTTTTACCTGCTGCACTTTTCTAGAGTCAGATAACTAATTGATTAAACGGTAGTACTTTGTATACGCGGGTCACTGCCTTCATAACTTTGACCTGCTAGTGTGTCTTTGATCTCTCATGCGTACTTTAGCAGAAGTATTCATTTTGCTCCCATAATTATTTAGTAATTCAGGAGTTTCTTTTATGCAATTCTACTGCCCTACTATGTTGAATATAATCGTAAAAAGTACCAGCAATTTATTTTCTATGACATTTCTACTACTGTCTCAAGTAATATATTTCTTTACCTCTTTGTTTTGGCAGCATTGCATTGATCAGTAGTGTGCTGTGTGCACCAGTTCAAGTTCTTTGGCGTTCGATTGCAACATAGGGGTGCTTCACAGTCCGTTAGTATGCAGCAATGCAGTGATATATGTATGGCCAGCATCAGTAGCTCAGTGCAAAAACTCTTCTACCAGCTCTAAATTATCCTAGTCTAACTCTTCAGCCCTGAATGAGAACAAGCATTTCTTAAGTCCCAATTTGCATATTTGGATCTTCGTGTAATTTATTTCGGAGTCCAGTAATAACAGCTATATTACCGTCTCGCCATGTGTGGCATCATGCACATTAAATCTTATTTTGGATAACCAGATGAACAGCGTGGTAGTATGTGTATTGTTCTGTCTCATAGAGAATGAATCCACAGAAACCCACGTTCTCTCCAAATGACTTAATTTAAAGTTTTAAACAGAAGAAGAACCAACCCTCGTCTATCATGATAGATGTAAACACTCCCCTAAAAAAAAAGAAAGATAGGTGTACACATAGAAGCATATTAACCTGGAGAATGTGATGATCAAACTGGTATAATCATGACTGTTCGAACTACTCCCCACAGTTCTGATTATTGGCCTACGTCATGTTCACTCCAACAGGCATCTACTTGATTCCAAAGACCAAAGTAAATAACAAGTTAATTGCATCTATCTTTGACTAAAAAAATAGGCTGGGGTGAGTGACTGCATTAGACTCTGTTCCAGGGTAATCTGCTCTTTGTGCATCTTAGACAGCGTTATAGGTTAGCAGGTAACAGAAGTAGACTTCAGGTGGTGATCATCTTAAAAAAAAAAAAAAAAAAAACCTTCAGGTGGTGATCCTTTACTTGCTACTACTATTTCCAATTCGTGGGACAGGGTTGCTGTGTTGCAGCATTATCTTCCGTAGGTAGAACACGTTTGGTTTAGGCAGTCAAAATTGTCAGGTAGGCTTAGAAGAGTCACTGCGAGAAGGAGGCCGAATGGTGTTTGTTTGTCGCTACTTTACCTTGACCAAACTGCCAAACATGCTGCAACCATTACAAGGACAATTCTACTGCTTCCCTCGAAGAATGAAATAAATGATGAGCAATGCCCTCGTTAATTACAATAAAAGCTGCATGCTTCTTCTGTTTTTCTTTTTATGAACAGTTCATCTATATAGTAGTGATGAGCAAATGTAACACTACTACTCATGATTCATGAACATTAGGCTTGCAGTAACACCAATAGATTAGAGCGATGAGCAATTGATCGGCTGCGTCGCTGTAAACGGCAGCCGATCGGAGCCACACGGATAAGGCACCAATACAGTTACACAAATTAATAAACATAAACTGCAACACAGTACCTAAAGAATGAGGAGCAATTCACCAGCTCAACAGTGATGGCTCAAGAATCCGACTTCCACATCGCCTCCATGCTTCCGGCAAGGAGCTTATCGACATACTTACCCAGTATATCCGCCTCCAGGTTCACCTTGTCGCCAACCTTCTTGGCTAGGCAGCACGATGTTGTCCTGCGTGTACCGGACGAGCATGAAGTCGAACCACCCGCCCTCCTCGTTGACGTTGCAGATGGTGAGGCTGCAGGTGCCATCGACGGCCGGATGATCTCCGGTGGCGCGCCCACGGTGACCCAGAGCGAGTCGCCGTCGGGCCGGAAGGCGGCGGCGATCTCGCCGGTGCCGTCGACGTGGCCCTGCACGAAGTGCTCGCCCATGCGGGACGCCGGCGTGAGCGCGCGCTCGAGGTTGACGCCGTCGCCCGTGGCGCGGGCGTCCAGCGACGTCCGGCGGAGCGTCTCTGGCGCGACGCCGAAGGTGACCGGGTCGATGGCGGCCACGGTGAGGGAGGTGCCGTCAACAGCCACGGTGAGGAAGGAGGTTCTTAGACTCGACCTCCAGGTCAAGCTTGGGAGCCTCATCGCCGCCGCCGGACGGCGCCAGCGTAGGGCTTGTGATTTATGTATTTTGAATACAGTTCCATTTGGACATGGCAAGAAGAACTATTAAGCATATACAGATAACAGAGCCGATCCTACTTCCTACCGAGACTTAACGAATCGTAGCAGTTGGCTAATAAAAGAAGTCTGGTACTGGTATCAGCAGAATATTGATGCTTCTTATGAATGGTGCTTTGCGTTGAAGCTATGGTTGCAAGAGGGTTTCGGTCAGGTGCTAAGGATTTTCCTTTTTCTATATGATGCACTCTCTGTGTACAGACCACAGACTAGAGAGCGCTCAAAGCCTCTTAACCAATGGTCGACGTTGAATTCTTTCAGCAGATGCAGGGCAATTTAACAGATAGGTTAAAACCAGTGTGACCGATAAAACAATCGTTCCAGAAACAAAGAAAGCATAGGTTTGGTTACAGCCAGCCAAGCCCACTATGAGCAAGCATCTACTGTGATAAACAGCACAGCAACCACTAAATTTCAGGAAGAACAGATATTCAGAAAACTATCTAATTCATCGCATCACCTTGATACGTCTTGGGGATGATAGCGCAGAATTTACTTTTTATGCTTCGCTCTCCGGGCCGCCTTCCCCTTTCTTGAATTCTTCCCCTTCCCCGTGTACCCCTCAGCGTCCAGCACCATGCGCTCGATTTCCTGCGTGCAGAGCCGCCCACTGTGGCTAGTGATGGTGATATTGTTCTTCTGCCCAGTGGTCTTGTCCTCCGCTGAAACGTTCAGGACGCCATTCACATCAATGTCGAAGGTGACATCGATATGGGGAACACCTCCGGGCGCTGGTGGGATGCCGGAGAGTTCGAACTCACCAAGCAAGTTGTTGTCTTTGGTGCTCGCGCTCTCGCCCTCGTACACTTTGAATAGTACACTGGACTGGTTGTCATACAAGGTGCTGAAGTCATTGGTTCTCTTGACCGGAATTGCTGTGTTTCTTGGGATCATCACGCTCATCGCATCATATACAATGGTCTGAGTCTCAGTCTCAAATGTCGCCTCAATCCCAAGCGAGAGCGGCGTGACGTCAAGTAGAATCATATCCCCCACTGTCCCATCACCGGCTTCACCACTGAGGACTGAGGCATGGATGGCAGCGCCATACGCAACGGCCTCATCAGGGTTGATGCTCCGGCAGAGCTCCTTCCCGTCGAAGAAGTCCCGAAGCATGCTCTGCACCTTGGGGATGCGGGTAGAGCCACCAACGAGGACCACATCGTGCACGCTGCTTTTGTCCACCTTAGCATCACGGAGGCACTTCTCCAAAGCCTCCATGCAGCTGCTGAAAAGGCCTTTGTTGAGCTCCTCAAAGCGGGAGCGGGTGATGGGGGAGCAGAAGTCGATGCCATCATGCAGTGAGTCGACCTCCACGGTGGTCTGTGTCGAGGAAGACAGTATCCTCTTCGCCCTCTCACAGGCTGTCCTCAGCCGCCGGAGTGCCCTTGGATTGCTTCTGATGTCTATCTTTCTATGCTTCCTTATGAACTCACGCAGAAAGAACTTCACCATTTCGTTGTCAAAATCCGCACCACCAAGGTGTGTGTCACCAGCAACAGCCTTCACCTCAAATAGAGCCATATCAATGTCGAGGCCTGGATCAAAGTTGAGCAGGGAGACATCAAAGGTACCACCACCAAGATCAAAGACAAGCACCGTCCTCCCTTCGTTGCTGACAGGTACCTTGTCAAGACCATAGGCGATGGCAGCAGCGGTGGGCTCATTGATGATTTGCATGACATTCAAGCCTGCAATGGCGCCAGCATCCATGGTGGCCTGACGTTGGGAGTTGCTGAAGTAGACTGGGACAGTTATCACGGCATTCTTGACTTTGGTGCCAAGGTAGACCTCAGCTGTCTCCTTCATCTTGGCGAGCACCATGGCAGAGATCTCCTCAGGCGTGAACTGCCTTTCCTGACCTTTGTTTTGCACCAAGATCACCGGGCGATCATCACGACCTGCGATGACTTTGAAAGGCCACAACTTGATATCTTCTTGTACAGACTCATCACTGAACCGGCGACCCATGAGTCGCTTCACATCTGCAAGAAAATCAATCATGTATTCAATCTAGTGAGGACATGTATATCTTATGCATCAATTACTCAATCTCTGCTCCCTTCAATTTCAATAGTATTTCTGTGCAAAAAAACCAACGAAACTGACAGAGTAACATCTGAAGATATTGAAATTTTGACTTCAGAAAACAGATAAAAAAAATTGACGCTTGCATTACGGTATAGTTGCAAGTAATGCTATGAATGATCAGCTACTAAAAATTAGTAACAATCGGCTCAACCTGCTCCTAGCGTGTTCTTTTCCCCTCTAATTTTCTTGAAGGCTGACTCCTGCTACTACTAGTCAAGTTTTGCCCGAAGATTTAGAATTTGCTCCAGTTGCATTCAAGATTTAATGAGATGAATTGAACAAAGGGTTCGCATGGCAGGAGTAGAAGACGAACAAGTACTCCAAGAAAACGTTGCGTGCAAGGGGAAGAAAAAATTGCACTTTTCTTTCTCATTTTGCAAACTGAAGGCAACAATTTGAACAGCAGCTGAACCAAACGTTAGACAACTAGACAAGAATAAAGGGGTGGTGACCTTCAAAATCCAAACTTTAGTACAAATGGCACGAAACCGATCGCTCGGACTGTTACGCACGAAGCAATAGCTTGCACTGATGGATTCGATCAATCTAGCGAGCTAGTGCCTGAAATCTGCTGCGTGCGTTGCCTAGGAAAAATAGCTGAGCATGAACAAGTACCGAAGGCTACAAACGGGAGATACCGGTGCGTAGCACTCACCGAAGACGGTGTTGGTGGGGTTCAGGCCGGCCTGGTTCTCGGCCGCCTCGCCGACGAGCCTCTCGGAGTTGGTGAAGGCGACGCAGGACGGCGTGAGGCGGTTGCCCTGCTCGTTGGGGATGACCTCGCCGCGGTCGTTCCGCCACACCGCCACGCACGAGTACGTCGTCCCCAGGTCGATGCCCACCGCCGGCCCGTCGCTCTTCAAGGCGGCGGCCATCTCCACTCCGATGCGAAGACGAAACGCGAGAAAAAGTACTGCTGCTTTGCTACTGGGCAGGTGCGCGAGTGTGCCTGGCCCAGGGCTTGGCTTATAGGGGAAGCTTGGTTGGGGTAAAATTTGGCTTCATTTCTTCTCTCTTTTTTTTAATAAACGCCCTGTAATTAAGGAAAACAATGAATGATTCTGCTGTAACAAATCCCGTTGTTGAGAGATTAGGTTTCTATCTAAAATAAGCACTATTGTAACAAAATTACTCCAATATTTTTTAGGATATGGCGAGGCTGGATGGGTCGTGGCCGCTAAGTTTTTTTTATGACATCATCCATTCTACCAAACATCTAGAGTGGATGTCTAAAAAAAAACATCTAGAGTGGATAGGGCGGCCTGGTTTTTTATTTGGTAGATTGGATGGGGCGGCCAAGTTGTTTGTTTGGTTGGTGGGTTGACATGGATCTCCAGGGGCGCCATCGCCTCCATGGCTGCGATTGCGAGCGAGAGAGGAAAGGCCGGAAGAGCGCGTTGTTGCGGTGGTGAACGAACAGGGATCAGGTGCGATGGGGTAACGCGGACAGCGGCCAGCGACGTGGGTCGTCCCATCCGGCCAATTTGCCTAGACAGCCTCATCCAGCATCTTGGTTAAATATTTCCTCAGTTGACGGCCCTGTCCACACTTGACCGCCGACAAGCATATACAAAACGTTGGTCGCCACATCCCATCCAGCCTGATTGGCTCAACCAAACACGTCTATAGTAAATTATATGTTTAGAGCATCCCAATGACGTGGACTGAAGTTGGCTTTTAGCAGTGCCCACGTCAGGTAAAAGAAACAGTAAAATAAATAGTGAAGTAGTGAAAATTTTTGCACAACCTTCAAAAGTTATTTGGGCTCCACCTGTCATTGACTGAGCAGCATCACTTGACCCGTTAGAGGAGGCTGGGAGTAACGAGCGAGTCTCTTTCCTCTCTTTTCCAAATGCGAAGAAATCCGACCATTAGCTACCTACCAATCAAATTCGAAATGAGCATTCCATTTATTGGACACCTAGAAGTATCAATAACACTATACCCGGCAATGAAATTGAAGTTGATTTAGGTATACAACCTAGGGCTTGTTTGTCTGAGTTGGAGTTTTTCAAAAAATAATTAAAAAAACTGTCTTGCTGACGGCTTTTAGAGGCTGCTTTTACAAATATGTGAGAAAAATATGGTCGTATCGCGGTCAAATATGAAGTCCGTATCTCTTCCCCGCAGCAGGACATGATCTCTGTCCCAAAGGAAAAAGGTCAAAAGAAGTCCTCTGTTCCCGCAGGAAAGGACTGCACCATCGCAGAGGCGACTTTTTTCTCTTGCAAAAGTCGAGGAGGCTACGCGGAATGGAGTGGCCAGGTAGCTTCTGGCCAGGCGACTTTTTCTCTTGCAAAGTCGAGGAGGCTACGCGGAACCGGCCCTCGTCGTTTCTTTGAGGGCTAAATTTTAGAGTCTTTTAAATAAAGAGAATTTAGTATTAAATAAAGTTTAATAATAAAACTTTTTTACAGATGGGTACATCTTTACGAGACGAATCTAACGAGTCTAAGTAAGCTATGTTTTGCTACAGTTATGCTACAGTAATGCTCCAGTAACCATCGTCTAACCACGGATTGCTTACTCTCATTAGATTCGTCTCGCGAATTAGACCAGCGGTTCTGCAGTTAGTTTTGTAATTAAACTTTATTTAATACTCTTAAATGATAAAATTCTTTTTTTTAAACCCCTCTAAATTTTAGACCCCCATAAAACGAACACCTCCGGAGTGGCCAGGTAGCTTCTGGCCTCTGCCTCAGCTCTCCGACCTGTGTAGGCATTGACTTGTGTATAACTTTTTTTTTAAAAATGGGGTTCATGCATAGCCATGGGAGAAAATGGTTAAGTACTTCCTCCCCCGAACGATGCATTCGTCTTGCCCTAAGGCTGACTCCAATAAGCGCCAGCTATTTTCGAGAGCCAAACTGAAAGTGCATGGCGTGTACAGCGAATACAACAGGCAGGATTCGCCACCATCTCCAACAGCGAGAGCCAACAGCAACAGCGGTGCAGCAGAGCGTGGCAGGATCAATGCATTTGAGGAGAGAGACACTCCATTTTTACATTCCCTCTCTCTTCTATTGCAAAATTGCCTATGCATTTGCCTCTTCTCTTGGAGCTGATTTGGATATGCAAAATAGCAATAATACATGCAAATTTCATTTGCCTATGCCTTTGCATGGTCTGTTGAAGTCAGTCTTGAAAACCTCAGCGTGAATGGATTAAGATCCTCAATTAAAAATCTGAGTACGTTGTTGTTCCGTCTACTTGTATATGCTGGAGCGCAACAGAAAAAGCGCTCCTGCAGGCTGCAGCAAACTAGCGTGCGATTGTGCGGTCACATCGCTCATGCAGTTGGTCTCCATGAAACAAATTTCCTGCTAAACAACACAACGAGAAATTCGAGTGTGTGACAAGGTTTACTTGCTACCGTTTCAACCGGTTATACCGGTTTTACCGGTTACCGCGGTAACCGCTCGGAAACCAAACAAGAATTCAAAAATCAAAATTTGAATTCAAAAATTCGGTTACCGACCGGTTTGGTCAGTTTCACCGGTTTGACTGGAAATTGAGAAAAAAGGCTTAAAATGTTAGAATTTTTAGCATGACCTTTGCTAAAATATTCTAAGAATGGTTAACCAGACATTGACAACATAGAATTCATAAAAGATTGCACCAATCAACCTCATACAACATACCACAATTCATACGAAGTCCAACATAAATTGTCCGATACATATTTCTTGACGAAATTTAACATACAACATAGTTTTGAACATAATACACGTAGTTTTGTGCATATCAACATACACCAATAGATACAAACATACATCTCAAGACCATATGACGTCGGATTGCGGATTGTCCTCCATGTTTTCATTCTCTGAATTTTGTACAGAAAGTTACTGCGAGTGCAAGAGTTTATGTTGCACCAATGGATAGATCTATCTGCAAGGAAACCAACAAAACTTGTTTCACATTTTTAGGAGCTATATTCCGTCAAATATGAATTATTGAAGTTTTTAACTACTTTCCCATTTTCTGGAGATTAGATCGTGAACACTAAAAACAGGGGATGAAAGAAACGGCGGCCAGGAATCTCTAAAATCCATCGATTTGAATGGTCTAATTACATGGGCGATGACTCAAATGGATGATTTTAGATGTGAGGAAGCTATAGGTACGAGGAATCGAGCGGAAACTGACTGTGGAGGGAGGAATCGACGATTGCGTCCGACGTGCTCATGCGGCAACCATGGTGGAATGTTCAAGCAATTATTTCACCCATCAAACTATCTAGTTTTTGTGAATCATTTCCACCAATGTGCTGTAAATTCCTTCTAATTTATTTACATATTTTTTGTTTCAAAATTTTTCAAATTTTCAAATCTCAAAACCGGGCTACCGGACCGGACTGGTTAGTCCGATAAGTCCGGTAACCGCGATTACCGACAATTTCTAGCATTGATGCATCCGCGGCAATAGAAATGCTTCGTGTTTTGGCCACCGGAGATCAGCTTTTTTCCTGCTCCTAGTTAATGGAATTTATTTTCTATCTAGAAAATGCGTCGTGCTGACACAACAGTCAGGATCAATCACAGTGCATGAAGTTGGCAGACGCATTGCCTTGCTTTTATGCATATCCAGAAACATGTGTATTGTGTGTGTTCACAAGAATTTATATTGCCGTCATCACAACAGTCAGGATTCTCACCGAAGACACTGTTGGCGGGGTTCAGAGCGGCATGGTTCACCACCGCGTCGCCGACGCAGGACGGACGGCGAGGAGATCGCTCAAGTCGTTGGGGACGACCGACCTCGCAGAGCTGGCCCCGGCACACGGCCACGCATGTCCCCCTCTCCCTTTCGACGCCGCCGTCTCCATTCTCCGCTGGGGAATAGGTAGGCATGGCACGTACCATATACGGACCTTTTTTTATTAATAACATTATTTTTAAATAAATTTAAAAAAATAACATACCGTTTCGAAAATTTGTAAAACTAGCATCCCAATCGCCCTTTCAATGGGCGATTAGGGCTAATCGCCCGTTGAGAGGCGACAGAACCGGGTCGCAGCTCAGCGACAGGACCCACTCGCCCCACGGTTAGGCGACAAGAGCCACTCGCCCTGTTGTCGGGCGACTGCGGGGCCCAGTCGCCCGACCGTTGGGCGACAGGGGCCACTCGCCCCGTTGTCGGGCGACTGCGGGGCCCAGTCGCCCGACCGTTGGGCGACAGGGGCCACTCGCCCCGTTGTCGGGCGATTGCGGGGCCCAGTCGCCCGACCGTTGGGCGACTGGCTCTGGCTAGCCGCCTGATCCAGATCGAGACCGTCGGGGGAGAGTGAGAGCGAAGAACGTCGGGGAAGGAGGGGAGGAGAGGGAAGGAGGGAAGGGAAGAGAGAAAAAGAAGAGGAGGAGAGGGAGGAGGAAGAAAAGGAAGGAAGGAGAGGAAAGTGAGAAAGGTAATTTTCTAAATTTTAGTTTTTATATTAGTTTTTATATTTAGATTTATATTAGTATTTATAGTTAGATTTAAGTAGTTTTGTATTATAGTTAGATTTATACAGTTAGATTTATATAGTTAGATTTATAGTTAGTTTTATAGTTAGATTTATAGTTAGATTTATATAGTTAGATTTAACTAGTATTTATAGTTAGATTTACATAGTTAGATATATAGTTAAATCTAACTAGTATTTATAGTTAAATAGTTAGATTTAGATAGCTGGATTTAGATTTAATAGTTTTTTATATTTAGATAGCTAGTAATTATATTTTAATCTTGTAATGTAGGTTTTTTTTAATTTAGAGTAGCAAATAAATGTAGATTGTAAGTTTGAATTATTATAGAAATTAGTAGTGCATATAAATTAAATAATAATAGTATACGTATTTATAGTATTATCCGATAATAGCGTATGTATTTATAGTATTACAGATAGTAGCGTACGTATTTACAGTATTGTCAGATAATAGCGTACATTTATAGTATTATCAGATAATTGCGGTCGTATAATTGGTAGGATTGGTTAAATAAACGATTGTCCTATTTCGGCAGGTATGTCAGACAAGTTATATTTTCAAATTTATTACGGGGAAGGGCAGATTGGTTATAATGAAAATGGTGTTGATCTGTCCGGATTTCAATCAGTGTGTAAAGGAGTGCCAAAACCAAATGAAAAGACAATGACAGGAATACGGAACTGGTTGATGAAGCTGTTTCGGCTTGATCAAAACCAACACGGTCTGAATGTTATGGGTATGGTCAGCCGTGCACGTCACGGATATTTGTGGGAGTTAATCCCACTTGATGCAACATCAACTTGGAGAAAATATGTGAATAAAGCCATAGAATGTGGATGGCCTCTGGTACTTCTTGCTCAGGCGTACATGAAGGAGGTGTCAGAGATGGAAGACGTGGAAGAGGAAGGTACTCAAAATATGGAGGACACGGTTGAAAGTGCTGAGGACACGGTTCAAAGTGCTGAGGACACTGAGGATGCAGAACATGATTCGGCATCTATTGAACCGATGGGTGAAGCTGACGAATGAGAACGAATCGAGCACCTTGTCGAGGAGATGGTGACGGACGACATGGAGTACGAGCATATTCCGGATATTGATTCATCAGACGATGAGGATGCTATTCCCGTCCCTTCTGATTGGAATAGTCATAACTTTCAAAATATGACAATTACTGAAGGATATTCTGTGCCATGGGAGTTCCATTCGAATGAAGTGACTGAGGGAGCAATGTACAAAGACAAGGAGAGTGTCATGAGTGCTGTGAAGTACTGGTCTCTTTCACTGAAGAGGTCTTTTTCGGTCGCTAGGTCGACGAGGAAACTATATGATGTGAAGTGCGTTTTCACACAGTGTCCGTTTCGGGTGCATGCTTATGAGCAAAAATGGAGTTCAATGTGGAAATGCTCTATAGTGAGGGAGCATACATGTGAGCTTCTAGAGTTGGAGAAGTGTAACAGTGCCCTGACATCGAAGTTCGTCGCAGATTACATGTACAGCAGAATTGTGGAGAACCCAAGCTACGAGCCAAAATCAATAATCAATACCATAGAAGAGGATTTCAAGTACACCATAAGCTACTCAAAGGCTTGGAAAGCGAAGCAGAAGGTGATTGAGAGGAGGTTTGGTTCATATGAAGCATCTTATGAGAACTTGCCAAAGCTACTGGAAACCATAAAGCAGAGGAATGTTGGGACATATTATGATATCATGGATGTTGACAATCCAAGAAAGCCTGGGAAATTGATACTGCACCGTGCCTTCTTCGCATTGGGTCAGTGCATAGCTGCTTTCCGTCATTGCAGGCCAATTCTGTGTATGGATGGTACGTTCCTGACAGGGAAGTACAAATGTCAGATACTGACTGCTATTGGAGTTGATGGGAACAACCAAATATTACCGGTGGCATTCGCGTTTGTGGAGAGTGAGAACACCGATAGTTGGTACTGGTTTCTGGAACGTGTCCGGCTGGCAGTGGTGCAAGGACGACCTGATGTTTGCGTAATACATGACCGTCATCCCGGACTTATGAGGGCGATTTTGGATATGCAGCATGGTAATGCTGAGCGTGGCCTTCCGCCTCGGTGGTTGGACCTTAAGTCCAGGTGGTGCATGAGACACTTGGGTGCAAATTTCTTTAGACACTTCAAGAATAAGCAACTAATGAATATGTTCAAGAGGCTTTGCAATCAGAATCAGCAGAGGAAGTTCAACGCGCTGTGGCAGCGTCTCGATGAGTTGACAAGTAAGCAAAATGAAGAGTTCTTGAAGAAGCCGAACCTGAAACCTGATGATATGCCAGTGCCTCTTTGTGAGCTTCCAACTGATGTGTCTACAAATGTTGTCCGGAGGTCCGGGTCATCTATCAGATGCTTCTCGGATTGGATTGAGCATGAGCCAAAGGAAAAGTGGTCATTATTATATGATACAGAAGGGGCTAGATATGGAATAATGACCACAAATTTAGCAGAGGTATACAACTTGGTGATGCGTGTGCTCAGGGGACTGCCTCTTGTTGCTATTGTTGAGGGAATTTTGTACGGAATTTGTAGATATTTCCGTGAGCGACATGCAGCTGCTGCTAATGCACTGGCTGATAGTGGGCTGATATTCTCACCGTTCATGACAGATTACATGAAAAAAAAGGTCAAAAAGGCAGAATTGCATCGCGCACGACCTATGGGCACAAGGGAGAATCGTTTTGAGATTACGTGTAGAGACAGGGGTCGGCGCGGTGGCAACCGTGACAGGATTGTGCAGGAATGCATTATCCGGAACGAGAGATGCTCATGTTCATGCATGAAGCCGAAGCTCCTACATAGGCCTTGCTCACATGTTATATCAGCTTGCTCGCTTACAAACTTGGCACCAAGAATTTATGTGTCGCCGTATTTTTTGAAGGAGACTGTCATGACGACATGGAATGCTGAGATCTATGGCTTTGCTATATTTGGGACATTTACAAGCGAGCCGGGCCCTGACTACCTACGTGGTCCTGATACGGATAAACTGAGGCAGAAGCGTGGTCGTCGGCAGAGCCGCCGTATTCGTAACGACATGGATGAGTCAGAGGCAGGGAGAAAGGAGGTTCGATGTACAAAGTGCAATGACACTGGACATACGTACAAGAAATGCACGAGAAATAATGTGCAGACCGAAGGCGAGGCAGGGCCTTCGGGCAACCCACAAGACGGTCGTCGTCCTCGTGCACGTCGTGGAGGGGGACGATCGGATGGAAGTGCTCATTGAAATCTGTTATATGTTTTCATGTATTTCATTTTATGTACCCCTTTGGTGTCATGCGTTGTATGAACTATGTTGTTATCGTTGTAAGGACTGTCAATGTTTCTGTTTTGATGTAATTCGTTCGTACTTAAATGATGCGATGTAATAACTAAACTGCAGTGCATTGTAAGAACTATGTATGTTGTATTGTCTTTCGTAATATGTATATTGGATTGTCTTGTGATTTCGGAGTTTTATTATTGTCTTTAACACATATTATGTGTACTAACGTGCAATCATCTGATCAAAATGTGTACAGGTATGGCGACCGGGGAGGAGGGCGGCGCAGAGCGTCCGGAGCTGCTTGACGCAGTTGTGGACCGACGACACCGGTCGTACCTGAGTGCCGTCAGAGGTGCTGAGCTGCCCGTTCTGCGACCCAGGGTGCCTCTTGAGTTGCTGCGGTTGGACGAGCGTTGGATTCCTAGGTATATGTTGAATCATTTTCCTTTTTCAGTTTTATAATCTCAATTTATGTGCTAATTAATTTCAAATGTGCAGGTTACGTGCAGCAGGCCTCCTCCCACTGTGTCGGCTTGTTGAGGCGACAGCGGGGGAGGACCAGGCCGATGCGGCGAGACGGTTCGGGTTTGACCGTTCTTTACTCGCTGCTTTGTGGATCGCTGGAGGCCTGAGACACACACGTTCCACCTCCCGTGTGGTGAGATGGCGCCCACACTTGAGGACGTCTCGTTCCTCTTTGGCCTACCTACTGCTGGTGCGGCTGTCACCGCACCCGACGTGCCAGTGACGTGGCGTGCCGACCTGGAGGCCCGTTTTCAGGGCATTGTGCGCCGAGAAGGGTCTCCAGTGTACCGTCCCATTCCAGCTGACCAGCACCACGGGCCACCGAAGAACTGGCTTCTACAGTTTCAGGTGATCACATTCATTGCAGTGTACATTTTGAGTATATATACAATATAATAACGCTTGCCCTGTAACATACTTTGTTGTTGGTTATGCACAGGTTGACTCGATTCACCCCCAGGCGGACGACGCCACTGTGTCGAGGCACTTGGAGGCCTACCTGCTTTGGTTGTTCGGATGGATCATGTTCACGAGTTCTCACGGCAACTCTGTGGGTAAGCAACTGATCCACTTCGCTCGCCAGATAGCGGATCAGCCACTGGAGGATATCCCACAGTACAGTTGGGCGTCAGCTGTGTTGGCTGCGACGTACAGGGGCCTTTGTGAAGCTTGCACAAAGACGGACCCCATGGCGATCCTGACTGGTTGCCCCCTGCTCCTTCAGTTGTGGTCCTACGAGCGGTTCAGCATCGGTCGTCCTCACATGGATTTACAGAGCTACGGAGCTTTAGCTTACGGTGACAGCGACGAGGACGGCCCTACGATGGGTACTCTGTGGTGCCGACGTCGGGTAAGTTTGCAATTACATAAACTTTTGTCCTCTTTATTTCTTCCATTTGTTGCAATATATTTTCTAACGGCTGTTTCTATGCAGCCCACTTGGGCTAACGTCCAGGTGCACAGGGCGTACCCACAGTACGTCTGGTCGTTTGACTGCATCCGACCAGACGAGGACGTGCGTTGGACGCCGTACAGTGCACACCAGGTAGCGGCCCGAGCACCCGGTGGACTGTCGTCTTTGTGCACGAGAGACAGCCAGTACTGGCTCACGAGGAAGGCGTTGGTGTTCGACATCTTCGTGGAGGAGTACGCACCCCACCGAGTGATGCGCCAGTTCGGTCTTCACCAGAACTTCCCCGTGGACGTCCATCCACTTGTACCACCGTCAGCTCACTTGTAAGTTACTGCTCCGCTAACATGTTCAATATTTTTAATTCTTTACTTTCCTCTT